>CAUJNA010000558.1:795954-1195954 GCA_963377175.1 Effrenium voratum | reverse complement strand
GCACAAGGAAAGCCACCAAGTATTTAGATTTTGTTTTGGGGACACCAGCATGGGGCAATTGGCAATTGTGCCATCTTTCACTCAACTGTACCTCTTGGGACTGTTGCGCGATGCACACTGAGAACGCCTCAGCTGCCACTAGCTTTGAGCTGTTACAAGCTGAAAGGCCAAGCTGAAACAATCACGTGTTTGGGCCAAAGTGGTTTGTTGACACCTTAAAAGAGCTGAGAAGCCTGCGTGATATTTGTCGTAATTCCTTACGAAAGGTCTTCGTTAGCCTGGAACCAAGTTGGGTTGGCCCATGCGATGGTATTTCGATGAGTGTTGGCCCATGTCATCGTCTTTATAGTGAATGTTGATCATTGCTATGTGGGTTTTTTTCAATCAGTGGATGCCTTTTGTTGAATCCTGTGAACCCCTGAGAAAAAAGAAGAAAAAGACAATGGGGCTGTTGTGAAGTGCTCTTCTTTGGAAGAGTAACCTGAAATGGGCATGCCTTGTTTAGGAATCGGCCCCCAACACTCGAAAAAAAGGGGCCTATCATTTTGAGAACTCTCAACCCCTAAAGACCTTAAACAATGAGGTCTTGGGCCCCTAGGGCCAAGAAAACGCAACTTGCCCTTTGCACTGGTTCGCTGGATGCTTGTGTGCAGCCAGCTTATAGGAAGGAGCCAATCAAATCTTGGGGTATACTTGAGTTGGGCACGTGAACATTCATGCCCGGCAACCTCCACAGCCCCGCCCCCACTTGGGCCTTTTAAGCGAGGCTCGGTGGGTTTTGAAGGAAAACCAAAAGTGAAACCACCTTCTATATGGTACAGCGTTGCCAGCCCCCCCCCCCACCAATGGTCATGGGTCAGACAAGTACCCCCCCCCCCCCCTGTGGTTGTGGTTGGGTTGTGGTGGTTTAGGGTTGGTTTAGAATTAGTTTAGGGTATATTTAGGGTGTATTTAGGGTTAGCTTAGGGTTGGTTTAGGGTTGGTTTAGGTTTAGAGGGTACGGTTTAGGGTTTGGTTTAGGGTGTATTTAGGGTTGGTTTAGGGCTAGTTTAGGGTTGGTTTAGGGTTGGCTTAGGTTTAGGGTTTATTGTTTAGGGATTGGTTTAGGGTGCATTTGGGGTTAGTTTAGGGTTAGTTTAGGGTTGGTTTATGTTGATCTAGGGTTGGTTTAGGTTTAGAGGTCTACGGTTTAGGGTTTGGTTTAGGGTGTATTTAGGGTTCGTTTAGGGTTAGTTTAGGGTTGGTTTATGATTGGTTGCGGGTTGGCTTGTCTGGGGGTGGGGGTGCCGGGGTGTCGGGGTGCAAGTTCAGGGGGTCGGGGTGGGGGTGGGACCGTAGGTGACAGGATCCGGGGGCTGGGTCTTGGGCCGGGAGGGGGGCGGGGGGTCCTGGGCGACCCATACCATCTGGGGGGGGGGTAGCAACACGGAACACGGGACCATATATAGATATATATTTAGGGGGTCGTTCAAAAAGCTGACACCCATTTCATTCGCTTGAATGACAAACGAGTAAGGCTGAAAGGATATTTTCGCATATTGTTCTATACTCGAAATGGTTGCGAAAGCAGGTACCCTCCTGTCCACGTTGCCACCTTTGAACGGACAGTAGTCTTCGAGGACCCCAAAACAGGGTTCCATTTTTTGACAACCCCAAAGTAATCAACCCCCCCTGGGTTGAAGTCTACTTTGGGGTAGTCCCAAAAACAACGACCCCTGCCCCGAAATATCAGGATGTCACGGGGACCCGCAGCGAGTCTTGCCGAGAACAAGCGATGCCAAGCCCCTCCTCCATCAGTCGCCAGGGGACCCTTTGCCCTGGCACGAGGACGGGAAGTGGAAAGCCCCTTTTTGGCACCTGGGGAAAGCCGAAAGGAGGCGCTTAAGAGACCTCACTTCCGGAGCTGGACTTGTTGTTCAGCTTGGGATGGCTCCCGGCCATTCGGTTCAAGTTCGCTTTTTGGACCTTTTAGTGTTTTTTTGTGGTTTCCACTGAACCACTAAAAGTTTTCGACTTTAGCAGGGGATCTGGGGGCAGCCCAGAAATTTGTCCGGTGACTTCTTGTTGGCCAATCCACGGTCGGAAGTGAGAGATATGGGTGGATGACATCCTTCACTTCTGGCTGAAACCAGATCTGAACAGTTGATTAAACAAGAATCCCAACTGCTGCCTTTCGTGGATTTTGTGACTACCCAATAGTGGCCCCGAGTCGGTACCCTTTGAAGTGGTTTACAGAGCTTTAAGCAACGGCTCGGCCCAAGCCTTTTTTGTGGGTAGCCCTTTAGAGGGGTTCTTTTTTTCAGGACCAGGATGGTGTCCTTTGTAGTTTTGTGGTAGAATCCTTGGCGATTCCTGGTGGGGCTGGTTTCATCATCTACCAGGGAAATTCAATTTTTGACAACAACACACCTTTGCTTTGAGAACCCAAAACATGTCAAACTTGGACCCTTTTCTTGATGTATACAAGCAAGTTTGCGCAAAACCGGCTTTTGGGACCCACCCCCCCAATCAAAATCAACCAGGGGCTTATTAATCCGGTGTTCACATTAGCCCTTAAAAGGGGGTGCGTCTTTTCACGACAGTTTCAATTGGGAGTTCATCAATCTTCCGCTTCCAGAGAACCTTCCCCATGTGCGAGTTTCATATCATACTGTTTTTGTTTTTTTGTACGTGGTTTACCGACTGGTCATCCCATGTGCGGACCTCGTTTCCCTCAGGACCCAGCCCAGCCCATCGCCGTCTCCATGCCCCTCTCTGGTCCCAAGGCGAAGGCTCGTCACATGGCGGGTGCCGTGCCACTGTGCTGGAGGGGGCGCCCAAAGTCAGCCGCCATTGAAAACACCGGCCAAGACCTCAGCAAAGCAGAAAACCTCGAGCTTTTTTAGGATTTAAAAATTCCAGAAGAAAAATGCAACACTCCTCCCAAAAAAACGGGGACCGTTTCAAAGTGGAGTCCCACACCTGCACTGTTGCCTATTTTCGAGCGAGCTCACCGATCCGGGGGTATAACGGCGCTTGAGATGAGAAAGGTCCTTTACCTGGGGATCCAATTCTTAATTCAGCTTTTGGAATTATAGCAAAATGTGCTAATGTATGTGTATATATGTACACATGTACATGCATATATACATATACATACATACATACATACATACATACATACATACATACATACATACATACATACATACATACATACATACATACATACATACATACATACATACATACATACATACATACATACATACATACATACATACATACATACATACATACATACATACATACATACATACATACATACATACAGACACACACAGACACACACACACACACACACACACACACACACACACACACACACACACACACACACACACACACACACACACACACACACACACACACACACACACACACACACACACACACACACACACACACACACACACACACACACACACACACACACACACACACACACACACACACACACACACACACACACACACACACACACACACACACACACACACACACACACACACACAGACACACACACACACATACACACACACACACACATCCCCTCTCTTTCTCTAGATGTATAACTTTTGCAGAATGTTTCGGGTCGTACTTCAACCTGGGCGTTTTTCGACGGGAAGGTCTGGGAGCTTCTGAGTTTTTTTGGCGCGGTGACAGCTCACCGATTCGGAAGGCATGTCAGCGGAAGGCATGAGGGGTTTCTGTGTGTGTGTGTTTTTTGGGTATGCTTTTGTTGGGGGTGGTTTTACAGGGGAAGCAAAACGACATCCACCATTTGGGGGGTTCCACCATTTTGAGGCAAGCCCATGTATGGATCCGAGTTTTTGAGAAACTCAGTCTTGGTATATATCGGAAACTTATGGTAGCGATAAATCGGGGACACCGGAAAATCAGAATTATTGGGTACAGGTAGTACCTGGAGCCCGAAACATCCGTTTTTAAACAGTCGTAAGAACATTCATCATCAGTTCCGGTCGTTTGCTGCAGTTCCGGCCGTTTGGCCTGATCACCATTTTCTGTATTTTGTGTAGGGCATATCCTTTTCAGCCTCGGTTGACTTGCCTCTCTACAAGACTGGCTGCCCGGCCAACCCGCAGGGTCTCAAGCGTGCCGCAGCAGACTGAAATGCACTGATCCCTTTGTTTTCTCTTCTAGGCTTTCTTGCAAAAGGGAAAGGCATGGAGAAGGGGGCTGTGCGAATTGCACACTTTCAAGACCCTTCGGTTCCGCGGGCAGAGCCACATAGGTGCACCGCCAGCATCAGCAGCATGTGGGGTCGACGAACATTGTTTATCACCCCAAAGCCACTATAGTTGAGCGGCTTTTGCAGTGGGTCAAATCACTCTTCCCTCACGCACCCAATGGGTGTCTTTCAGGTGGTTTCCCAAACAACCCTTTCAAATCTTTACAAGGGAGGCTTCTGCTGGTAAAAAGGAGTGGTCGCCCCAATGGCCCCATCCAAAAGCAACCGAAAATCCATCAATTCAGAAACAGTCGTTTGCACGGACGGTTCTGGTTGTTGCACGCACGGCTCTGGTTGTTGCACGCCTGGTTCTGGATGTTTCCTGGTTTTGTCCATCGCCAGTTTCGGCCCGAAAACGGGTTTTCGGGCCGAAAACGAGCCGAAAACGGAAGAAAACGGGCCGAAACGAGCCGAAAAACCGCCCCCCCGAAAATCCAATGTTCCCCCCGCAAAAAAAGAAGAAACAAAACAAGAAATCGAGGAGTCCGGCGACCCAAAAGCAAGCCTTTGTTTTTAGGGTGCCCTTTCTTATACTGAAGGTTCTAAACCAAGGCTAACACCATGAGTGGACAGAAATTTGCGTCTGCGTCGTTTGCTGGGAAAAGGGACAGGTCTGTAAAGCAAGCCAGGCGCACTGGGCAAAGGCTGTGAAGAACACATGCATGCAGCTACACTCATTATGCTCTGATCTGAAGTGTCATAACTGTAAATTGCAGTGGCTTCTCGATTCTAGATTGTGCACATGAATGCTCACGGCCATTTCTGGTTTGGCCAACTGGAAAAAATGGAGAGTAGACAGGCCTGGCAAAGTCAAGGCCCCGTAGGCTAGGGATTTCGAACCGGTTCCGGTCGTTTGCCTCAGAAGTGGTTTTTCGGCCCGCACCTGCTTTGAAACAGTCGTTCAAGGCCCCAGGTAGTCATGTATTTGTGGACGCTGTGAGAATTGGCAGTTGAAGATGTTCATTCTACGCGAGATCGTTTTGCTGGCATCATTTGGCATGTTGAGGTTGGCTGAGTGTGGAGCAAGATCTAAACAGATCGGATCGAGTTTGCCATTTGCCTAAGCACATGTTGCAATTTTTCCCTGCTGGTTTCAAACTCGATTCAGCTGGAAATCTGTTTCCCGACTCCACAGGCCCTTTTTCTTAAGGGTAGTTTTTGGAAAACCTGGCTTTTTAGGGTAAACTCCGCCTTGTTTCGTAGAGGCTTGACATGCAAACCTTTGGTGCATGTTGCATGGATGTTAGGACTTTCAAACTTTTTGCCAACCATTGGGTTTTCCGTATGAATCACCAAAAAGTGATTCACTTCTTCTGCACGGCTTCGCAGATTTCGCCACCGAGAAACCAAAAGCGGGGGGTATTGTGTGGGATCTGCGAGAGGGATGTGCCAGGATTACCAGGAGGAGGTGGTGTGTCGAGCTCCCCGTGGCCGAGAGGCGGAATGCTCCGAAAAGCCGAAAAGGGAAATGGAGAGAGACGGGTTTGGGGGGTCCTGGCGTCTCCTTCTGACCCGAATGAAAAATAGGTCCATGACCAACCAGTATTTAGGGTAATGACTCCAAGCAAATTTTAAAGGGTCATGGACAATTTCAGGGGGAGCCAAGGATCTTTCTAGGTGTAGCTTTCAGTTCCATTCTTTCCGGGGATCCGAATCTTTTTGGGAGACTACCAAAGCCCTGGGTTGAAATGGCGATCGGTTTTTGAAAAGAACGATGGCTGAAAAAAAGGCGAATCAACCCCTAGAATCTTGGGCATTTGCCAGCTCAAGTATGAGGTGGGTACATTGTGTTCAAAGGGTGGGGTAGTTGTTGGATTGGGAGGCACATGCCAAGGGTACACCCGACTTGTTTCACACAAGCTTTAATGTTAGATGGAAAAAGTCAAAGGTCCGATGAACATGGGGCGACCATTAAAGAAACCACAAAAACAGAATGCTTTCACCGCTACATGGGAACAGCTACCCCAGGTCCAGGCCAGGAATACTGATTTTGTTAGCTGGTTGGAAGGGAGCCTCTACTGAGCTGGGGGTTGGGTGTATCCTAATGTGCTTTTGAAGAGGGAGCCTTTGGGATCTAGGAGTTCTGTCAGGACATGGGACCCCCCAAAATGGTCTTCCCTTTGGTTTCCCTCCACACAACGGGGCACCCTCAAAATAAGACACCTGATTGGGTTGGTGATTTTTGAGGGTATTTTTTGTGGTGTGGCTTTAAATGGCGACTAAAGGAAAACTACTATTTGGTGGCTCCCCTTGTCAATATTCAACGACACACCCATTTGGGTTGCGGCACCCGTTTTGGGTTGGTCAAAAGGGAAACCAAAGGACTACCAAAGTCCATTTTAAGGGTAGCCCTACTTTGACACCCCTACTTTGACACCCATTTCATGGTTGTTTTTGGGAAACATTTTACATTTTTGCTTATTGTGGTTTAGTGGGAAATCCCCACTTAACTGCTAAAGTTTAAATTGTTGCTCCCCTTCCAACGTCAACCAAGATTTGTTTGGCTACCCCAAAGAAGACCTGCACCCAGGGGCTTCCCCTGGCGACATCAATCACCCCAGTGTCAGAGTCTACTTTGGGGTCAAAAGCGGAACTTTCCCCAGGAGCCCAAAGGCTTAGATTCCTTTGGGTTCCTGTCAAGCACCCTGCAAAAAGAGGGGAGGGGACCCCAAAAAGTTTGTGTCACCTACTCGCTTCCTTTTCTCTTGCACGCTCTGAGTTCCTGGACTGGCACCTGTTCGGTCAGGATTGGACTTGTTTGGGGCTTTGTATATTGGCCTGTAGTTTTGTTTCCAAGGCCGAGTTTCATAAGGCAGTGGGCGTGATTTTGTAGGGGGGCCCCTTTGTGGACACAGTGCTAAATAGCCCAGAGTGCTTCATTTTCCCAAGGGAGGCCAAAAGGCGATCCCTCTTTTTTTCCAGACCCCCCACTTAGCACCGGAAAAGCTTCCGGAACTGTGCTTGGAGTCTCCAGGACGCTATGTGCTTATCATGTTGGGCTAACACATGGGCAAATGTACCCAGGATTTTGGGGTGGCGCGTTTCGAAAGGGTCATGGAGACTGGTGTTTTGTTTTTTTGTTTATTTTCGTGCATGCCCTGCTCAAGGTCGTATGATTGATTTCTGGACTTTAAGCTTTATGGGTTTGGACCAGTTTAGTGGCATACGGAAAGTTGGGCTTCGGTTTTTGGCCAATCGGCCATCCAGGCCTCAACCTCCGACTTCAAGAGAATTCTTTCCCCGGGGGGCCATGGGTTAGGTCAGAAATTGAACCAGCGTCCGGATCGGCGACCAGCCCGAAATGAGGTAGATTTGTTGCAATCCAAATGGGTAGATCCAAAAAGCCATGGATCTAAAACCAAACCAAAAACAAAGGGAGCCAGCCGCTGGTTTGGTGGATGTGAATCCAAATGAGGTCCAACAAAGGGTCCCCAATTCAGATTCACCCCTCCTGACACTCATGGACCCCAGGGAGGCTCCGATTTCTAGGGACAGCAACCAGGGCCCTCAAACAGCAACCCATTTGATTTGGCCCGGGCAGTCGTCGTGAGCCATTGATTTTTTGTTTTTTAGGTCGCTGTTGTTGGTTGTGTGGTAAAGTGCATGGAGAAAAAAAAGGAGAAAAATAGCGACTGGCAATCCAGGCGATTCTTTTTCAGGGTGTACTCCAATTGAGATCTCAGCGCAATGCAGTGCTTGACTCGTTCTCCGGTTTCTTTTTTGCGCGTGATTGGGTTCTTGAAGCAGCCGGACCACTGACTCCTCTAAAAGAACTCGAAATTGGTTGGACCCTCAAAAGTTCCAACTTGAAGATGGGTTACTGCAAACCAACTTTATGGTGGGTGAATTCTCTTTTTTATGGGTAGTTTGAGGGTCCAGGTCGATGGTTAATCAGGGGTTGGCCCAACTTCACGAGGAGCCACGATCCATCTCGATGTGAACGGCGGGAGCTTTGCGCTGGCTTTGCTCTCGGCGTGAGCAATGGTTCACCAACTTGCTCTCGTCGAAAAGGACAAGCCTCCAGATCGGTGTGTTTCAGAAATACTCAGAAAGCGCGTTCGGTTTTGCTTCTCCCCCCCTGCAACTTTGGGGTGGGTTGTTGCATTCTGAAGCCAAAGGGCGGGTTCTTCACTGGAGGATTGATTCGTCCAGCGACTGCCAGGCTTTAGGAGTCGGACGTCGCGTGAATCGCGCGTTCCCTTTTTGAAGTTTCAGCGGGAGTCCGGGGGATCTCCCCGGATCCGATACCTCCCAGTTTCATGGACAGCAGCCAAGGGGTGACATTGCAACTCACTCCCTAAGCTCCGTTTGGGAGATGAACTTTCGGGATGTCTTTTTAAGCTGTAAATATACAGTTCCTGCACAATTTGATCGGAAGGGAGGCAAGCAGCAGTGCGCAATGTGCTAAACCGCTTCTGACGTTGAGGTAGCCGCGACGTTGATTACCCGCAGAAATGCGTCAAAATTAAACCACCAGGATATGCACCGCAGATTTTGGCCCATGTTTCCAGTTCCCCTATTTTTGACAGCCATGATCGAACAAGTTCGCACTCGCCTCCTGAACTGAGCATAGTTCAAACCTCACTTATGGTCCGGACCGGACCTTTTTTCCTAGTGCTGGCCCCAAATGCTTAGCCGTTTATTTCAGATCCTTTCGTCTGAGGGTTTTTGTATTACACCCTGGGATTACTTTTTCGTATTACTCCCTGGGATTACACCCTTGGGAAATGACGCAGAATGGTTCACAATAACACGGTTTTATCCGGAAATGTGCCATTTAGGGGGTTAATACCCAGGTGTATTCCCAGGGTGTAATACAAAAACCCTTAGAGCTGTCCTCAGATCCCCTGCTAAAAATAACACTAAAAGTGGGTTAAATGCGGAAACCCCACCACTAAACCAGGTAAAAAAGCCACTCAGCACACTGGCAGTACAACTAGCAGGGTAATTCCGAGTTCCCAGGGTGTAATACAAAAAACCTTCGAAAAAGCCAGTGGGCTCGGGTTCATAGGTGTCCTTCTTCAAGGCGATTCCTGGTTTACCTGGTTTAATCATCCGATTTCGGCCACAGTTCAAGCAGCTCTCCCCCTGGCTGCTTCTAATTGGCGCCGTTGGCCGCGTTTGCACCGATCAATCCGCCCGGTCAAAAGGCCCGGGTGGCCAAGGAATCAACGGGTGGAACGTGAGGTGGCCGCACCGAGTGGGCAGAGAGAATCAGGTTTTTCGACTTCGATGGATCCGTTCTTATGTGGGTTTAAGTCCTTTTTTGGGGGGACCCGTTAAAATGGAGGCGCGTTCCTTTTGGTGTCCCTTGGAGAAAAAAAAACACGAAACAAAGGTACCATCAGCACAAGACACGCGCATATACCTGTCAAGTTCTTAATATGTTCATATTTTCCGCTGTTGGTTTTCAATCAAGGGAATATCACTACTGGAAATATTGTCTTTTTCCATTGGGCTTGAGCAAATGGAAGCTACCCCCTATTGCCTCTTACATAGCCTGTACATAGGGGTTACGCAAGAGCTATGTGAGATGAGACGGGTGAATTGCCCCTAAAACCAACTTCCTGTTTGTTTCCCTACCAAAAGGGTGCAGCCCCGCAAATGTCCAAGAATCTACAAACAAGCATATGGACCAAAATTAGCCCTACAAAAGTCTTCCTTCTATACTGATTTTGGAACAACCCGCAGATTTCTACGATTTCCCCACAGTGCTGTAGAAGTTGAGTGGAAAATTTTGTCCGCTTTCGGACCAGCTCACGGGCCGTGACGCTCAAAGCTGAGAGCCAGAGATGCGCGCCGGGCGAAGCGACAAGGTCTGACGCGAGCTCACCGATCCGGGGGTACAACGAGGACACCGTGATAAACCCAGTTGCCCAGTGGCGCCCTTTTTTTCCTTTTTTTTGGAAGGGTTCCGATTCCTTGAAACTCAACCAAAAAAGGATGCCCTTTTTTTCCATGGCCACTGGGCCTCTGAGTCAAGGGTCCTTTACTTGAAGAGTCCAATTCTTGATTCTGCTTTTGAATGAGTAGCATTTGCAGATACATCCAAGAGCCCAAGGGCCAACCCGCACCAAATGAGCCACTTGTTCAAGACCGAAAGTGAAGCTTAGGGAAGCTCCAAACATCAATAGGCACGGGCATCTTTGATGTATTCATACGGAGCTTGTGGCATTGACTTCAGCGCGTGACATTTCGTTTCGCAGGCGATCCGATGGATCGGCACTGTCCTGAGACTCGGTGGCTTGGGTTTGAAACCGAAAGAATCCGAAAGGACCTATGGTACTTGTAAGGAGGAACTTAGATCCCTTTTCTTGACTCAGGGCTCCTTAAAAAATATCCATGTTGCAACCATTTGAAACATGGCGTTTGTATAATGTAAGGATCCCTGTGACTGCTATTGGGTTGGATCTTTTGACTTTGACTTTTTGGGAAATCAAGGCGTTTTCCATCAAACCACCAAAAAGTGAAACACTTTTTGCGGGGGGGTCAACAGCAACCAAGTTTTTATCTGGACTCCTATTGTCAATGGGACCAAACTCGGACCCAAGTTGGACCCACCTGATACTATCCCCCACATGGGGTTGATGGGGGTAGCCATATGCTGCAACTAGGTCCATTCGCGTCTGACTTGCTGGGTCCAAGGCTGGCCCGCTTGATATGGTGGACAAAATCAGTTCTCCTTAAGGGGCCTGGGTCTGGTTGTTAAAGCCATGTTGAAGCCAAGCCCGGTAAAATCAAAAAGCAAGCTCGGGGTTTGCGACGAGACACGCCCCATTTTTCCGTTTTGCACTTTGAATTATCAACTCAAAGCTGCATGAGCGAATCATGAACCTGGGTGTTCGGCCAGGGTGTTAGCCCCCTGGGTCAGCTCTTGGGAAACGGGGGTGTCTTTTTTGAGGGTACCCCTTGCTTGTTTGTGTTTTTACCTGAAGGGAACCAAAAGGAAAGCCACCTTTGTGGGAACGCCCTACAAAACGAGACCCATCTACTTGTCAGTTGAGCAACCCTAGGGCAGAACATGCAGCCCAATTCGACCAGGGCAAAAAGGACAGCTCCGCCGAGCGCGCCGCCACCCGCACGGAGGGGCTAGCCGAGCAAAAGAGCGAGCGCTGCGGGGTACCTTGCCGACATGGTTCTCTGTCGTGGGTTTCCCCAAAAGTAGGCTACCCCTATAGTGGGTTGGTTGGCCCTATGGCAGCAGAGGACATTTCTGCAGGGAGATCTCTGCAAGGTAGAAAATATGTTCTTTTTTGAGGGGGGGAGGGGGGGATTGTTTTTGGCCGCGCGGGTCAAACGGGATATATATAGTATCAATCCATGCGGAACAGCCCATTATCTCCCAGCGAAGCCAAAGGCCCCGTTTTTTGCTCGACGGAAAATCAATGCACAAACGTAATCAACCATCAATAGCGTGCTATTTGGTTGGCGTGCCAAGGTGTGGCGCTTTTCTGTGCAAAATACACAACCCAGTTTTCCAGGTGAGTTGAAGCCCCATCCCAGCTCGTGTGCCGATCAATTCGGCTTATTTGACCTTGAGAGTCGGGGATTTGGTTTAAGCCAACGCGTGAGTGTGAGAACTGGCGTGGCTCAAAAAGCGATCGGCAAATGGACAAGGCTAAGACGCGTCCGGAGTCCGGATCCTGGCTCTTAAGTATTGCTGGCCACGGCCAACTGTATCTAAGGGTCTGGGACTTAAACTTTTTTGGTGGAAATCAAGTTGGTTTTCCAAGTTGGACCCACACGACTTGACAACTTTTGAGGAGGGGTCAACAGCAGCAAAGCACACAGGCAAAGGACGGTCCCAAGTCTGCTGTTCGCCTTTTTCGAGCGGTATCAACCTTTTTCTGTTGGAATGATTCGATTCCCCTGTAGATGCCAACAATCGTTATGGTTTCAACCATGGTCTCAAAGTGCTGCTCACAGTCGGTGTCGTTTTTGGTTGTGGTCGAAAAGAAATGGTGGTTCTTGGTTGCGCCAGGTGGTTCCACCATCCAGGCAAATCCATCTTTTTTCACCAAAGGACACCTTTGTTCGCAGCGCCAGCTTGCCTTTACTTGCAACTATTGTGCCACCGTCAGCCTGGCGAGTTTTCTGCATTTGGCTTGTACAGGGGCTCTATTGCTGGACATAAGTTCTCTTATTTTTCCCGGGGGATCTGCAAATGGACGCCAAAGAAAAGAGTTCCCATGGCCGGTCGTAGGGGTCCGGGACTCAAGTCCATTCCCTCGATCCATGGGGGTAGCAGCCATTTTCCGACCCCCTCCCCCCAAAGAAAACTCCAACACCGGGTTGCAACCACTGCTTGGGCAGTACCAAGGGGATGTTGGACATGGGGGAAAAAGGGACAGTGGTTGGGGGGTTCAGATGGGTGTCGTCTTGGAGGCAGCGGATTCCCCAACAAAAGGTTTTTTTTTGAAAGGACACCCATTTGTTTTCCGACCCCGCTTGTGGGGTAAATGCTTGACCCAAGGCCATCTCGGCGGTTGCAATTACCTGGAGCTTCCATGATTCTATTAAAAATAGGTCCATGACCCGATTGTTTCGGGTAATGACCCCATTTTGTAAGGGTTATGGCGGTTATGGAGACTCCAGGTGCCAGCCGTACTCACGTTCGTGGGGGCAAACCGAGGTCTGTTGAAGCGAAGGGGCCAGGCCTTGGCCCAACTTAGCCCATCCCAGCTTCGAGTGTTCATGTTGGTCCCTTGCTTGCTCGCGAGCAGAGATCCTCATATTTTCATTTTTGTGGCATGGGCCGTAAAGTTATTTGCTTAGAGATGCGCCTCGCGACAGGATTTTTCTGTGGTGGACATGAATCCTGAATCCTGCCCACCAAAGGGTCCCCTACTGAAATTCCCCAGCAACGAATCCCCGCAGAGGGTGTCATTTTTCGCAGGGTGGGTTCGGTCCCACCGCATTCAGACCCAGCAACGAATCCATCTGTGCTTCTTCACCGGCCGCACTTGTGCTCTGGGAGAAGGAAGGGGCAGTGGAGGCAACTTCCAAAAACCAAGCGGGGGGGGGGAGTGGTTTCAAGCCCGAGGAAAGCCACCGTTGGGCAGGGCTCCTGAAAAAAAAATAATATCCATGCTGCAACCATTTGAAAGATGTTGAGCTGCTTTTTCAGACCCCTTTTCTGGACTCAGGGCTCCTTAACAAATATCAATTTTGCAACCATTTGAAAGATGTTGCTTTTTCAACGCCGAAAAACAGTTGGACGCCACCATTTGCAAGGCCATGTTCAGGTGTATAATGAAAGGATCCCTGTTGGGGTGTCCCTATTTGGGTGTGTGTGTGTGTGTGTGTGTCCGTGTTTTTTTAGGAGTTTAAAATAGGTGGGTCTTCCTGTTGGTTTCCCTTCAAAACCACCCACAAAACAGGGCTACTACTTAGATGGTCTGGGCTAGTAACCCTGGTTGTAACCCACCAATGGTTGTAAGTCCCCTGTAACTGTAACCATGGTTACTAGCCATTGAGCTAAGTCCCAGACCATCGAAGTACCAAAAAGGACGAGCCACCCATGTTGACACATACCTTTTTCGTTCATTTTGTCGCCAGTTACAGGCCGTTCGCCGCACGCGGCGCGGCATCGGCACCGGAGGCAAAGGGAAGTTGGAAGGATCTGCTCACCGATCCGGGGGAAGCCGAGCTCGCCATACGGTGGATGGACGAAATCCATGTCGCACCACTTTGAAACCATGGTCTACACCATTTTTCGTTGGCAATGACAGGGGACTGGAATCATTCCAGGGTTTCTTAGGTGGTGCGAAATCGATTTCGTCCCTCCGCAGTATGATTCGGCCATACTTACTTGGGGCAGCCCTCAAATCAGCTTGTGGAATCTGGGGCAACGCTTGGGAACATCCCAGACTGTTGATGATGATGATGATGATGATGATGATGATGATGATGATGATGATGATGATAATAGTAACGATTATGATTACGATGACGATAACGATGACGATGATTATTATGAGGAGGAGGAGAGATGATGTCATCAGACATATCTGAATCCTAGGTCTAGGATTTACAGTGGATCAAGGACAAGAGCGGGCTTGTACTGGGAATTCATGGCTCACACAGAGGAGATGTTGAACGGGGCACCCAGAATGCTTGTGGACCTGTAGTACAAAAGCGACTGTCTTCGCAAGCCGGTTGCCTACTTGCTTCTGGCAATCCCTACTGTGGATGAACGAAATCCATTTCGCATACATTCCGTTGGGTTTCGTAGTTGGTGCGAAGGGGATGTCGCAACCATCCACGGAGTAAACAAATCCTTTGCGGATTCCTTGGTCCTAGGTGTTTCCTCTACCCATGTTGAAATTGGAAGCCAAAAGAAGCCCGAATCGGTCTGGAGGATTGCTTTGGTTGGCAAGTGGGTGTGTCTTGTTTGATGGTACCCCCCTTTTTTGGTGGCTTTATATAAGGGAAGCCAAAAGGAAAACCGCCAGTCGGGGAGTCCACTACAAAAACACACCCAAATATAGCAGGTTGCCCAGGATGTTGCCTTTGGTTTGTGAATTGGGGATTCCTCCAGAGTACGAAAGCGAGTGCTTAACTGAGTGCGAACAGAGGGTGTTCAGGATTGTGATTTTGGTTTTCTTGCGGGTATTTTTTGGAGGCCCAGGTGGGCTGACAATGGAGCCCAAAAGCACAACAACCATAAGTTTCTTGAGCATTTTGGTGTCCCCTAAAGAAAGACAAACCCATATTGGGGGTCCTTCTATTTATGTAGAGACATGCCCATTTCGTGCCGCCCTTGCAAGTTGGCTGGGACCGGGTCCAGGCCAGGGTCGACTGCGATTCAACCAGCCCAGCGATGAAAAGCCCAATCGAGCAACGCCGTTTCACCCTTGTTGTTGACATTCTACGTGGTTCTACAGTTCTACCAATAGCCTGGTCTTATGGTTCGGTGGATGCCCCAAATCTTGCGAGTAAACCAACCGCAGACCAATGCTTGGGTTTACGTTGGGTTGCCGTTGTTCCCTATTTGCAATATTGAGTTGGAATCCACCGTAGTGCCGGAAAATAGCACCTAGTTACCCTCCCTCTGGCTCACTCCCACCAAAAAAAGAAATGAATTTATATCCAAATAAAAGCAAGATACCCGCCAAAAGCAAATACGCCCGCCGGAAAAAAATAATACAAGGCCAAAATCCACTGAACAAATCGGAACTCAACCAAAGGGGTGGACGCTTCCATGGCGTCGCCTGGGAAGGAATATTTCAATCCATCTCAAGCCAGCGGATCCCAACCCGCCATCGTCCTTTTGCTTACTGGAAGCGGCAAGGCCTTGGTTTCTTTGGTGGTGAAGGAGGGGTTTCCCATTTACTCAAGACCCAGAAAGTTCAAATCCCCAAACCACCAATCCAAGCCACCAACCCTTTGCTGCATTTTGCCAAGGGATGTTTGGACTGAACATTTTTTTGCCAACTAATGGGTTTTCCCCATTAAACCACTAGAAGTGATTCACTTTTGAGCAGCGGAGCAGAAAGCAACCAAGGTTTTTTACAAAAGCAAGGCTTGCACAGGGCAAGCAATAGGAAAGCCGAAGCTCTGGGTCCCATACCTTCAGGATTTAGGGTTGAGGGATCACTCGGGGTTTATCCAACCACTTCTGTGATACAAGTTGGAATCTCCTCTTTAAAACCCGGGGGGTGGGGGCCGGCGGGGAGTCTTTGGGGTTAGGCCCTTTCTGTTGCATCACATTCCATTTCAAAAACCACCGCCTGGATCCACTCCCAGAGGGTCGAAGCAAGTACCTCAGGATGGCTTTTGGGGGGAGGCTTTTGGGGGGAGTAAAAAGGGGTCGTTCAGCACCTCAGAAGGTACTTGGACCTCCGGGACTGGGAGAGGGCGCTGAACGAACCGCCGCCGCCAAGCGCCGCCGTTTCCCCGCCGTTACCCGCCTTTCGAGAGGCCGCCAGCGCGCGCTTGAAGCTGCGGGACACCAAGGCGGGCGAAGGATGCGAAAGCGCCGGCGCTGGCTCGACTTCGCGCGCGCGCGCGCGCGCCGGGGTGCGGTGTTCCGCGGGTGTCGCAAAGTGCCCAGATTGGGTTCAGGTTCGTCGTCGGGTTTTTGCTTGTTTTTATTGTGTGGTTTGCTTGTTTTTTTGTTGGGCCGGGGGCGGCTATACCGTCTATACCCCTGTTGGGCTGTTTTTTGGTTGTGGGATATCCAATGGACGCATTTTTGTTTGTTGGAATCTTCATTTTTTGGTGGGAAAATCAACAGGAAACCCAATTTGTTGTTTGTGTAGGACACCCCCATGTAGTTTGGGCTGTCCCATTAGACCAAGGCCTTCTTTTTCCGCAAGCCACGCCCGAGTTCGGAGCAGCGGCAGGCGTGGTTGCCTCTTGCTGGACCCCAATGCATCCAAAATGGGTGTGTCATCCCCACCGGGTGCCTTGAAATTGTTGATTGGGGATGGGTGAGTTTGACCCCTGGAGATCTCGATTTCTGTTTGTTCCATTTCCCTTGTGTGGGGCAGACTGGAAAAATGAAATCGGGGGACCCCGGCCCCTCTCCGTTTGTGGGGTACCAACTCTAGCAAGACAAGCCACCCACATGGATGGAAACCCCTAATTATTATGTAGATGAAGAAATGGGTGTCAAGGGGTACCCCCCAAACTGGATTTCGGTGTTCCGGTAGTTTCCCTTTAAACCAACTCAAAAGGGGTACCAAGTCTGAAAAAAGAAGACACACCACATGCTTTTCCGCCTGTCAGCCTTGTTTTGCCATGCTTTGTTGAACACGGCTACCAACCTGACTGACCGAATATGAATGGCCCTGCATTTGGTTCCTGAGTCAAAAAGCAAAGCCTGATGTTGGCAGCTTCCACTTTGTCAACAGTGCAAAGCTGCCTAGACTCGTTGTCTATCACTCAGCGCGGTGGCAAGTTCAGGTGTGACTCCCTGTCCAGGCAAACCGTGGAGCTAAGACGAAGCAACATCCGCCTCCAAGCCGCAAGTTCTCTCTCGCCAGGTGAGTGAAAGCGGCAGCGCAGACGCGCTGCTGCAGGAGCTTTTCGTTGTTGGGGGGGAGGAGGCCCAATGAGTTTCTCACTCCCTGAGTTCCGTTTCAAACTTGATCGTCACTTTTTGGGTTTGGACCATTTTGGTGGCAAATAACTCAGTTTGATTACCTCTTCCGGCCAATTCACTCGGGAAGAGCTGGTGGAGGTATTCAACAATTTGGAGCTAGGGAGCCTTTCGGAGCTACCTGCAGTTCTCCGGGCTTTTCGTGGCATTTGCGGGCGGACTTGTTCTCCTCCGAAAGTGGTAAGTGGCTGTGGGTCAAAACGAATGGGATCCCATTTTGGGGTGGGTGCACCACCCATTTTAGTCTATTCCCATAAGCCCGGGATAAGCAGAGGGGTGCGGGGGTATTGATGTTTTTGGGCACCCTTTTTGGGGATCCAAAGACAAACGGAAGCCACCAGGACCTGGCTTACGAGGGGCCCGTTCCGTGGTATCTCGCTCCTGGGATCCGTCTCGGGCTTTAGTCGCTTTTCGGTGTTGGGCCATTTTAGTAGACACACAGTTTGGTGACATTTGTTTAGCCAATCCACTCGATCTGAAGTGAGGTATTGGGTACCTTTGTTCTTTGCCTGACTGACTTCTCCCCCACAACTTGAAGTTTTTTCAATACTTTTGACAGGACGTCCCTTTGCCGCACCATAGGCACCCACGATCGCCGCTCGAATTTCAGATTTGAACTGTCCCATCGGGAAGCCAGAGTCTGGGAGGAACACGTTCTTGAATTGGTTTCCTTTTGAACCGACCGACCTCCTTCCGCTGGAGAGGTCAGGACCCCAGAAGTCTTGCAGCCTCAAGCTCTGAGGTATCAAGTTCCAGTGGGTGAAAGTGGCTTACCCTCCCAACTAACATGAAAGTGCCTTCGGACCCCTGTAGAAAGACTACTTTCCTCTTGGAAAGGGGAGGGGGTCTGTGCACTTCCATGTTAGCTGGTGGGAGGGTAATATTGACCCTGGCTCTAAGTAGATCCTTAAATGGAGTGGGGGGAGAGAACTGGGGATGGGTTATTTGGAAGGCTCAACAGACTCAACAGCCCTTGACGCCTCAGGGGCGCATGGTTTCGCCAGAACCCGTCGTCCGTTGAAATACTGTTGATGGTTGCGAAATCCAGACATTACACCACCGTTCGGAAACCCTGGTGTCTGATTAAATGCCACCAAGGTTTCAAAGTGGAGGATCCACAGTAGGTCAACCCGAAGCTTGGGCGAAGTCAACCAACGCCAAGTTTGGATGTGTCTCAGTTGATTGTAATCAGCTACGTGTCTCAAAGCCGAGTGTCCAAGTTGCTTGGATGTGTCTGCGACTCATCGGCAACATCGTTCGCTGCTTTTGTTTGTTGTTGTTGTTCTTTCTTTCTTTTGTTTTCTTGTTTTTTTCCCCTTGGTTTCCGCTTCAAGCTGCTGGGATGTATCTCAGATCCGCGCCCGGGAGTCCGGCATCTCTTGTGCTTCTCTTCGTTCTGCGTTGCGTGGCATTGCGTGGCTGACGCGCTTCTCCAGCCGCAGAATGCAATCAGGCCCTGCGCTTATCTGCGACAACGCGCGTGGCGTTGCCGGGATGATCCACAAAAGACTGAGCTTAGAACCCCCCTGCAGGCAGACTCTGAAGCATGACACCGGGTTATTGACCGCGAGGCAGCTGTTGAACTACTCGAATTCAGCCAAGTTGCAAACTGGCGATCAGCAAACTGGCGGCAGATCGACCGGCATTGTGAGTAGAAACTGCTACTTCTGATTTCCCAGCGCATCCCGGGATGTCCATTCCCAAACCGCGAGCGATTCCCCACTGAGAACCAGCTAAAGAATACATGGGGCGGAGTCAAATCTAATGGTTTAAGCCCTAGAATCCCGACTAAGTTTGGTTTGAAAATAGCCCCACAGACCCAATCGAATGATGTAGGCTCCTAAAGACGGGAAATGCAAGGCAACGATTTCAGTTGGAATCGGACTCCCCCAAAAATGGCTTTCGGTGCAAAAGGGTACCGTCAAAAAACGACACACCCAGATTGCGCATAGCCCAACCACACACCCCAAAACGTCTTCAACCCATCCCCAACCTGCCACACAGCCCAGCCAAACAAAACCCTTTCAGGACCTCGTGGATGCGGCGGGGACCCCGGGCCGTTTGAGGTGTCGCCCAGGGCAGGTGATTCGAGTGGAGCTGCTGGTTGGTTGGTTGGTTGGTTGGTTGGTTGGCTGGCTGGCTGGCTGGCTGGCTGGCTGGCTGGCTGGCTGGCTGGCTGGATGGATGGATGGATGGATGGATGGATGGATGGATGGATGGATGGATGGATGGATGGTTGCTTGGTTGGTTGGTTGGTTGGTTGGTTGGTTGGTTGGTTGGTTGGTTGGTCGGTTGTCATTGCTTTCTTTTCTTGTTTGCTTGCTTCCTAAACTGATTGACTGGTTGACTGATTGCTTGTTTGCTTGATTGATTTGATTTGATTTGACTTTGATTTCGAGTTTGTTTGGTTGACATGGACTTTAGACTTTGTGGGAGGACAATTTTTGGGACGACCCCTAATTAGCTGTATGTTACCGGGGTTTGGGGTTTTCTCACTCCCGAGTTCATGGAATGCAGTCTGTTTGGGAAGACTATGTCACCGGTAAACAAACGGTTTGGACTTTTTGGGCCAGTCGACCGGAAGTGAGTCATGGACCCCTGGCCTCCTTCTTCCCCAAAAGGAAGTGGCCATGGGAACTCCAAATCGGATAGCCCCCAGTGAACGGGACCGATTCAATCCAACCACTAACATAGGTTCCAAAATGGGTGGTGAATTCACCTACCAACCAAATGGGATCCCAAAACGACCAGCGAAGTAGTTTTTGAAGACCCTTCTCGCCTTCCATGTTTGGAGGACCGTGGGCAAGTAGCCCCCTCTTCTGCTTGGCTGCATCTTCAACTTTTCGGTGTAGTGTGCTGTTTCCCACCACCCAGGACACCCAGGATGCCCCTCAAATATCTCCATTTTGGAGGCCCGAGCAGTCGAGCCTTTGAAACAACCAACAAGCTTGATTTCTGTTCTTCTCTCTCTCTCTCTCTCTTTTGTGGGTGGGAGGGGGGGTGTCCGTTTTTCCAGATTGTTGATTGTTCTTTTTTGGAAGGGGGGGGTCTGGTGTTGTTCCTTCTGCACGTCTTTCTTTTCTTTTTCTTTTTTTTGGGGTGGGGGGGGGGTGAAAAATTCTAGGGGTTGATTCCCAATTCTTTTCAACCATCGTTCTTTTCAACCACTGGATCTGTTTCCAACCTGGGTTTTGGCTGGTTTCCTGAAAAGATTGGGATCCCTGGAAAGAATGGACATGGAAGCTGCCCCCTCCTAGAGTCTCCATGACCCTTGAACAATGGTTGGTCATTACCCTAAATAATGGTTGTTCATGGACCTAATTTTGATTGGGGTCATGGAGACTCTAGATTTTTGTTGGTTAGTTTTTGTTTGACAAGGGTCGCTGGATTCCCCCTGCACAATTTGACATTTGGGGGGGGGGGGGTGTATGGAAGCTACCCGTACCTAGAGTCTCCCTGACCCTTGAAAAATGGGGTCATTACCCTAAATAATTGTTAGTCATGGACCTATTTTTGATTCAGGTCATGGAGACTCCAGGTAACCCTGGTTGTAGCCCACTTACAATCATTACAAGTCCCCTGAAACCAGGGTTACTAGCCATTGAGCTAAGTCCCAGAGCATCTAAGTACACACAATACCCGCCGTTCTTTGATCGTATCATGTCAACCCTCTCATTGGCTCGCTCTGGACGCGTTTTTTTCTTTTCTTCAGGTGCGGCAGCGCCGCGCGCAGCTGGAGCAGCCGGGGCGAAGCAAGACGGCCGGGGCCGAGCCGAATCGGATAAACAAAAAAACGAAGTCTCGGGGCGGGGTCGCTTGGTATATGTTTTCTTTTTTCTTTCTTTTGGGGTTTATGAGTCAGTCTATGTTTTTTGGGTTTGGTTGGAATGGTTTCCTTTTCTTGGTTTGGTTTGGTTTGGCTGCCCCCTGTTTATGCACCAGGTTGTTATTAATCTGGGCTCGAAATTACTTTGGTGATAGGAATGCTGACTTAACGGGTGCGGTATGGTCTATGGGAGACTGACTCCATTGTCCCACAGCAACTGGGGGACTCACGAAATGTGCCATGTCCTGGGTTCATTTCGTTCTTTTGACCGTGGCTCATAGAATATAATCCATTGGCTTATAAGCGCAACTAAGAGGGAGCTCAAAGCTTGTTGGTGCTCAGGGAAGGGTCCTTTGCATAGGGCCTTCCCCCCCCCTATGAGCAGCGTGCTGAATAGATTGTTTTTTATGAGGCTTACAGTAAGGCCTACGTGAATCTTGGTGACCATCTTAGAATCAAAAGATACAGGGTAAAATGCATGGTCATTTTGACGGTTCCTGTACTTGGTTTTTTGCCAGGGATGGCCATCCACGTAGTCAGGATCCTGCACAACCCACAATGATCCTATGACGGAAGCCATGACCCAACCGCCCCAACAAACAGAGTTTTCAAGAGGCCTCCCCTTTGATTTTGCCAGCAACAACTTGCTGGTGCTTAGTAGGGAATGTGGGAATGAACCCAGGGATTCCCTTGAAGGACACCACCAGGGTTCCCTCATTCCATACTGAGCACCAGCAAGACAAAACGAAGCACTCGTTGTCTTTTTGTGCGCAGAGCCAGAATCAAAGCGAGGGGTTGAGGACTGGGGACATTTGGATTCGTGTCCATGGACTTTTGGATACCTGGGCTCTCAACGTACCCTTAACAAAGGGAAGCCTCCCCATAGTTTTAAGGCAGTAGTCTATGTTCACCATTTGTAGAAAGATTGAACAATAGTTCGCGGGTCCAGATAGACTCAACGTTGAGGCCCCAGGATTTTATTGCGACTCAGATGCCGCCAGCACCTATTCCTTTGTCAAAATATGAGGTCTCCACAGAGGGAATTCCCAGACGGCCTGTGCGCCTAGAAAGGTTTCCCTTTACAACCTCCATCCCCGGCCCTTCGCTTTTTAGCCTTTTAGTGTTCAGTGGGGGTTTCAATTTAACTCCCTAAAAGTTATTCACTGTTAGCCGGGGGATCAGAAAACGGGCAGCCCAGCAAATTGAATAGGTTTTCTCACGACAACTCTTTCCCCTCATCATCCGAGGCCCAGCATTTCCCGTACCCAAGGGAACCAGCCTTGAAAATGCAACAGGAAAATTGCTACCTGCGAAAGTGGTAGCTGGGAACCACTCCCACTGGATCTGGATTTGCCATGTGGCATGGACGCGTTTTTTTGTTTTTAGCTCGCGATCTGCCAGTTGGATGTGTGTTTTTCTTCAAAAAATGCATTTAGCTTTCCGAGCTGGGCGACGGGCAAAGGAGCCAACCCAGTGAAGGTTCAGCTTGGGGATCAGATGTGTGAGTTGCAGTTACAGCATTTTGCAACCACCCGGGACCATTTGGATAGATTTTTTCTTGGAGACTGTCCAAATGGCGGGTTTTCCTTGGTCTCCCTTTCAGACCACAAAATGGGGTACCCTCAAAAAAGGACACACCCATATCCCCAACATAAGTCCTTGTGACACCCCAAAAGCAAGATCGCGTCCGCTGAGGATACCCCGCAGGTGGAAAGACTGAAGCAGGATGAGATCGAGCTCACACGCAAGGCCTGCAAAATGCCAATCGAGACACTTTTCCATCGGTGGAGTGATACACCAACGTTTTGTTGACTAGCAGGAAGCATGCAGTAGAACATATATGCAAATTGTAAAGATAATATATATATATATACATATATTGTATCTATATATATATAACATGTGTCTGATATGCGGGTCACAAACAACAGGAGGTCCCATGTGCCTCACGCCACGTCCTTTACTGCACGTGCCATGGTTGTCAACACGCATCCTCATTTTTTGTATTGGAAGGGGGGATTTCGACAGGTGGAAGTACCCCATGTTGGTGGGCTCCAAAAGGGACCCCCACCTGTCTCCCCCTCCACTCTGAGAATTGAAGGGTGGCACAGGGCTGAAGTGACTAGCACCCCGTAAATTACCCAGTCACAAAACGCGCATGGAGTAAACGGCTTGCAATGGTGTGTGTGTGTGTGTGTGTGATTTTTGCTTGGCGGCGGAGTGGCACCCCTTTGTTGGTTTTCAAGGGTGACCAACAGGAAATTCACCATTACCTAAATGCCACACCCAGAGTTGCGATCCACTCACTGCTCCAAAAGGAGAGGTGAGACAGGTTCTCACAGCAAACTCGTTAGCATTTCCGGATTTGACCCTTGGCAGATGTTCCTGCAATGAATCGACGATTGTCGGCAATATCAAGGCTAAATTGCAGCAATTCGAGCACAAACTTCCAGACATTCCGCAATGCGCAATATACATACTGTGGATGGACAAAATCATGCACCACTTTGAAGCCATGGTTGAAGCCATTTTTCGTTGGTATTTACAGGGGAATCCTCATTCCATGGTGCGAAATGGATTTCGCAACCATCCACAGTATGATGCATATTCTTTAACAAATAATGATTTCCTTGTGAATACCAACAAACAATATATTCCCAAGGCTTCCAAGTGGTGCAGGATTTCGTCCATCTTCTTTACTATTCCTTAAGCAAACCTCGGTAAACAGCCTGGTGCGCCAGATCTTTGCCCGCGTGGATCCCAGCGGGGACGCCACCAGCGACCTCGGCGGGCCAAGGGGCCCAAGATGGGGTTGGTCGGATGCACGGCAAAGCGCGTCTCAAAATCTTCCCCAGAATTAGTTCCCCTTTGTATTTGTTTGCTTTTTTTGGGGCCCCCTTTGTTTTCTACCAACCAGGCAAAAAATGGAGCTTTGGAGTTTTTTGCTGGGGTCCTGATTCCAGCCAAGAAATTCGGGTACTTTTTTTTTTTTGTTCTGTAAACCAGCCAAAAAGGGATTGAAGACAGGCCCAACTGCAGCCTTTGATCGCTGAGTTTGGCTATAGATGGGAAAGCCACTGGTTCGGATGGGATTACCGTTTAGGGAACCCCATCTTAAGTCCAAACCGCCAGCTATGGGTCTATCTTTTGGGTGACCCGTTTCTTTGAGGTTGGTTTTTTATTGGGAAACCAAAGGGGAAAGAACCACAGCTTTAAGAGTCAAAGGGAGTGGAGTTGTGACCAAGTGATAGGCCCGCTGAAGCAATGTGAAGATCAAGAAGGGTAATGCCGATGCTACCCTGAAATGTATTAAACAAATGGACAACGGAATATAACATATTGTTGCCTAAAACTACAAGGTAAATGCAGGTATACTGAACCAACTAATCAAAGGGCACTTCCCCTTGTCAGGCCCCAAGTCAGTGTCCTTTTCTTGCGAGAGATCCCAATCTGAAGCTTCCCCTTTGAGCCAATTTGGAGGGTTTTGAGGATGTACAAACAAGCAGCGCAGCGAGCTCCTTGTCTCAACCCGTCTCCAGAAACATGTAGCGCCCCGCTCGTTGCTGAGAAACCCGCTTTTGAGGGTACCCTTTTTTGCTCTGCAAAAGTTGAATCTTTGTGGGTCCAATGGAAATTCCTCTGTTTACCAAGAAGTTACAGTCTAAAGTTAAAGTCCAAGGATCCGACCACATACGTAGCCATAAATATCAAGCTCTTGCGGGTCTGAAATCAAAGGCATCCCAGACGGCAAGACGAGTGGAACCTGGGCTACCTTCCACACGAAGACCTCGATGGGCCACTGACCCACACCGTCCTCGTGCCATCACCGACTCCACCCCTACAGCACTTGGGGTCATAGCGTTCGCAGCGGTCAGGCGGTGGCTAGACGCATTTCTGAGTCTGTCTTTTTGGAGGGTTCCCCCCCGCCAAAAGAAGAAAAGCAATCACATAAATGTGGTTGTTCTTTTGGGTTTTCCTTGAAACACCCACCGAAAAACAAAATGCCCCCCCCAAAAAAAGAAAACAAGCCACGGCCATATATCGTCCTTGGCCTTGTGTCTGAGTCGTATCCTTGAGGGCCGGGGCGCGGCACAACATCGACCCCTACTGGAGCCCCTTCCACGAAGTTCGGGACTTGAAGGACCAGGCGCGGTCGAAAGTGGGCGACAGTCCGGCGAAGTCGGAATCGATTTTTCAGGCGCGGCCCTCTAATTTGTTTGGCGTTCATTTGCTGAAAAGAAAAGGGTAAAACTATCACTACTGGACGGTTTTTCCAAGGCCTGAAGCAAATGGAAGAAGGCTTCCACTCCCCTTTCCAAATGGAATTTGTTCTCCCATGGAGATCTCCATTTGTGGTAACCCATGCATTCTTCCTTTTATGGGGAAGACTAGATACATTGAATTGGGGGACGGGGGTACGTGCGAACCCGCCCCGCACCCCTCATCTCAGATGGGAACCCCAGATCAATCAACCCCAGTTCATTACTAGGTGTCCCTGGGTTTGGGATTCATCACTCCCCCAAAAGGAAGCACGGGCTCTACTTGGATCCAGGGTCAACGAATCAACCCTCTAGTTGGTGCTTTGGGGCCGGGTGAGCTGTTCCGGGATTCCTTTCAGTTTGCCTTTACAAGAAGGGGTTGAAATCTCCAAACCAATCGAAGCCACGAATGAGGAGTTGTGTGTCGGTGTCTTGTTGTGTTTTTTCTTGCGGGAGAAGCAAGTTCTGCTCTGATAGAGGCTTACTGTCTGAGTTCTTGGAAACACCCGGTCTATTCAAACCTGGCCTAGGGAGAGTTTGGGGAAGTCATCCAACTCAAGCGGCCACAACGATCCTAGTGTTTGTTTGCTGTATCTACCCTACCAGAAAGAAGTTTCAAGTGGATTTTGTTTTTGTGCTTTAAGTATCAAAATACAGGTTGATTCGCAATCGCGTATTCGACTGTCTAGGGAACCACTCAAAGTTGTTGGTTGACATGAGTTCCCACCATGATGTCCACCGCGTTTCCCAGATTCACATGATGGCTTTGGTAAATCGACTTTCGCTCCCAACCTACACACTGACCATAAGTAGCTTGCTGGGTAGGGAATGACCCAAGGTGTTGGGAATGAACCTAGGGATTCCCTTAAAGGAAACCATAGGGGTGATTCCCGCATTTCCTGCTGAGCACCAGCAAGATAGAGCTTCACAGAAGCTGACAAAAGCTCTGATTCATAAGGAAGCCCATGAATCAACCAACCCTCTGAGGGAATTCCCAAGAAAGGTACACTACTATGGATTTGCCGTGGTGCAAATTTGGGGTAGCCTGTGGTGCCAACAAGTGAGCTTGACCAAAGAATTTGTTTTCCTCGCATTGTTCTGGAGACTTTGCGAACCCAACTTCCCCCCATAGCACCAAGAAAACGGTGTTGCAAGGCATTGCTTGCCTCCATTGAAGCAATATCCCCAACTTCCAATGGGTGTGATCTTAGTTGGGACTCGGACCTCCCCACCCCCGCAACAAAGAGTGGTTTTCCTTGTGGTTGTCCTTGAAACCCACCAAAAAAAGGGCACCTCAGAAGACACACCCAAATGGGAGAGAACTTCCGAAGAAAGGAAAAAAACAACGGGGGGGGAGGGAAAAAAACAACGAAAAACAAAGAACACCACAAAGAACAAAAAACAAAACAAAACACGAAGCGCCGCGCGCCGCGAGTGGCTGAGGTCACCGCGGAGTTCGATGAGTACCAGCGGGTGGTCGGCGCCGCCGAAGCCAAGCGCGTGCCTTCCCCCGGGACTCGCCGGAAGCGGAAGGTCTGGTTGACGCAGACTGTGGACGGGGACGAAATCGACCTCCATGCAACGCACAAAGCGAAGTGAAACCATGGGTGGAAACCCAAAGCGTTTGTTTAGTTACGGTATTTAGAGGTGAATCGATTCATTTCAGGGTTTCTTGGGTGGTGCGAAATGGATTTCGTCCATCCACAGTATGGCCATGGGTCAAAACCCAAATCGAACCTGTAGTGAACACCCGATTCAATCCCCACTAAAATGGGTTCTAAAATGGGTGGTGAATTCACCTACTCCAAAATGATACCGTTGGTATTGAGCCATGGCCATGTGGACAAAACTTGCTGGGCGAATAGGTGGGGAATGACTTTCCATGGGGTGTTGGGAATGAACTGGGGGGTATATTAAAGGGTCAACATGCTCCTATAGCTCAGTTGTTCAGTGGCACTAATTATTTTCCCCTTTTTTTGGTGGCGTTTTCCCTACTAGAAGTGGTCTTCCCAAAAAAGGGTTCCCTTTTTTCCAGGGTCACTGAACAACTGAGATAGAACATTTGCTTTTTGCAGCTTTGTGGTTTTAAGCGATCCGGTCTCTTAGGCCTTTTGAGGAGTTGCTCGGTGCGGTTTCCACGAAACCTCAAGGCACCAGGTAAGTTTTAGCAAGCCGCCAAAGGGAACCTCGAAAACCTCGTTTGAGTTTTAGCAACCTCAAAACCTCAAAACCTTAGTTCCAGCAACCTCTGAAGGTTTTAGCGGTGACTTTCTGCATTTCGGTTTTCGTGGTTCAGAAACTGTTGGACCTGATGCCTGGAGAGCCCAAGGGCAACTGAGCACGGGTCTCGTTTTGATTCCTTGAGCCAATGGACAAAAGGGCCTTAGGGCTGGTTTTCGGGGTACTTTGCATAGCCCATGTATAGCCACTAGTTTTGGGGTATGTCCATTTGGGGTATTCAGGTTGGCGCTGAGAAGTTCCCTGTTTGGAACAAGGAACCTCCAAAAGTGAATCGATCGTTTCAAGGGAAACCACCAGTCAATTGCTCAACTTTAGAAGCAGCCCCGTGAAGAATCACAACCTTTCGTGAACGACAAGAGAAAAACCATGTGACACCGCCGCTTTTTCCGAAGCTCAGGCTCCAGGCACAGCTTAGGATGCAGCCGGATTGCCAGGAAGCTTTCAGCTGAACTGATATATCATGCTTCCGGAAACGGGGGGTCGGCCGTAGCGACCCTGGTGATGTTTCCGATTTGCCGATCTCCTTTCTGCGGAATCTACAACCTATCTAAGCTCAGCTGATCGTGGATTCCCAGACCACTTCAATTAGGATCGCTTTTTGAGCGTGCCCCTTTTTCGGCTCTTCAAGCGTTCAATTCTCAAAAGGAAGCCTGGCTGGCAGGGCAGACCCATTTGGCTTCCTTTTCTTGTGCATAACCTGTGGGGTTTGAAAAAATGGAAGCCATCAGGAAGCCACCCCCGTCTCGTGTGTCCAAAGCCAATTTCCCAGTTTAGCTCGAGCGTTTATCTGGAAACGACGCAAGCTGGTGCAATCCCAGGGTGTACAGTTTGGGGAAAAGAAGAGGCAAGTCCCCCCGTTTTCGTTGCAACATCCCTTTTGCGCAAAGGTAATTGTACCTTCTTTCACACCGGATAATTCCCGGGACAGTGTTGCTCCCCAAAGGTTCTAAGTCGATGCTCATCCCGGTTCAACTTTGTTTCCACGTTGGTCATGACGTCCAAAGCCAAGACTAACATTGGAAATCTGCAAAAAGATCAACAAACAACAAACAAGAAAGATCAGACCAAAAAAGAAAGCAAAAACACAACACGGGCGGATGTTGGTGTCAATCCCAAGTTGGGGATTTCTGGTGCAACTTTTTGGGGAAGTCGCACCCCCCGGCAAACCGGCGATCCGGGCCATGCCATCCTTTCGAAGCGGCAACGTGAGGCAGGATGGCCGGGTTTGAGGACCCTTAAAGTGCTGCTTCCCATAGGTGTCCTTTTTAGTTGTTTTGGTGATGGCCCTGGTTTACCTGGTGGTTTAATCATCCACCAGGAAGCACGTCCAGAGTGAAGTGGGTGTTTTCCATTTTGTAACTGGATGTTTTGCTGGCTGGCGCTTGTGTGTTGGTTTTATGCCTTGCTGCTGTGCACCTGTTTTTGAGCAAAGATGTGCGTTCCCATTGTTGACTCTTGGTTAATCCAAATGCGAAACCATGCATTTGTTTGCGGCATCCTGCTTTTTACTCTGCATCACCCTCTTCCTGGCAACGCAGCATCCCTGATGGTCAGCTACTTGACCGGCTTCGATTTGCTGCCCCTGCAAGCTTAAGTCGCCCCTTCGGCAGCCTTGGGGCCTTGCAATTTAGTTTTGATCCGGACATTGCTGCAGTCTTGCGCGAGTCATAACTTTCAGAAATTGTGTTTGGAGCCATGCGACTGACAACAGAAAGGATGCCTTGAAGTATCCCCGGCGATGCCAGCGAAGCCACACATGCAAGCATTACGGTAGGGTTTTCTTTGCTGCACGGACGTTTGCTTTCTATGGCTGCTTGCGCCAGAGAGCCAGCAACATCCCGCTAATGCCCAAGAGACTTCCAGCCGCCGGCCGCAGAGACGCATGTCATGAACTGTTTGTTTACTCACCTAATGAATGATGAACAAGGGTAGCTCTGATTCAGCTTGCTGCCTCAAGCCCCCCGACATCTGCCAACCAGCCCCCTGAGCCCTCCCAACTATGACTGAAGTAGAAACCCACCTTACATTCCCTGGAAAGAGTGTTCCAAGTCAATAATTTTGAAAGTAGATTCAGCCTGAAGCTAACTATGATTTTTGTGTGACTGAAAGTTGCAGCCTTGCATACTCTCAAGGCCTTGGAAGGTGGGAGACCTTCCGTAAGATTGTAAGAACATGTGTGCGACCAAAACCCTTAAACATAGGGGTCCTCGAATAGTAGAGCCATTCATGTCCCTTACATCTTGTTTTCATGCGTGCTGTCGTTTATCACTTGTGGGGCATGGTTTCGGGGTCGCACTCGGGTCAACATTCATGTTTTTTGAAAATGCCAGCGCGACCGAGGCCCCAGAACAGTGCCGGCTCAATCATAAATGGCTCAACGCGGTGTCCCAAGCCAACCAGGCCAAGCTTTCAACCTTGTGCTGTTTGTTGCGCATGCGCAAGAGCCCGCAAAAGCCATGCCCGGGCTCCAAATGAAAAGCCCTCGCGCAAGCCGTACTGTAGCCTGTAGCAGCATTATCACTTAATCAAGGCGAGGCTTCTTGAGGGTACCTGTTCCATACTCTCGCACTGATCACCACCGTGCAGCCAGCTAATGTGGGTGTTGCAGCACAGCAAGTCCAAGTAAAGAACAGTCAAGCAGTCATTGCTTCATCAGGTGCGGGCGACAGGCTGCTAGCCAAGGGCCTGCTTGGGCAGCTGCTGGCAGGCTGAAAGTTAATTCTGGGAGTTTGAGGCTTGACAAAACCGTACGCTACGATATGCCACCTTGCGTGCTTGAGGGCAACTATTTGTGCTGGTTCCCATTTGATGTGCGAGTTCTCGCTGGGTGTCTCTGTCCATTCGCCTCACTCATTTCATGAACAAGCACCGTTCCTGCGTAGTGTTACATCAATCATGGGGGGTATCTGGCAGAGTGACGGTTGCCTGGCCAACTCGGCTCAACCAGCCAACTCGGACCTGACAAAGTGACGGATTTTCCTGGCCAACTTGGTTCAACAAGCCAACTCGGATCTGGCAGAGTGACGGGGTTTCCAGAAACCCAGTCACAAAACCCCAGCCAAATGGGTTCAACCAGCCAACTTGCGTGCCTCAGAACAGATCACAACTCCTGACCCCTCAGTCCAAGTGAAATCGTGACTGGGTTTCCAGAAACCCAGTCACAATTTAGCCTTGAACTTGAACACCCATCACACATCTGATGGTGGACAGAGTGCAGCAGGTGCGACTGGTTCGCCACAAAGGCCACAATTTGTGACTGGGTTTCTGGAAACCCAGTCACGATTTCACTTGGACTGAGGGGTCAGGAGTTGTGATCTGTTCTGAGGCACGCAAGTTGGCTGGTTGAACGCATTTGGCTGGGGTTTTGTGACTGGGTTTCTGGAAACCCCGTCACTTTGCCAGATCCGAGTTGGCTTGTTGAACCAAGTAGGAAAGCCCGTCACACTGACAGATCCGAGTTGGCTGATTGAGCCTGGCCAGGAAAATCCGTCACTTTGTCAGGTCCGAGTTGGCTGGTTGAGCCAAGTTGGCCAGGAAAATATGTTACTCTTCAAGATCCAAGTTGGCTGGTTGAGCCAATTGTGGTAGCCCCGTTCATCAATGCAACACTACGCAGAAAACGGCGTCTGTTTTCATGAAATGAATGAGGCGAATGGACAGAGACACCCAGCGAGAACTCGCACATCAAATGGGAACCAGCACAAATAGTTGCCCTCAAGCATGCAACGTAGCATATCGCAGCGTACGGTTTTAGCAAACCTCAAACTCCCAGAATTAACTTTCAGCCTGCCAGCAGCTGCCCAAGCAGGCCCTTGGCTAGCAGCCTGTTGCCCGCACCTGATGAAGCAATGACTGCTTGACTGTTCTTTACTTGGACTTGCTGTGCTGCAACACCCAAATTAGCTGGCTGCACGGTGGTGATCAGTGCGAGAGTATGGAACAGGTACCCTCAAGAAGCCTCGCCTTGATTACGTGATAATGCTGCTACAGGCTACAGCACGGCTTGCGCGAGGGTTTTTCATTTGGAGCCTGGCATGACTTATGCGGGGCGGGCTCTTGCACACGTGCGCCTGCGCAACAAACAACACAAGGTTGAAAGCTTAGCCTGATTGGCTTGGGACACCGCGTTGAGCCATTTATGATTGAGCCGGCACTGTTCTGGGGCCTCGGTCGCGCTGGCATTTTCAAAAAACATGAATGTTGACCCGAGTGCGACCCCGAAACCATGCCCCACAAGTGATAAACGACAGCACGCATGAAAGCAAGATGTAAGGGCTATTAGAGGACCCCTATGTTTAAGGGTTTTGGTCGCACACATGTTCTTACAATCTTACGGAAGGTCTCCCACCTTCCAAGGCCTTGAGAGTATGCAAGGCTGCAACTTCCATTCACATATAAATCATAGTTAGCTTCAGGCTGAATCCACTTTCAAAGTTACTGACTTGGAACACTCTTTCCAGGGAATGTAAGGTGGGTTTCTACTTCAGTCATAGTTGGGAGGGCTCAGGGGGCTGGTTGGTAGATATTGGGGTGCTTGCATTGGGAGACATTTTTTGTCACTAAGAGGAGGTCCTGCAAGCTTGCTGGTGGGCCCTTTGCGAAGGCCGCAAGCGGCACTTCCTGCTCCAAAGGAACTGTAGAAAAGGAAGAGGAACCGCAATTTAAGCAGCCATAGAATGCAAATGTTTTTGCAGCAAAGGAAAGGCCCTTCTGTAATGCTAGCATGTGTGGCCTTGCGCGAGCTTGTTCAACGCTGGCAGCGGGGGTGTACTTCAAGGCGTCCTTCCTGTTGTCAGTCGCACGGCGCCAAAAACAATTCCTGAAACTGACTACTTGTGCAAGACCGCAGCAATGCCCGGAAGAAAGCTAAATTGCAAGGCCCCAAGCTGCAGAAGGGACAATTTCAGCTTGCAGGGGTGGCAGATTCAGGCCTGTCAAGTAGCTGACGATATTGGATACCGTGTTGCCAGGAAGAGGGTGATGCGGTGTATGGTTGTGTCAACAAAAGCTGCACAGCGGCAAGGCACAGCACCAGCATAAAAGCACCAGCTAACAAAACACCCAGTTATGAAATGGAAAACACCCAGTTCACTCTGGACATGCCTCAGGGAAATCCATCTATTTCCCCGAAAAGGACACCTATGCTGCTTCCAACGTGTCCCTTCAAAACAGCCAAACAGGCGACCGACTCAAAAAAAAACGCACCAATTCAAAGACTTGGGCAAGATCCCGTGTTTTCTGACTCTCGCAACAAGACCCGTCTCCTGCCCTATTGGAGTAACGAGTGGAAGGATTCGAGAGCTATGTGAAGGATTCCTCAACGGACTTTTGAAGGCTTCGAATGTTTGAGGTGAACTGCCGCTCTCAAGAATTGCGTTTCGCCTCGAAAGCCGAAAAGCCGATCCGTACGGTTCTAGCCTTCATGAACTCGAGTTCCGGGACAGCGGGACTCGAACTGATTTGCCACTTTTTGGGTGTCCAGTTTAGTGGTATGTAAATATAGCTAAAGAAGTCCGCATGGCAGGTTCTTCTTGTCCGATCCACAGTAATTGTCTAAGTTTGCTGAGGAGTATGCTTCACAGAAAGGAAGCATTCACGAACGACCCGTGTGGCATCTGCTCAAAAACCGTCCAAGTGTTACTGTGAATGTAAGGAAATGGGCCATTAAAGGCCCACTTGATAGCTTGATATCTAGGGAATCCCCCAGGAATCCCCTCTGAATTGATAGCGTCATGGGAATTAATCACCTTGGTATCACATGACTTGTGCAATACCAAGCTTTTGAGCTTCCGTTGTTGTCTTCGTTTAGTGTGCTGGAACAAAAAACAACATGTGAGCTTTAAACACCCTGGGACGCGAACGAGGGAAAGGGTGATTTCCGACCACTATGTTAGTCGCGGCTCTCCCATTCACTTCCGGGATCTGCGTGCTCTGCCACTCATGCTTAGATGGTCTGGGACTCAGCTAAATGTCTTGTAACCCTGGTTACGGGGGACTTGCCACCATGGTACCAGCTTAAGTGGGTTACAACCAGGGCAAAGCGAATCGCCATTTAGCGATTCCCCCCATCTAAGTGGAGGCTGAGCATGGGAAATCCACCCGATTCGCGCGTCGTCCGAAAGGCCGCGGTGCGACTGCTCATGTGGCGGTGCTTCCTGCTCACGCTGCTGGGCGCTGGGGTGTTGGCAGCCGGTGCTCTGGCGAACTTGTGGGTCTTTGGGAGGAGGGGGGGGCGGTGGAGACAAGGACTTCAGTCATCTTCAGTCACTTTTGGGTTTGGACCATTCTGGTGGCGAACAAAAAGCGCGGTTCATTTTTTGGGGCCAAGCCACTCGATCGGAAGTGAGACGAACACAAGTCATATGGTGATAGCCACGGATCACTTCATCGAGACTGGGTTCCCTCTAGGGGTGTTGGTACATAAGCTTTCTACACACCCCTTGGTTTTCCATATTCCCCCAAAAGGCATGCTGAGGTTCATTCCCCTCTCCCACCTTTTGCTGCCTTTGGCGATCAAGTGGGGGGAGTCCAAGGATCCAGAAAGCCCCTCTTGAGGCCCGCGCTATACCCGAAGTCGAGTGAGGCTAGGGGTGTCAGAACGAAGCAACGAAGAATCCACGGTCGAAACGATGGAGGTTCGTCTGCTGGATCCGCTTCTCTTCGCTGCCAGGTTGTTCGGTTTTTTGGCGTTGCTTATTTTTAGTCGGGGGCTGCAAGAACCATAGTTTATGTTGTTGCCATACCGAGGTATGGTGGATCCGTATTGAAATTGCCCCTTGAAAGGTGCCTACATAGCTGTTGGCCGGGTAACTCTCCATTTCTCCCAGGATTCTTCTGACCTTTCCGGAACACCCCATCCCAGGGGAATCGGCTGATGATTGAACATGGTTAAATCAGAATGGGGAACCAACCCCTAGAGTGCAGATGAGACTCAAGGATAGTTTCTGGGGGTTCACTTCGGTGTGTGAATCCAAACCCTGATGTTGTCCCCAAGCTTCGAGGTGTGTCGCAGTGCTTCCGATCCTGCTTTCCAAACACTTGCACCTGGAACACCACGCAATTTCCGGCTATCTCTCCGAAAAGGATGAGTGAGACCCGAGCGGAATTGATAGGCTTAGCGGCTAAGCCAGTGTCATACTTCTGATTTGGGGACAACTTCCATAGTTGGGATCATCCAGAGCCGCCTAAAGGCCACCTGGCCACGTGTCAAAAACAAAACGGGGGCCCAAGAAAGAATGGCCTTGCCTTGGTGAAAAGCAAACGGCGCCCTCAAAAATGAAACCAAACAAAACAAACATACAAACAGCACATACATGCCAACAAGCAAACAAACAAACAACCAAGCAAGCAAGCAAACAAACAAAACAACAAGCAACCAAGCAAGCAAGCAAACAAACAAAACAACAAGCAAGCAAGCAGGCAGGCAGGCAGGCAAGCAAGCAAGCAAGCAAGCAAGCAAACAAACAAACAAACAAACAAACAGACACACACACACACAATCAACACACACACACAAACACATGCACTCTCACACATGTGCAGACCTCCGAGGTGCTGGGCTGCTATGGCAGGAGTTCTTGTGGCATGGCGTCGACCGCTGCTCGACTTCGGAGAATCGGTCGATCTCTCGGTTCCCAGCTCTGCAAAACTTGATGGCTCAACCAGCCATCCGGTTCAACTTGTGACTTTGAGTTGCTTTTATTCCAGGCGATGGGCGCCGGGTCTCTAAGAGGGGCGCAGTGGGAGCAGGTGGGTGGGGGTTCGCCTGAGTCACAATTAAAACCCGGGTAATTGGAGGGAAGTAAGGACAATCCCAGCCATAAATGGTTGCCGGTATCCGCCTTTTCATTTGTTTACATGGTTCTGGGTTCACCATGTTTGTACCAGGTTTTGATTATGTCTCAACAGAATTACCCACAAGTTAGTCACGCTTAGCAGGGGATCAGTTTGGACAGCCCAGTTTTGACCTCATTCCCTGCCTATCGAACCAGCAAGCAAAGGGGTCCCTTGGCACCTCCCTAGGTACCGGAAAAAAAAAAAAAAAAACACTGGGAGCGAATTAGTTGAGGTTTAAAGTTGGATGAGCTTCTAACCATCATGGGTTTCCAAAGCTGATAGGCTTTTTCAGGCTTTACGAGTCGAACAGTTGCAGGGCCGTGTTTGCTTTCCATACCAAAAAAAAACGAGCGACTGGTTTAAGACCCCACTTAGACTTGGCAGCGGCCATAGTAGAGAGTTTCGCCCATAGCACATACTGTACTGTGGATGGATTCTCGCACCGCGAAATGAAACCATGGGCAAAATCAGAAGGTTTGTTTGCATTTGCAAGGGAATCGATTCATTCCAGGGTTTCGAAAGGCGGTGCAGGATTTCGCCCATCCACAGTGTGGAACCTCCCAAATGCTTGAATGTTGGATTTCCCTTGAAAAACGACACCAACAATGGATATTGAGCCTTGGTTGGAGCATTGCCCAATTTTTGGTAGTGAGCTCCGTTCAATTTTTAGTCATAGTTTCTTTCTCTTCTTCTTCGTGCTTCTTCGCTTCGGAAGTTCCAGCCGTTTTGCGGGCCACAGGCCAGGCAGGGGCTGCAAACTATCGGCTCGACTCGCGGCGCTGGGCTGAGGCTTCTTCCAGGTGCCGGAGGCTTCGATGGAGCCCCCGACGCCCCCGATGGATGCCCGCGGCCTGCCAGCGCTGCGCACGCTCGACGACGAGGAGCCGGAGGCTGCCGGGCCCCTGGAGGAGGATGAGAATGAACTTGAGCCGGAACAGGACGGGTAAAAAACGTGCCGTGGGTTTTCTTGGCTTGGGGGTCGGGTTTGCTTGGGGTGTGGTTTTTCTTGGAGGTTGGGGGTTGGGGGGGTTGCTTGGGGCATGGTTTTTCTTGGCTGGTGCGATAGGCATGGAATGAGACTTATAAACCATCCAACTGGTGGTGTCCATTAAGGGGACCCCTGGGTTCATTCATTCCCACATTCCCTGCTGAGCACCAAGTTTTTTCTTGGCTTGGGGTTAGGGGGGTTACTTGGCGTTGGGGGGGGGGATTGTCACATCATCCCGTTGAAAGGGACCTGAGGAGTCTTTTAAGGAGCAGTTGCCACATTGCTTGGCATGCAACTGCCATGGTTTGGATTGGTGCCTTGGAAATTTTAAAAAGACCTCCCAACCTCCAGGCTCCAAATCAACCACTGGGACACCTGGGGGGGGGATTCAAGGTGCCACAGATCTTCGCAGATTCTACTCGAAGCCTTCGGCCGCTGAAACCGGCCAAGAGGCTTGAAGCGGGGCTTGGAGCATCCCATGCGCCAAGAGGCGTTGCTTTGCTTGCCCGCGTCCGGGGTTTTGGCCTATATCGCCATGAAAGGGCGGCTTCTACTCGGTTTGCCATGAGTGAGGTAGTTTCCTGTTGATGTTTCGAGGGAATCTCGTTACCTGGACTCGGTCGACGGAGGTGAAGCATGGCCGGATCACGACGCACCTCCACTTTAAGCCATTGATTTGCAACTGAAGGGGTGAGTAGTCCATGAAAATACCCCCGAAAGGTGACTCGCAGCGGTACTCAAATGAATGATCTGGGAGTTTGTGTTCTTTGAGGCTACCTTTTTGTTGGGTTGGTTCAAAAGGAAACCAAGCAGATCAAGCAACACTACCCATGTTGGAGGTCCAGGTCCTCCGTTTTGACACATGCCGGCACCCATCTGCAACCAGAGTCAAAGTCACCGAGCGCCCTCCCCTTTTGGCGTGTCTGATTTGGGCACACCCCCCCCGCAAAAGAAAAACAAAAAAAAGAAAGAAAGTAAAGAAAGCCACCACAAAAAGGGTACCCTCAAAAAGGCCCGCCCTACTTAGAGTCACCCTCAACTCAACCAAGTGGACAGGCCAGCTCAGTAGCAATCAAAACCACGAGGAAAATTAGTAGCCCAGAGGGTCCGACGCCGAACTGGACCTGGAGCAAGTTGGAGTGATCAAGTGGGGGTCGTAGGATCGATTCCAGAAAGCTAGGTAGGTGCCCTTTCTCACCACCTTTTCTTTGGGGGAGGGTTCCCCTACTAAAATAGACTGCAGAAAAAACGGGTACCCTTATTCTAACCTCTCTACTGGAGGACCTAGATGATGAATTGGGGATCCTCATCTCTCCGGTTTCACATGGTTTTACCATTTGGATGGTTGACCTGGGGGGTTGATCAAAAGGGTCCTTTACATGGAATGACCATTAGGCGAAAACCACGAAAAAGATCACTGTCCCAGTTGGGAAAAGCCATGGCTTGGGGACCTAACGGAATACTGATCAACACCCACGTTTCTTGGGGGTTGTACTCCCTCTGGTTGGCCTTTCAGTCGGAAAGGAAACCATTTGTTTGGAGGCTTTCGGAAACCACCTGAAGTTATCCTTCCATTTGCTGACATAAATATGTGTATTTCCCTTTTTGGTTTTAAAGGGAATCTATCATCCTAAAAATTGGAAATAAAGGACACGTAATAAATAAATATTTAAGTAAATATAAATACATAAATGAATACTATCATAATCACATGTTTTTCACGCTATCAAGTTTTTCTTTTTGTTTAAAGGGAATCGATTTCACTGCTGGAGATATGCTTGTTGTTTCCAGGGGGCTTAAGCACATGATCCGTCGAGTACTCGGACCCGGAAGCCTTTGGCTCCGATGCATCGCCAGGAGCTCGGCCCGAGCCCTGAGGCGCGCCGAGCGACCGACTTGGACGGAGAGGTGGGCGTGGCTCAAAATCAAACAGGAGGGGCAGACCGCAGGTGTTGGTCCATGTTTCCACTTACCAGGGTTCCGTTTTGGGTACCGGTTGTTTGAGCCACAGCCAGGTGTGTTTTCCTTTCCTGAAAAAAAACACACACAACTTGTATATTTTAATACAACCATTCAGGGTTGGGTTTGTCTGGAAACTCAACAGGTTGACTGATTCTTTCGGGGTTGTCAAAGTGAGCTGGGGATTTGTTCCTTCAACCTACACGGGGGTGGTTCTTCATGAACGAGGTGGATGACTAGGGTTCCAACCAAATAGTGGATGGCTTCCAACTCTAAATTGGGACACATCGGTTGCTATGAAACTTTGTCCATGCCAGGACTGAACAGAAGGTACTACTTACCCAATTCCTTCCAAAGGGCCAGCGCCCAAACCCCCCCCCCCCCCGCCAGGGCCTTTTTAGCAGGTGGTTCTACTAGCAGGTAGAATGGTGTTGTAGAAAGGCCAATATTATGGGGTTGTCTCAAGAATAAGGAAACCCTTTTGCATGGGATGGGTTCCTTTTGGTTTCGTTTTCAAGGCCCAAACACGTTGCCCTCAAAGATGACACGCCCCTGCCTCACTTCCTGAGTTCCCGGACTGTTTTGTTTGGTGGACAACAAAATGAACTTGTTTGCTCAATCCACGGATCGGAGAGCTCATTAGCTGCAAAACGTGGATTGCTCATGAAACCACTCGCTTTTTTCCACCATCCACTTGTTTGCTCAATTTTTAGCTCGTGAGCTGTACAGCCTTGTTTGATTGGTGGAGAAAAAACAACATGACCTTTTTTTTGCCCGGGCTTTATGTTTTAGTGGATACTCCGCTCCATTGGAAGTGAGCTGTAGAAACCTTTAACACGTCGGACTCAGCGGGGTGACTCTACGGGGTGTTCTCAGGAGCTCGATGAGGTGAACGACAGCCAGGCGAGCATGGGAGCGGTCGGGGTGTTTTGACTTGGTGGTTCCCAGCCATCCCCTTAGCTTTTTTGCCTTTGAGTGTTTAGTGGTAGTTTCCATTTAACCCACTAAGGGTTAAACGTTTTGCGGGGGATCTGGAGGACAGCCCAGTTAACAGGGCTCCTCAAAAGATACATTTTTGCAACCATTTGAAACATGTGGCTTTTTCAACACCAACATAAAGTTGGAATCCACCATTTACAAGGCAATGTTCATGTTGTAGATTGATACATCATACTGTGCTTTCTACTCAAATCACCGTTTTTGAAGGTCCAAAAAGAGGAAATGGAGGTACACAAAAAAAAATGGTTACTTTTTTGGGGCCAGCCGCCTCGGGAAGTGGGTAGGGAGACCACTGAAGTTGCTTCCTTTCAAGCAACCCCAGAGATGGCTACCCAAAACTGGGGATTGACTGGTACTCCAAAAGGGGGAAGCCTACGAAGCCTGTAGGAAGCCTTATGTCAGTAGCCTGCCTAAGTCCCAAGTACTAGAAGCTTCTAAAAAGAAAAACCGGTTCCCTTTTCGTGCCGTTTGTGTAAGATCGTACGGAATGAAACCATAACGTTTGTTGGTATCTACGTTGGGGAATCGACTCATTCTAGGGTTTCTTGGGTGATGCAGGATCTCGGCCATCCACAGTAGGGGCTGAGCGGGTTGCTAAAAGGTCTGATTCCTGGAATGGTCTGATTCTCCTCTAACCAACCAACGATGGTTTCAACCATGGATTCAAAGTGGTGCCATTTCGCACCACTATGAAACCATGGTTGAAACCATAACGTTTGTTGGTTATTTACGTTGGGGAGTCGCCTCATTCTCGGGTTTCTTGGCTGGTGCGTTGCATGGATTTCGATATCAACCGTCCACAGCACTCGCCCGGATCCCGGACTGTCAGGATCCCCAGACCGATGAGAGGCGCGCTCGGCTTCGGTTCTTGGGGTCCGAAGGAGTTCCAACGAGCCTGATGTGGGGGAATGGGAACCCCGGATCTAAGTACCTGGAGTCTCCATGACCCTTTAAAAATGGTTGGTTATTACCCTAAATAATGGGGTCGTGGATCAATTTTTAAAGGGTCATGGAGAGTCTAAGTAGAACTTTTGGTTGATCAATATCGGGGTGTCCCCCTTTTGGTGGGAGTTCAGACCACTTTTGTGGGTGACATCCCTGACTGCCCCTGTTGATAGGCCGGTTTTATGAACACGGGGTCAACATTATATCCTAACATTGTCCTTTGAAAACTACCTTGGTTGAACATCCTCAATTTGGTTTTGCGGCTTGAGGCTATCGATTTGCTAGTCAACGGAAGCGATTTAACATGTGGAAGGGGTCTGAGTCTTAGATAATTGTTCTTGAGGTGATGCGGATGATGGCGGCAGTCCTGAGGATGACAGTGACAGCTATGAGCGCCATGGAGGAGTACACAGGGCTCCTTAAAAGATACATTTTGCCTATTTGAAACATGGCTTTTTCCACCAAAATGAAGGGAACCCACCATTTACAAGGCAATGTTCAGGTCATACAATACTTGGGTTTGTCTCAAAAATGGGCAGCCGCCCTCAAAATTGGGTGGTTTTGTTCATGGTTCCCTCTAAGACACCCACTTATCGTCTTCCTTGTCAACCATTTGGTCTGCAGGGCGCGCTGCAGCGGATCAGCTCCTTCAGCTCTTTGATCTGCTACATCCTGTGGTGCATCTTGGGCGGCCTACAAGCTATGGCGATGCCTGAGACAGATAAGCTCAGGTAGTTGCTCCTCATGCTGTCCATACTTGGAAATGCGGTGATGAATCCTCTTCACGTTCTCTACAGGACACACCCCGACCAGCTGACCGAGGCCCTGGCCACTCTCTGACTGGGGATGAAACCGGACAATCCCACTTGGCCATGCCAAGTTCCCAGCGTCATGGTTCACACTTCTGTGCATCTTTTCTTGGATCCTTGCTCAGGAATCTATTCGGAGGTCCCGCACCTGGAAAATGTAAGAGGGCTTAAGGTACATGGGGGAGACTTGCAACCAGGGCTACGTTCAGTAGCACATCGATTGCCTCCTCAAGTGGTTTGGGCTCACTGTTTTATCCCACAAACCTCATGAAGCCCTTCGGGCATGTGTAGGAGGGTTATTCCGATTTTCCACTTGGTTGAACATCAAGGGCCTGAACGTCTCGGCTTTGCTTCTATTTCGCTCTGCTGAAGATCCCTTACATCACCTCAATGTCGCCCCTGGTTAATAGCCCTTCAGATGCCTATCAGCAGGGATCCCCTGGAACAAAGGAATCCCCAAAAAAACTCACTAAAAAGCCACCTGACCCCCTCACTAATAACTGTTTTCACTTCAGCCACAATCAACACCAGGGTAAACTACTGTTAGCAAGGGGCAGTCCCAACCATGAATAGGAGCGGCCGCCTTTTGGGTATGCCATGAGAGTACCAATTCCCTCATTCCCTTAAACTTCCTTCTATTCACCTTTGAGGCAATTTGGTGGTTGGAAGATGTATTCTCCTTTACTCGTCCTGGGCCATCCTGCGCACGATGTGGTACTTTCAATTAAGTACTTAGCCCCAGCTTAGTTCCCTCCTAGTGGGATTTTTCTTATACATGCCAGTGCGCTCACGAAGTGGTGATTGTTCCCAGCAAAAAACCCATTCAGTGTGACAACAACCTCAGTTGTCCAAAGCGAACCGATTTTGTTTTCACCTTTTGGTCTTCCCTTTTTGGGCTCCCATTTTTGGTGGCCCCAAAAAGTGATCACCCTTCATTCTGGGTCCCGTTCTCACTTCCGCATTCCTGGACCTGATTTTTTTTTGGGGGGGGAAGACTATTTTCGCGGCAACTACAAAGTTTGGACTTCTTTTTGGGCCCATCCACTCCTAGGTCCCCCAGTCCAGTAGTGCCCTTTTACCCTTTTTTGGGGAGTCAAACCTCTCTACAGAGTCTCCATGACCCTTTACAAGTGGGGTCATTGCCCTGAATAATGGGGTCGTGGACCGATGTTTGATTCGGGTCATGGAGACAGGTAGACTCAGGAAGTGAGCTTTGCCGGGCCACCGAGTTCCCCACAGGCCACGTACCTCATCGGCCTGGTTCCTCCAGGCCGATCTCGGGCACGGGTGTTGAACCTGGAAACGGGCGGGACTTTTCCCGCAAAAAAAAAAAAACAAAACGGGGCCTCCCTCACTCCCGTTTTGCTCCGTGCGGACGGTAGTCACTTGTTGGAGGGTGGGTCATTTGGTAAATAGAAAGCTCGGACTTTTGTTTGGCCGATCTTGGGAAGTGAGGGGCTTTGCGTGTGTGTGTGTGTGCGCGTGTGTGTGTTTTGAGGGTCTTGAAATGTTCCCAGTGAGTCATGAAACCTGCATCAACTTTGGAAGGCTACCCTTGTCACCTTGGCGACAGAAACCAAAAGGAAAACACACATTTTCCGGGGTCGCCTGTTCTGGGGATTTTGGCTTTGTGTCAAAATCAGGCAAACTACTCTGCTCTGTTTCGCACATGCACGCCTTATTTGCTTTGTGTTTGAAGGGCACCAAAAGCGCAGAACTGATTTGAGGCCTTCACCAAAATGATGCTAGAACAGTTCGTAACCGTGCAGTGAAACAGGTCGATCAATCCCAACCGGTTCGTCTCGGCATTGAATATCCCCATCTTTAGGGGGAGTTCAACGTCTGGAGATCTCCATTTCTGGTAACCCGTGTTTCCCTTTATGGGGAAGAGTAGATAAACGGAATTGGGACCCCCCACCCCCTAAGTACAGTTTGGTGGGGGGGAGCATGGGATTGCAAGCAGCGATAACTCTCCGGCTGTGACTTTGGCTTAAGGCAATCTTGGCAGTGGCACGCTTTGCGTTCTGATGGACTGTACTGTTGCTGGCAAGAATTTAGTTGTTGTATTTGTTTCGTATTTTCGGTTCTGTTTATGTTTAGTAGGGGGCTGCAAGAAACAAAGTCTGATACCATACCAAGGGCTGGAAGTTGAATCTCCAGGGCATCCATGCAAGCATGTCTGTTTGAGGTTGGACCCCCCGAAAATGGTCGGTTTGGCCTTTGGTTTCCCTTCAAACCCGACCAACAACTGGCACCCTCAAAACAAGACAGACACATGCAGTCTCAGATCTCAAATGGTAAGTCACAGCAAATGGTTGGAGTTGCCCTTGTTCCCCCTACTTGCAATACGGCAATTGCATCCACAGCCTGCAAGGGTGTCTTTCTGAGAAATTGGGGTCTTCACCGCAACATTGGTGTCATGAAGTTGGGACTGCGAGGTAGTCGGGCAGGGGGGCATTTTTGCTTTGGTTATTTTGGTTTCAACAGACCTCACATGAGCAAGGGTCAAACATAGCTGTCATCTATTGCAAAAGGGGTAGCATGGGCCACGCGAGCCCCAAAATGGATTAGGAAATGGGGTTGCTCGCCAAAATCCAATGAGACAATAAATACTGACTGTGGCGCTCATGGTTGGGGCGGGCTTCCCAAAGACAAACGGAAGCAACCTGATTCCGAGAGCCGCTGGCCATGTTTGCTTTTGGGATTTAATTTTGCAGGTTACCAAATCAACCAAGCCTTTTGGGACATGTTTGTTTTGGTTTTGAGATTGCTTCCTCTTGTTTCTTTGCATTGCTTTGAACAGATCTCCGACCTGAAGGCAGATTCGGTGGCTCGATTCAATTCCTTTCTTGAAGCCGCGAAAGACATTGACCTGGCTTGGCTTTCCAGGTCACATTACTCCGAGTCCGGCCGAGCGGGACAAACCGAGAGCCAGTGGAACCGAGAAGCTGAACCAGAACACCGGGCAAAGCAAGGGAATCAATTTTAGTTCGTATAGGAGGGGTCGGAGCCTCCCTAGGAGGGTTCATGAGCGTCTGGGCGGTTTCTTTCCAAAACATTTTTTGTTTAACAAAAAAACAAAAGAAACAAATCCCCGTTGAGATGCCAAAAGTGGCGATCCGTTTCATGGAACAATTTCTTAGCTCCTTTTGGAGTTCCCAACATACCAGGGACTAGGATTTCGCATGTTGGGTAGCTGTTTTCTTTGCGGTTCAATCAGTACGCGGTTTGTTGTTACTCCCTTCTCTAGTTGACCCCGGACGTGGTGGGTTATTGCCGCAAAATTGTGGTGTGTGAATTCCCTCCTCTTATGGGTAGTTTGAGGTCCAGGAAGCCGTTTTTTTGCAGCCCACTAAAATTTGAAGCCTGAAACAACTGAACAAACCAATGGGCACAATTCGCAGTCTTGCCTGATAGTGTATAGAAGCCCTTGTTAAGGAAGGCTGTTCATTTCAGTGGAAAAGGCAAACCCTGTGACCCAGTTGCTTTTCGAACCCGACATCGCAAACCCTCCTTATTTTTCAGGGAGGCAGCTTTTCTGGTAGTGTAGAGAAACCCTTTTTTCGCCCAGTCTTTGTCGGAACCAAAAAACCCAGCAGCCCACCCCTCCCCCCCTGGTAGTGTGGAAGCCCTTTTGTAAGGAAGGCTGTGCGGGAAAAGCCGTGGCCCAGCTGCTTTTCGAAGCATCCACCTCTCGCAGGATCCCATGTCGGAGCCCCCGGGCTTCCCAGCCTTCCGCCGAGAGGTGGAGGCGGGGGGGCGGCTGGTTGGGTTGGAGTTCCGGTGATGAAGCTAGGTCCCCAAGCGATCGGTGCCCGTGTTCACCCCTTTTTTTGGTTGGGAGGGTTCCCCGCAAAAAGAGTAGTTACCCTTAACCTCTCTACTGGAGGAGCTAGAAAGAGCCACTTTGTAGGGGGTTGGTTGGTTGCCATTTTAGTGGAGGTAAAGAATTGCAGGCTTCTTTGGGCCACTCCACTCAGGACGCCAAAGGGGGTCCGAAAGCGTAGAATGTAAAGTAGGCGATCCTCCTGTTTCAGGCTAGACCAAATAGGGGTGTCTTGTGTTGAGGGATTTGTATATCATCCGATTAAACCCTGACACTGACAGCTATGAATAAATGCTGCCTGGGAGTAGAAGGGACCAGTTGCCCCATGGGTGAGGCGTTGCATTCTGGAGCCAAGGCTTGCAGAGCAAACCATGGTGGGTTGACTCCACCCTGGTCCGTCTTCTTTATGAGGCTTGACGGGCTGCTTGGAATCTTGGAAGAATCTTGTGATACAATCCCAAATACACGTTTCGCAACCAAATACCAGCCTGAACAAATCCAGACATCCCCGTCCAACGAAACCAACTAGAATCTGACTGACGATTCGTTTGGCTCATGCTTGCAGCAGCATGAAACAACTTGATTGCTTTCAGCGAGAGCAATGTGTGCGCTTTCTTCCACAACTTACCTGCCGAATTTTCGCAATCTTTCAGCCTTGGGTTGGTGCCTGGAGTCTGGCATGATCCTTGAAAAATGGACCAGACTATTTTCGCGTTTATTTTGGGTATTGACCCCACGTTTTGAGGGTCATAGAGACTCCAGGTACGGTCAGCAGCTGAGAGGTAATTACAGAAGCTTACGGGTGGCATGGCGAAAAGGGCGGGGAGGGAATACCACACTTGCCGCCAACAGAAAATGCATCTCTGGAGGAATTTCCTTTTTCGGAGGAATTTCCTTTTTCAGACTTTGGAGGAAGCATTTCCTGGAGGAATTTCCTTTTGCAGATTTTAGAGGAAGCATTTATAGCAAGGATCAACTCAAAGGACGGAGCCAATCAGAAAGTCATCCCTCTAGTCAAAAAGGTATACAGTAGTTCCCTTTGATCCTACAAAATCATTTTGTCTCTTTGGTGTTCCGTTGTTCCCAATTTGAGTCCTATCCGACTGACTCACCCAAAAACGCCCAAAAACGCCCACAAACGCCAAAAAACGCCAGGCGCAGCAAAGGAGTGCCACGCAGTGGGTGGTCTTCTCAGGCTTCAATGGGATAGGCGACCGGTCGCTTCGGGTCGCTTCGGGTCGCTTCGGGTCGCTTCGGGTCGCTTCGGGTCGCTTCGGGTCGCTTCGGGTCGCTTCGGGTCGGTTCGGGGGGTTCGGGGGGTTCGGGGCTCCGGAGAAGCGTCAAAAGACTCGGCTGTCGGGTCGAGGGGTTCGGGGGCTCGGGTTTGGTCATCCTGCTGGATTCTGAATGACCATAAGGATTGCCCCACTTGAACTATATGGCCATAGGAGTTGGGACCATGGCTTATTTGGGGGACAAGTGTCTGGATACTTTAGGTCAATCTTTCTGTGGACAAACAGTTTTGGACGGGGCCCAGTATTCCGAAATTATTCCACACAATCCATCTCAAGTCATCTCAATATGCATACATGTGTACATATATACATATAGAGATATTCATATTATAGATGCAAATTTCAGCACCATTTGGAGGGTACATGTGAGTACATGAATGATGTGGTTGCCAGAATGCTAACATGAATGACATCTGGGGCAAATGCCCAAGGCCAAAGACCGGGTGGAAAGTTTTCTGATGGAAAGTCCTGCCTTAAAGTATGCAGTTGGCAGATTTCTCACTACATGCGTAGCCCATTTTACATCCCCGTTCAATACCACGTGCAATGCGTTGTTTTTTTTTTTTTTTAAGTAGGGGTCATCCTCGAGAGTGGTTGGAGAAGAATCCCCATGTTGATGATGCCCACCGTGCCCCATTCAAGATAACCCAGAGGGTCCAAGTACCTTCTCAGGAGGTACTTAGACCCCTTTTTCCCCCAGAAGCCATCCTCATGAGGTACTAGGTAAGATGGGCGTGCCTTTTGTGAAGGGAACCCTTTTGGGGCTGAGGACCACGAGGAATCTCCAAATATTTTGGAGTTCCCTCCTCAGACAAACCCATAGTTGGGTCAAAGCCAAACAGCCAGGGGGCGGAGGTTTTAGTCCCTGTTTCCACTTACCGAGGATAGCTCGCTTTCTTTTTTGACAGCCACAGTTATATGCTTACCCTCGGCTTAAAATGTGTATAGCAGGGAATGTACGACATACAAGGGGATAGAATCCGAATGCGTGATACAATTACTGGGTTGTTGTTTCAAGGGAACCCCGCCAAACAAGGGGTTCCCCTATTTTGAGACAAACCCAAATGGAATGGGCCAAAATAAAACGCAATCCAGTAAATCCTGGCGCGTGGAATACAGGGCAGATATGATGGGAGATGAGAGGGAACCCTAGCACCCCTCCATGCCAAAGACCCTTCATCGGTTCAAGGGAATGCCAAGTGGGTCCCAGTTGTTTGGGGTAATACTGTTGATGGACAAAATCCTGCACCACTTGGGATGGATAAAAACCCGTAAATAATAGGATAAACTGATAAACCATATAGCAACTGGTGCAGGGTTTTGTCCATCAACAGTATGGAGGTAAATGGATCCACTAGGAAAGGGAAGATGAGGGCATACCGGTGCTCTGGGCCAGAGGAAGCAGCACCATGTTTCTTGGGTCGCTGTCGGGCGCACTTCTTGGAAGCCTGATAAGCCAGCTTGGCTGGCTGAGGTATGCCATGTTTAGATACGTTTGGGACGAACAAGACAAGTAGATCCATTTTTCGGATCTGACCTTAAATACTGGTGGCATGGATCGCAAACTTCAGTACATAAAAAACAAAGAACATTTAAGCTTTACCGAACCTCCTAACCTCCCAGCCACCAATCCAAACCACCAATTAATGTTGACCCCAGATGAATAAACCAGTGCTATCAATAGGTGTTGCCTCCAAAAGTGATCTGCATCCCCACCAAAAGGAATTGGACCACTCAAAATCACCGGGTTTTTACTGCGGGGTAAGCTGAAAACTTGGCTGAGCTTTTCTTGCTGGTGCGATAGGGCATGACCCAGGGCCTCAAGCAAACCATAGAAGATGCCTGGACCGTACCCAGAGGGTCCAAGTACCTTCTACGCAGGTACTCAGACACCTTTTTACCCCCTAAAAGGCATCCTCATGAGGTACCAAGGGACCCTCTGGGTTGCTCCAGGTGGTTGTTCCATGGCACCATGGCACCTGCCAGCCTTGTTTTCTTTCCGCGCAGGGAACTGGATGCTGGGCGCGGCCAGCGGCCTTTTGATCAGCGCCCTGCTGCGCCGCGGCTACGCGGTGCTCGGGGCAAAAGGCGCCAGCGGAGGGCTGTGCCACTGGATGCGCAGCCCGCTCTGCGACTGGGAGGCGCGCGCCTCGCCCGGCGCCCGGCGCCGCTTTTGGCTCGCCGAGTTTCGAGCCGGCGATTGGCCCAGAGAAGCGAAGGAATGGGTGTCCGACTGGTTGAGATCGAATCCATGTTTCTCGCGCCAGGGGAAATGAAGCCAGAATGAAACCGTGACGGTTTGTTACGTTCCGAATGGTGGTACCAAGGCGGAAGAAAGGAATCGCCGTCCTTTGAAGGGTCCCTTGTTGTCCTGTTTTTACGGGTAAATGGAATCAATGGGCAATGATTCAGAGCCAACTCGCCAGCCAAGAATGACTATGGGGGCCAAGGGACCTTTGCTTGGCTTCCTTACGGCTCATGAGCTGTTTTTTGAAGGGGAAGGCGAAGTGTCATGGATACCAATCAGGTTTGCTTTGGGTTGTTTTCCCGGGCTGAGGAACTAGGGGTTCTGATTTTTGCTGGGCCCAGCGGTCTGCGGTGCAGAGGCATGACGTGTGGGGAAAAGGAAGACAACAGAAAGATGTGCGAGTTCCTAATTTTGGGATGGACATGGACAAACGAGGACACTCAGGGTGCTGAAAAGAAGGAGGACAAGGGGAGATTGGTAGTAGACGCCCCTGCTTTCAGAAAGGAACGCAATAGATTCCGAATGCAAACCAGGGTTCTGGGAAAACCGAAAGTGATCCGATGGATCTTCACAAAATGGTCAACTGAATCTCTTAAAAGCCATAAACTGAAGATTCAGCGAGTTGAGCAGTGCCCATGGCATAACCGGACGTCAATAGATTTTGAATAAGTGCTGCGCACGTGTAGAGTCACGAGCAGTGTAATTTTAGACCTTGCATATGCACCTTTGAAGTATGCCGTTGTAGAAGTCACTTTCTCAGCAACGTCATCACACTCGTGGGTGTGGTTTTCCTCTTCCAGATGTGCACTCAAGACTCTGCGCCGCAACGGGAGGTTCTCATGCCTTTGAACGGTTTGCTCCAGCCCGATACCTTGCCGCAATTCACAGGGTGGCTAGTGGTTTATTCCATCTGCCTGGAGTCTCCATGACCCTTTTAAAATAGGTCCATGACCCCATTCTTTAGGGAATTGATAATTTTGTTTAAGGGTCATGGAGATGCTAGGTACCTATTTCAGTTGTAGAACGACGGAAAACAACCTTTTAGGTCGATAGGAGTTGGGGTTTAAATAGTAGGGGCGGAGTAGAGCAGATGCTGAGGTGATACCGGGGATGCTGGAGATGCATTTGAAGCGTTTTCTCGCGCCATGTGCAGATCATGCAGGGAAAGCTGCTGGCCGGGGATGCCGGGGATGCTGGCTGGTGATGCCATATAGTGGCTGGCCCGTTCAGATCGAGGGTTTGGAGAATGTATCGTGCCCGTATTTGGTTTTTCCTTAGCTTCGGTTGAAATGCTTGGGAGTCACCCGGGCAAAAGAATGCTTTCGTGTGCAAGACTCTGCTTTCATGTGCTGCCAGCCCCCTGCTTTCCGTTTTTTTTTTTTTTTTTTTTTCCTTATATATATATATTTAAAAATATCCGTGCTGGTTTGCAGATCCTACGAAACCAGCAGGAAATTCAACCTTTCTTCTGTATACGAAATTTATGCAGCTGGACGTTGCAAACACGGGTGCAACGGGAAATGGGGTCCCGTGTTTTGTTGAAAACATTTTGGGGTTGGGTTTCAAAAAGAACCAAAAGGAAAACCACCCATTTGGGGGGTCCCCCTATTTTGACACATTTTGTTGTTGCACGCTCCTATTTTTCTGAAAAAGGAAAGTCGGACCCAGCTGATATGGACCTAAGATTCGCTGACTACACTTTGTCGAGGGCAAAGGGGAAACCACCCCATTCATCAAACCACCCTTTTTGAGGGAAGCTGTTTTCCTGAAGGCAATCATGCAACCCTTGATTGGTTCGGAGTCCGGTTTGCATTGGGATTTGAACTCCCTCTTTCTTGTTCAGGCTGAACGGGCTCCACCCCCTAAAAATCACCAAGCCACCAATCCAACGTATCAACTCGGGGGAAGCTGATTTCAGGAGCATTGTTTGGTTGAGGGCCCGTGTTTTCTTGTTCATAAGGAATCACCACATTAGCCATATGCCTGGGGTCCAATCCACCCTGACAAGGGGGTTAATATAACTGTCAGTATTTGAGCAGTTTCATCCAAGTTGGGTCAACCCTTCTTTTGGGGATTGAATTGCAGGGTCCTACAGTAGATGGACGAAATCCAGCACCACTTTGAAATCATGGTTGAAACCATTGTTTGTTTCATTCCAGGGTTTCTTAGGTGGTGCGTTGAATGGATTTCGCAACCATCCACAGGGACACCTTGGGCCGCATTTTGGTTCAGGCGAACCCGCCGTCAGGCGCCCGAGTGGGTCATGGCGAAGGTGCGGCGCCAGCTGGAGCTGTTGAAGGAGCAGCGGAAGCGGAGAAGTGCCAAGGCGGGGGGCCGCCTTTTGGGAACTTGGGCCTGCCTTTGCCGCGGGAAAACCACGAGGAGGGCGGGGGGGGGGGGGAGGAAGGCTGCCCAGTGGCGCCCTTTGGTCCTTTCCTTTTTTGGGGAAGGGTTCCCCAATTAAACTCAACTAACCAAAAAGGATGTCCTTGTTTTCCATGGCTGGGGGGGGGGGGCATTGGGAAAAACGCGCGGGGGGGGGGAGGGGCGGCCGAAACGTTTCCGGGGGAGGGGGGAACAACATGGGCGACGCGAAATCCATGCCACGCACCAGCTAAGAGACCGGAATGATTCGACTCCCCTGCACCATGGTTCAAGTGGTGCAGGATTTTGGTCATCCACAGTAGGTGTCCTGTTTACCCTGGGGTTCAACCCCCTTTAAAACAAAGGGGGTTAGGACTCGACCTTTGTTTTGCTTTGCTCGACCTTTGTTTCTATAGGGGCTTGGTGTAAAGCCTGGTTTAGGCAACAAAGCCATGGCCCTTTGGACTAACACATGGGATAATACGCTGATCAGTTGTGAAGTTGAATGATGGAGTCTTTTTTTCGTGAATTTGCTGGGGGCCAAGCATCCCAGCGTGATATAATCATGATGTTTAGAATTTGTATGATTGACATTGCCTGCTTCTCCCCTGGGGGATGACGCGCGCCAGCTTGAATAAAACTGCAGGATGTAACGTTGGTACACATCGTGTTTTTTTAATGATATGGGTGTCGTAGGGGCCCCATGCTTGGAGGTACGCAGGACTTTCTGAGCTAAAGCGTTTCCTTCGCCGGGAGCGCGATCTGGTGCTCACACGCCATTTCGTTCCGATGGCTGCGATGATTTGGATTGCTGATCGTGCTTGCTAGCTGCGTTGACCGTGCCTTTAATTCATGACAATTGAATCTTTAGAGCTCCTTCTTGCTTTTCATGCCCCATGTAGCCAGAAGGCGTCAGAAGGCCATGTGTGCGTGCGCTGGGTGAGTTCGGAGAGAAGCCTTCAAGTACCACGTTGGCCCACAGAGGTCATGCACGGAGGAAATCGGCAGTCGGTAGCGGCTACGGTGCGCAGCTGCTGTCGGTGCGAGCTGCCGTCGGAAGGAGTTCTTCTTTCAGAGAGGGCCAGCCGCACGGCTTCGAGCAGCGCCAGAGCCTCGTGTGGCGGTGCCGGAGGTTCCCTTGCTGGAGGAAGCAGACCAGGAAGGCGTGAGCCCGAGTGCGGATCCAGCTTTGCCCGCCAGGGACAGGCGCGATCGGTCGAGATCCCCTGGACGTGGTGGTGGAGCATTGGCAGAGTGAAGTGAGGTTACACTTGTAAACCAAAAAAAACGCAGATGCACTTGACTTCATGTGTGTTGCATTGCATTGCCAACCCAACGTGAGCAGATGGGTTTCCCTTGTGTGCCAAAAGCTTGTGAGATCGTGTTTGCACCAGCAACCACGATGCTTGGATGTGTGAGCATGGAGACGCTTTGCAGTGGCCTTTCTTGTGCCCTTACACAGCATGAGCAACTCACGAAACTTGGAGTGACATGAGTTTGGCCCTTGCATAGCTGTGAGGTGTCTTGGAGATGCCATGGACATTGCATGTACATGAGTTTTCCATTTTGGGTCTCGTGCTTGCTTAGCAACCCGGAGACATAATCCTGTGTTACCCATACCGGCTTGGCTCAAGCCCTGAGTGTGAACGCGCAAAATGGATTTTAAGTGAATTCATCAAAGCGGCAGTTCTTGATTTTGATCGCAGTTTTGCAGACGTATTTGCGGATCGGGTTGGTATATATCTTGAGATACTTGCAGGTGGAGTTTTGGTTTATCTCTTGAGATTGGTGTATTCTGCAGGGCGGAGACCATTTGCTCTTTGGTCTCATCAAGGAAATCTTGGAACCTGTTCAACAATTGGCTGGGCGGCCCGCCTGTGAATTTGCACTTGACTATTCTTCATGAACATGATCATATGAGCCGCGTACTTGAGTGCCATGCCATGCGTGCGTGTGTGCCCAGCCAGCTTGCAGAGCTGCATTGCATAGGAAGCTCGCGCGTGATGAGTGTGTCGCTATACGATCGGGGAATAAGTCGTACTTGCCGAACGCAGTTGGCATGCCAGTGCTCCAAGAATACAGTACCGTGAAACTACCGTGGTTCACCCCAAAACGGATGTGCCCGTCCGGTTTCCGTGGCTCGTCTGCCCAAAATGTACATGCCACTTGAACTCATGAATGAAGCTTTCGAAATCTATATAGAATCGATTTTGCTGCTTGACAAGGGCCTGTAATATATGCCCTTTGCAGTTTGCCCATGATGTGTTTTTCACCGCTCGACCGGATCCGGACCCACAGCAACTTGTCTCCAGTGCTTGGCTCAGCTCACCTAGAGATCTTGGTAGTCAACAGTGCCTTGCAGGGGAAACCCAAGAATGACTCATTGTTTGTTGGATGAAGATGCAATGTGGACACGACGCTACTTCGTTCAACTAGCACACAGGATTCTCTGAAACGCGCACGCAGTGTTGCCTTGATATGTTTGCTGATTCGTCATTGATTGGGCGCACACAAGGTGTCTACAAACATGCTCATCCAACTCGCAAGCTCAGGCTGCTTTGTACGCTAGTGCTTTTGTGCTGGTAGCAGTTGATAGCTTCGCAGGCTATTATCCTCCAAGCTAAAGATAAAAAAACACCTAGATTCTATTCATGGGGAACGGGTTGCAATTGCTCTACCCGCGCAAGGCTGAATGCGGTTGGCAAAAACATATTTGGACCCTTCGGCGGCAGAACTTTCTGCCGAAAGGCCCCGGCGGCAGAAATTTCCGCCGAAAAGCCCAAAAAACGCCGCCCGCGAGAAAAACACGCCGAAACGCAACAAACACTCCGACATGCTGAAACCTGCTTCCGCGAAATTCCGCCGATTTCCCGCCGAGTTCCGCCGATTTCCTGCTGCCTGTTTTGCACAGAACTTGATTTTGAAAAAAACGCTGGCAGGGAAATTAAAAACGCCGCCAACAGCAAAAAGGCGCCTTTTTCCAAAAAGGCAGAAACTTCTGCCGATATGGGTGGTCCAGGTATTTGAGCCAATTCCCGATTGATGCATCCATTTATTGGTGCCAACCTGGGTGACCCTAAAAGCTGCCTCGACGGTATTTTCAACAATGGTTAATAGAACCCCCTTTGTTTAAAAGGGGGTTTGAATGTCAGGGTTTAGGCTAGTTTGGCTTTACATGGATGGGTTCCACTGGTTCAGATTGGCTTTTATACCCTCATTTCCATGCAGGCATTTTTTGTTTTTGTTTTAAAGGTCACCTGACAACCAAAAAGTGTGGTTCGACGTTTTCGGGCCTGTGCAGTCGATCGGAAGTGAGCGTGTGTTAAAATGGGTGTGTGTCAGTGTGTCAAAATAGGGGCGGAGCGGGAATTTCAACGCGGTTTTTTCCCGGTGGTTTCGCCTCTGACAGCCCATGTCATTGGGGATGACCACTGTGTTTGTAACGGACACACGGACACCCCCCCCTCCCCCCACAAAAACGGAAGAAGCAGAATGATTGAAGCTTTGGGTCTGTTTGAACAGAGGTCACAAGATGTCCCTTAATCTTAAACATTGACCGGTGGTGTCCAGTGAAACGATCGCCACGTTTTATGGTTCCGAAAGCCCTGGCAAACAGAGGAGATCACGTAAAACGAAGATTTCTGAACGGATTCTCAAGAATTGTTGTGGAGGCCTTCCCTCTGTGTCTAAGTCTCACTCCCTGAATTCCTGAACTTTGAACGTTTTGGGAGATGATTTTGGTGGCCAATGGAAAGTTCAGACTTTTTTGGGCCAATCCACTCAGGAAGTGAGAAGTGAAGCACCAGAAAAGGAAGGATGTCCCTTAAATGCACCCAGTTTGGCGCACCATCCTAGCTGACATGCATCTGGGGGGGTTGACAAACATGGGTGCTCTGGTTGTTGGCTTTTAAAATGGTTTCTGTAGGGGACTTTCTAACCCCAAGAAGGTCGGTACCTCATATTGGCGGTTTTGGTTCTGGATTTTCGGGCAGTTCTCGATCAATTGTGCATGGACCCGGACCGACTTGCTTCGCTCGATCCTCGTTTTATTGGTGGCCTTGGGCTGTCTTTCACTTTTCGCAGATCTGAGGTCAGTTTCAGGTTATGAGGCCTAAACCTTAGGCAGGTTAGAGCCAAAAAGGTTGTGATTTGGGGCGCCCCCTTTGCGCATTTCTCTGCCCAGCAGCGGGGGTTGCTTCATATATTGGGGTCCCTTTTCAGGCCCCCGTACACGTGCGATGGGCCGGAGCCGAACGGCGGCAAATCGGATCCGACTTCCAGACGGGTTCCCTCGAACTACGTCAAATCAAATGGGATTTTCCTTTCAGAGCGTCGCGTGGTACCTCATGAGGATGGCTTTTGCGGGGGTAAAAAGGGGTCGTTCAGTACCTCCTCGGAAGGTACCAAGAGACTTTTTGGGCCTATAAATAATGGGGTCATGGGGTCCATGACCCATTTTTAAAGGGTCATGGAGACTCCGGGAGGCAGCTTGGGCGGGTATCCGCTTCGGCAAGGCTGCAAAGTACGAGGAGGGGGTGGAGGTGCTGCAGAGTCTCGGCGGGCTGGAACCCAGGTGGTTGGAAACATGAGATGGCCTCCTTAAACGACTATTGTTGACTCCATAAGACTTGGTGGTTCCCAGCCATGCCCTTAGCCTTTTGGCTTTTTAGAGCTTAGTGGTTGGATTTCCGCATTTAACCCGCTAAAAGTTGGACTTTTAGCGGGGGATCTGAGGACAGCCGATAAGAAAGAACCCCAGATTGAAAAAAAGCGGGGGGGGGGGGTGGCGGCCATCCCAAAAGTGGCCTGACTCTCCACTAAACCCAGGGACACCCGCCTAGGGCTGATTCATACGGGGTTAACATTGGATTTATCGTTTATGGCAAACTTGGTACAAGGAGCTCGAGACACTTTTCGTAGGGCAGTCCTCAAGTTTTGGAATTGCATTTGCAGAAGTACGCCAAACTGGTCACACAAAAAGTTAAGGAGGGCGCCCTGGGCTTTTCTTTTGAGGGTACCTGGAGTCTCCATGACCCTTTAAAAATGGTTGGTTATTACCCTAAATAATGGGGTCATGGACCTATTTTTATTTCGGATCATGGAGAGTCTAGGTAGCCCTGGGCAGCTTGGTCAAAGCGTTTGAGCAAGCCAAGGCGGCCCACATGTTTCGAGACAGGGCCTCCATATGGGTGGGTCTGTCCAAAATGGAACCCTGGTAAATAGAAAGGTAGACTAAAACCTGGGTAACCCCAGCAGATGAATTTTGAGCCACACCCATATTGTCAAAGCTGGCCCTTTGCCATCCCGCAAAAAAAAACAACGGGCGGCAGCGAGAATCGCGGCTCTGAAATGGCTGTGAACTAATGCTAAAATCGGATTTAGCGAGGATCGTACGAATTTGAGGTGTGGCAAGCGGGGGTTCTTCCAGTTGGGGTCTGGAACGATTAATCCGAAGCTACCCTTCATGGAAAAACACCTCAGTCGGTGGACATGAATCACCCAATTCATTTGAAACCGGAAAACGGACCCCTCAAAGGATACTCTTGAAGTCTTCGGCGAGGTTGCGAATCAGATACTTGGATCTTCAAGCATCATCAGGTGGGTTCTGAGCACGGTTATAAGGCGACCAACCTCAGTTGCCCAAGTTATAACCATAGTTCCCTGCTTACCTGGCGTTGGTTGGACATCCAAATAGATACCAAACATGGTTTCAATAGATAGATGTCGTATTTCAACTACGTGGGCCCTTCGCCCAGGTTTGTTAATCTCCCCACCCGCTGTCACGGTCCACATTGCGCGCCAAGGATCCTCTGGAAGGGCTGCAAGTTTGAACGCCTCCTTTGTGGCCAGGCCTTGTCTCCCGAGGGTAGGGCGGGGGGGCCTGGTTTTGAGGACTCTTGGAGAGGGTGCACCTTGTAATGGGTCTATTTACCTGGGGTCCGCATAATTTTTAGCACACTCATATTTGTGCCAGGGTTATTTTCTTGAACCTACTTCTATAGGCCTGTGAGAATGGTCAATTCACAAAACCCCGGACGCTTCCGGCGTACCTCAAGGGGGAACATGGTTCAAATGAGTATGACTTTCAATTATGGACCTCAAAGAGTGGACGTCAGACTTGCGCCACTTTTTAGTTTTCAACTCTGAATTTCATAGCCCAATTGTTGGTTCAACAAGGCGCATAGGAGGGCCGTGCAAAAACCCATGTATTCGGTTGAGCATTCCGAGTTTCCGGGCCAACGTTGCATGAGCTTCCCGTTGTATGCAGACGCGGAAGGGCGGCGGAAGAGATGCCGAAGGGCCAGGGCTAGTGACATGTATGATAGTATGTATGATTATGTTATGTATGTAATGTGATGTATTGAAACAGTGGACCTGCTTTTAAAAACGGACAGGAAGCTAAATCAAAGGGAAGCCAGCCAGCTTCAGGCGGTGTTTTGTAGGAAACACAATCTAGAGTTGAGGTGCAGCAATAGTCATGTTGCTGCATGTTATGATGCAATGGCGCATTTCGCGGATCAGTTTGTTGCGCGAACATGCTGTCGGAGTAGGAACCTTGTGACTTGTGCAGGAAGCCCTTATCGTCTCACCATTTTACATTGAAGCGGCGGAGAAGTCAGCATGGATGGCTTGACCCTCAGGTGTTGCGACCACAAGCATCACAGGGGTTTTCTTCTGGTTTGAGGAAAGCGAGGAGCTGGCCTGGCGTTTTACGCCACGTCCGGATGCGGATGCGCACACACAGCAGCAGGGCAGACAGTGATGTGGACGCGCAGGGGGCACGAGCCCGCGCAGATGCCAGCTTCACAGGCCAAATCTTGAAAAACTCCGGCCAAGGAAGCGGCTTGTGTGCATGGAAGTAGCGGACACCTTGAGGTGCAAAAGCTTTCCTGGTGCTGCCTCAGGTTTTTGGGTTCGGACCATTGCAGTGGCAAGCAACAAGTTTAGACTTCTTCTGGCCAATCCACTCAAGTGAGTCCATTTGTCGCTTTCGGCGCCCTCAAATTGGAAACAAAGCCCAGTGATTCCACGTCCTTGGTTTTGTAGGTAACCAAGGGCTTGCCAGCCTTTGAACACCCAAAGGAACATGGATCCTATTCAGGTAACTTCCATTTGAAATCGGTATCTGTTATTGTCCATTTTAATTAGGTGAATCGAAGCTATCACTGCTGGATGTATGTTCTCATGTTTTCCAGGGGGCAAAAAAGCAACTGGAGGAAAGTGGCAGGCATGCGGCATGGCTCTGATCTTGCGAGTGGTTATATCCTTTCCCCGGTGTTGTAGGTAAAACAACCCAGGCGAAAATGAAGCGAAGGGTTACCTACTATTCGGGATCCACTGGGAGGGCTAACTTGCCCCAAAGGGACATCCACCAAAAAGGGCCTTATATAGAAATGGGATGGGGTCACCCTGTAGAGCCCGTTATATCGGGGCGGCCCTGAGGTAAGGTCCCACGAGGGTTCCACCAGGGTTCCACCAGGGTTCCACGAGGTTCTGCGAGGGAAGAGCACGGCATGCTGCTGGGGATACTGTGGATGGACGAAATCCTGCACCACTTTGAAACCATGGTTGAAACCATTCCAGGGTTTCTTGAGTGGTGCGAAATGGATTTCGTCCACCCACAGTGTCGCCTGAGCTGATTTTTTCTGGTCAGGTCTCTTCGAAGCCCATCCTGCTGCTACTCTCCGGCGCGTGGCTGGGCGAGGTCTTGCTGCAAAATCCTGCCTTCCAGCCACGGACGGAAGTTCGTCCGGAGGTTTTTTGTTCGGAACGGATTCGATCCCCAGAATGGTTTGCAGGGCAGAATGTTTTGCGTTTTTTTGAGTTTCTTTGGGTTCTAAAGGGAATCGATTTCACTGCTGGAGATATGTTCACAGATTTTTTTAAGGGGACCGCCCACGGGACATGGGATTTGCGGCCAGAATGTGACCCCTGGATCGCAGGATGCAGAGCGCCTTCCAGCGCCAGGTGGACGCGGGCCGCGCCCGGGGCCCTGGGAAGGCCCCAGCCTCAAACCCTAAAAGTGGGGAGGGGGAAGGATGGGGGGAGGAGGGGTACCGGCTAAATCATGACAAGTGGTTTCCCTGTTCTTTTTTTTAAAATTGGAATTTTGACGCCTCTTCACCTTGTGACTTGTTTTGGTTTTTGCTAGGCGGTCCCTTCGCCGCCGTGGGACTGTCGCAACTTTTCTCTTCATTTGCTAGTTTCAACAGTGATAGCATGTTGGTCGTGGCAGTTTTGTTATTGCTCGAGGCAGTAGGACCCAGGAACCTTGCCATCGCACGCATGGCGCGTTGCGCGCTCTGCGGTGTGTCCGGACACAACATTCGTGGATGCCGAGTACCAGGAGCATCTGACTATAGAAAGCTTCGTGCAGAGCAGCATGCCCGTCAGGCCGGCATCTATTGTCAACTGCACACTCGCTCAACCCCCCTCATGATAAGAAGCTTGTCCCCATGATAAAGCCAAAATGGTAACGTTCGTTGTCAACTGCACACTCGCTCAACCCTCCCCACAATAAGAAGCCTGTCCCCATGATAAAGCCAACATGGTAACGTTCGTTGTCAACTGCACACTCGCTCAAACCCCCCAAGATAAGAAGCTAGTCCCCATGATAAAGCCAAAATGGTAACGCTCGTTGTCAACTGCACACTTGCTCAACCCCCCCCCATGATAAGAAGCTTGTCCCCATGATAAAGCCAAAATGGTAACGCTCGGTGTCAACTGCACACTCGCTCAACCTCCCCCCCATGATAAGAAGCTTGTCCCCATGGTAAGGCCAAAATGGTAACGTTCGTTGTCAACTGCACACTCGCTCAACCCCCCTTCCATGATAAGAAGCTTGTCCCCATGATAAAGCCAAAATGGTAACGTTCGTTGTCAACTGCGCACTCGCTAAACCCCCCCCCCCCCATGATAAGAAGCTTGTCCCCGTGATACAGCCAAAATGGTAGCGTTCGTTGTCAACTGCACACTCGCTAAACCCCCCCCATGATAAGAAGCTTGTCCCCATGAAAAAAAGCCAAAATGGTAACGTTTGTTGTCAACTGCACACTCGCTCAACCCCCCCTGTGATAAGAAGCTGGTCCCCATCATGAAGCCAAAATGGTAACGTCCGTTGTCAACTGCACACTCGCTCAAACCCCCCAAGATAAGAAGCTAGTCCCCATGATAAAGCCAAAATGTTAACGTTCGTTGTCAACTGCACACTCACTCACCCCCCCCCCATCATAAGAAGCTGGTCCCCATCACAAAGCCAAAATGGTAACGTCCGTTGTCAACTGCACACTCGCTCAACCTTCCCCACAATAAGAAGCTTGTCCCCATGATAAAACCAAAATGGTAGCGTTCGTTGTCAAATGCGCACTCGCTCAACCCCCCCCCCACGATAAGAAGCTTGTCCCCATGATAAGGCCAAAATGGTAACGCTCGTTGTCAACTGCACACTCGCTCAACCCCCGCCCATGATAAGAAGCTTGTCCCCATGATAAAGCCAAAATGGAAACGTTTGTTGTCAACTGCACACTCGCTCAAACCTCCATGATAAGAAGCTTGTCCCCATGATAAAGCCAAAATGGTAACGTTCGTTGTCAACTGCACACTCGCTCAACCCCGCCCCCATGATAAGAAGCTTGTCCCCATGATAAAGCACACTTGCTCAACCTCCCCCGCATGATAAGAGCTTGTCCCCATGATAAAGCCAAAATGGTAACGTTCGTTGTCAACTGCACACTCGCTCAACACCCCCCCATGATAAGAAGCTTGTCCCCATGATAAAGGGATTCACTCAACAGACTGGCAAGGTTTCATGTCGAGACATGTTGCTCTCTACAGATCCTGAAGCGAGGGTACTCTCAGAGATCCATCTCGCCAAGAGATCCCATCAAGCGATCCTATCAAGAGACCCTATCCACGATCCTCAACCAACGGTCCTTCCAGGGAGATCTTGTCCAGGAACTTGCACAAACGTTCGTAGAAGTTTGTTTCAGACATTTGTGCGGAACGTCCTTCCACCGGAGGTGTTCTGACGGCTTCTGTTGGATGAGCAGGTGCAAGGCCTCAAAAGAAACCCTGAGTGCACCAGCTTCGACTACTTTCATGCTGCTCTTGTGTTTTCGTGTCTCACTTTTTGCACACTGCGTTTGAGTCTCTTGCCGGTGTTCTTTTTTGCGGGGGGATGTCAGCAGGCACAAGTACAAGATTGCTCAGTAATTAGCGCACCCAGTGCATCCCAATTCTCACCAACAAATCGAAACCCGGGCATTTTTCCTTTTAGGTTTCAAAGGGTGGCCTTTGCTGGGAAATGGAGCCACTGGGGCAGATACTCTAATGCTCTTGTCTTGCTGGTGCTCAGTAGGGAGTGACCCTTGGGTTTTGGGAATGAACTGGAAGGGGATTCTTTTAGTGCAGGAACCAGCAAACCTTTTGCTTTTCTGACTACCAACCTGTGCATTGGTTATCAGATCCGGGCTAAGGACATCCTGGACGTCTACGGTCCACTCTCGCCGGGCGCTCAGTGAGTTGATGGGCGCAGGAACAGGCTCCGCCTGCGGAAAGCTTCGGCAGAAATCTGCCAGGAACTCGGGAAACCCCGTTTTGGTGGCTTGGGGCCCGGTTTGGATCCGAATTTGAACGGGTTTTGGTTTCTTGCTGGGAGACTCAAATCCTTTGCCGAACCACCGGGCTCCAAACTACCATTTTGGTGGAAGACGGCAAATCGGCGGGCTCCCGGGCTGACGGTTGCCGCAGTAAAACTGTCAGGCTTTCCAGGTTTCCCATGCCAACTCACGTTTTCCTAAGCAAAACCGAGCAGGATTTCCCACTGTAGCCAAAAGGGAGAAAACAACTCGAAAATATTCCTCAATCCTGAATTTTCCCAGCGACTTAACTTGGTGACTTTAGGTTTTTAGTTTTTAGTTGGACAATCTTCTAGCGGGGATCAGAAAACGGACAGCCCAGGTTTGGGCATATGGAACATGGTTATCATAGTCCAGGTTACCCCTAATTGGTGGTTTGGATTGGCGGTCTGGTTCCAGAGGGTAAAGGGAGACCTGCCCTCAACCACCAAATCACCTGGCTCCAATCCACTCAGCAACGAGGGAAGCTGCGCGATTCCGAGCTAGGCGATGGCTCTTCGGGCCCTCGCCCGAGGTCGCCAGGGACCGGCCGAACGAACAGTGGACAGAAAGAAGTCGCCTTCCATTTGCTGAAGCCTTGTTTATTAAAGGAAAACACATCCCCACTTGGTGTTTGGTTTTGAAGGGAATCAATCGATTTCGCTCGATATATGGCTATTTTTCCGGGGGGGCTTAAGCAAATAGAAATGTGTGTGTGTGTGTGTGTGTCTATGTGTTTTTGCAGGGTGCCCCAATCATAATCGTAAGCTTCACGTTACACCAACCGGAAACCAATAATATTTGCTGGTGTGACTCTTTTTGGGGTTGGGTTAAAAGGCAACTGAATGGAACAGCAAATTGCATGATTATCACACAGCCTGAGTTCATGGACTTCAGTCACTTTGGGGTTTTGGACCAATTTAGAGGCTAACCCAAGGGTTTTTTTGGCACATCCACTCAAGAAGTGAATTACCACCACTCCCCATTGCAGGACCTTGACAGCTATGTGGCGAAGCACCTCAGGCGGGCAGCCGCTCGCTCGAAGTCAGGTCGGTTTCAGCGGCCCCCGTGTTTTTTGGCCTCCAAAAGGTGTATAAAGCTGTTAAAGTTGGCATGATTGACATGTTTAATACGAATCCTGGAAGTTGTCTTGCCTGGTCTTTGGCACAGGGGCAATGGTTCATGAGGCTCCTGTGGCAACAGCATGGCGTTGTTGACACCTCTGCAAAGTGATGGCCAACATGCGTGCGATTTAGAAAGCAGCGACGTGTGTCATGCTGCCAAACTGCCAGTTTATGGTCAATTGGATATCCTGCATGACATTTTGTTGCTTGCACGGAAGTGTGTGCCGCAAAAGTAAGGATCTGCATGTAGGCAGACTAAAGCAGGGGTAAACTCCCGGGGGGCATTTGTGCGGCCCCGGCGGTCTTGGGAATAAACTGGGATTCCCTTCAAATGATCCACCAGTTGGATGTTTCATAAGGGTACTGACCACCAGCAAACAGCCTACGGAGAAGGCCTTACGATGCCACGGATTTCACCGGCGTCGTTTCCGACCGCTTTCCTTTGTTGTTTTTTGAGCAAGAGCCCAATGTCGCCTTGCCCCTACTTCGTGGTTTGGTTTGGGGGTTTGGAGGTTGGGGGGCACCTTCCCCATTTGGTGTTAGAAGCACCTCAGGTTCAAAACCCAAACCACCAATCCAACCACCAATTAAGGAGTAGCTGACAGTGCAAGATGTTTCAGGATCAGCAATCCTTGACAGCCTTGGCGTTGGAGAAGGCGGAGTTACGAGAGGCTTGTGAAACTTGTGCCAGGAGGGAGCAACATGGGTCAAAATCCAAATCGAACCCCCAGTGAACATCAACTAATCCCCACTAAAATAGGTTCTAACATGGGTGGTGAATTCACCTACCAGACCTACCAACCAAAATGGGATCCCATTGGTTTTGACAACCACAGCCACATCTGGGTGTGGCTCAAAATTAAACAGAAGGGGTTACGCAGGTTTTGGTCCATGTTTCCACTTGCCAGGGTTCCATTTTGGTACCGGTTTTCTGAGCCACAGCCACATCTCTTTTCAGCCCATGCACCGAAGTTGGCCTCCAAAATGACCCGAGGCTTCACCGAGGTTTCCTTGGAGAATTCTTCTTGCACCCATGACGTGTGGTGGGCAGCATGCCAGGCCCGCCTTTGGCCGAATACGGAGTTTCTCTTCCGGGTCCCTTCAGAACCATAGCACCAACTAGCAAAAACTCAAAAGGTTGGACTTGTTTCGGCCAATCCACTCAGGAAGGAAGAACAAGGGTGCTTTTCCTCATGGACCGCGGTTTGAGACCCAAGTCGAAGACGAGCTGGAAAATGGGTCACTGTGTTCGGCTCGGGTTTCGGGTGAAAGTGAAAGCCTGTTCATTTCCATCTGCCAACCTTCGCCCTGCACGGGCTCAGGTCAGGCAAGGTCTCCATTTGCCTGCAGGGGCGCCAGGGCCCAAGCCGCAAAGTTTTTTTTCAGACGGGGTTGAGCAAGGGGGGCTGGCTCGACGAGCTCGGCAGGGGCCCTGAGAAATGGAAGGACCGAAGGACCTCAAGAAAAAGCCATCCATCCGATTTGGTGTGCGAAAATTCCCAAAGCCTGGGTCATTCCCTACTGAGCAGCAAGTTTAAGGGAGATTGCGGGAGGCCTGGTGTGTGAGTTGGGCTTTAAGGGGCTCAACATGGCTATCTGCTTTGCTCATATCCGGATTTGTTCATGGCTCATTTGGGGGAGGGATACAGCAGGGACGAGCTCTGAATGTCCTAGAAAGCCAGAAGGGCGAAAGTAAAACAATCCCCCGGTACAAAGACAGCCTTCCCACAATTTCCAAAATCCCAGACCATGTAGGCAGGCAATACAAACCAACATGTGACACGATTTGTTTGGGATCCTCAATGTCTTCACAACCTTCCCATGTAGCTTCCGTTTTGTTTTGGGAAGCAACCCGCAAGAGGTGCGCCCAAATGTCTCTAGGCGGCTTACCTAAGCATGCTGTTTCGGGCGGTTTCGGGTTTCGAGGGGTCTGGGCATGCAGTTTTTGAGCACTTGGAAAGGCCAGACAGAGGCTGGCTTGAACTTGATCTTGGTCGGGTCCTGGCGCTTTGCGTCACCCAAACAGCTGCCTCTAGTCTAAAGGCTCCAGCATTCCCGTCACCGAGCCATGTGAAAAACCCCGACGCGGTCTTTGAGGCTGGGGCAATAGCCAAGAGCTACGAGATGGAAAGCGCTGCCGGCGCCCAAGCCGATCACCTTAGACCTCCAGTGGGTAGCTTCCTTTGTTCCTCTTTTTGGACGGGGTGACCCTTCAAAATCAACTGCCCTCCTGTCCACGCACATGGAACTTGACTGAGGGCTCCTGGCAGACGAGTTTTTTTTAAACGCGACCCTCTGGTGGGTTGCATATCAGAGTGTTTTTGTTTTCCCCCTGGCCACTAGGAGTTTGGCTTAAGCTGCTTGGGTTTGCACCACTTTTGTGGCAAAAGAGAAAGTTTGGACTTGTGGAAGTGAGACCAATTAGGGATGGTTGCCCTCAGAACTTCCCCCCCGCCCAACTTCCCTCCCCCCCCAACACTTTCCCAGGGCTGCAACCTACAAACCTCCTTTGGCTTGCGAAACGATCCATGGGCGTGTCTTTTTGTTAAGGGTTGTCCTTTTGGTTTCCTTTAAAACCACAAAACACAAGGTACTCCCTTTGAGCATCAACGTGAACAGGGAATTCATCAACCCTGGTCTCCTGCAACAGGGCTTCTGGATTCGGGGAACATGCCTTACGTCAGGCTCTGCTCAAATCCCGGGGCAAAACATCTTAACCCCTACGTCAGCCAGGAGGTTCTGGGGGAGCACCGTTTTTGGCGGTTTTAAGGGAAACACAAAAGGACAACTACCTTGTTTGGGTACCCTCAAAAAGGGACAGACCCAAACGCGAACAGAACGAACAAAAAATCCCTGGAATCCTCCGCGACCGGAAAGCTGCTTCGAACCACTTCAGAATCCTGCCAGAATCCTCCTGCCTACTGTGGACACACGAAATCCATTTCGCAACACCTAAGAAACCCTGGAATGATGATTTCTCTGTAAATACCAACAAACATTGGTTGCAACTATGATTTCAAGCGGTGCCGGATTTCGTCCCCACAGTATGTTGGCATGGAACTTGACAGAAAGCGTGTTTCAAAGAAATTGTCTTTCTGGTAATCCCCTAGCATCGTAAGAATATGTGTTAACTTGTGGGGATGGTCCCACCCCACACCGAAAGTTGCAGTCCTTTGTGTGCACGTTCTGACTTGGGTTCGATTATCCATGTATCATGTTGTTCTTTGAGTTTCTGGATGATTTTGTTGAATGGTGTCTGGAACCATGGACACTTGGCACTAGAAGGACGCCAATCTTCGTGCAAAAGGTGCGACCACTGGCCAGTTTGGGGCTGAGGCATCGACACGATGATGGTCCGGTCCCAACGCATCCTTCTTCGGGTCATCCAGGGTATGCGGGTTTGTCCCTTTTTTGGAGAGGCCCCCACCCAAACTTGGGGAGGTCCTGTGACCCAGAGGGTCCAAGTACCTCATGAGTCTCAGAACCTCCTTGGTACTTGGACTCTTTGGGTGAGGGTCCTTTGGTTCCCTTTGAAACCACCTCAAAAAAAGGGCACCCTCAAAAAGACGCACCCTGTTGAGGGTTTGCTTAAACATGTCTTCACGGCCGGCGAGTTACTTAGATTCCACTGTTTCACCACAAAGAGGAGGTACACATGTACAATATGTGCTGGTCAAGTTTTGGTAACATCACTCTTGACTAAGACAAAGAAACAAACTGCAATCATTTACATGTAGATATGACATGGCTCGCTCATATCAGGTCATGACAGCAAGTTGTTGGTTTTGATTTGAACATTAACAACAGTTTACCTGGACCCTCAAACTACCCATACAAAAAGGGAATTCACCCCATAATATTTCATTTGTTACGGATAAGTTTGAGTGTCCAGGTAGACTTTTTCTGGCCAATCAACTGAGCCAAAGAGACTATTTGGATAACCGAGTCTCTGGCCAGTTTGTGGGCATCGTTTGGTCAAAAAAGCTGCAGCCAAGGGCTGCTTCTTTTTCCCTCAATCCCCCAGACCACCCGGACCCTGACCAGGCAGTGGGGCAGTTGCTTTCTCGTTTTGTTGGGGGCTTCGAACCAAAGCAACGGGCCCGGCGTTTCCCACCGCGGTCTGGGATCAGGGCCGGAGGATCTTGTCAAGTGAGTTCGCGCATGTCAAGGTTCCTCATGATTCTTCCAAGACTTCCGTGTGGCTCAAAAAAGAAGCGGGGTTGCAAAGGTGTTTGTTTTTGTTCCCATCTACCAAGGTGCCAGTTGAAATGAATATGGGTGTGGCTCAAAAAGGGACATCTGGGGTTGCGCAGGTTTTTGTCGTTGTTCCTATCTACCAAGGTGCATGTGGGGTACCATATTTTGAGCCACAGCCATATTTGCTATTGGAGTCCTTTGTGGTTTTAAAGGGAATCTAACACTGCTGGAAACATGTTCACATTTTCTTCGAGGGGCATATCCGCAAATGGAAGAAGAAGGACGATTTTCCGTAAGGCCCGTTCGGTGATGTTTGTCAATGGCAATTGCAAGCAACCCGTGCATTTGCTACGGACAGCCTTTGGAAGACATCGCTAAAAGCAGGGCAGTAGACCGCGTGCTTCTTGGTAACAGGACAAGCTGTTGGTCTGTACCCTTACTCCAAAAGAGCATATTAAATATGTGGCTACACATTTTAATTGGGGGCCCTTTTGCGGACGTCATTTGCCTGTCGATTGATGTCCACCAGCTTTTTGTTGGGACAATCATAGACAAGTTGCAAACTGGTTGGGCCGAAGACTCCAAGAACCAGCTTCAGGAAATTCTACAGGAAATCCTGGCTTTGGGTGTTTGGTCCATGTCATTTGGAAATTCCTGTAGCTGGTTAAGAATAGATGTTGCGGTTGTGTCATTTCTTGAGGGTCCCTTGCTTGGGGTTGTTTCAAAGGGAACCCCACAACATTAGGGTTCCCTCTTTTAAATCACACCGGTTTTTGGCGCAGCTCAACTGGCTTCAGATTTGCGAGGCCCAGCCTTGGTGGCCCGGTAAGACGGCCGGGCGCCCACGCCAACGATTTGGGGATCCGAGTTTGGAGTTGGCCGTAAAGGTCCCCTCATGTTGGGTGGGGTTTCCTCTTGGTGTCCCTTCAAGCCAACCTGAAAACTGGCCCCCTCAAAATGCAAAAGACATACCTTGAATAAAGCGGGGGGGGGGGGGGACAAAAGGATACAGTTTTGAAGAAATACGTTTTGAGCATGGCTCAAAGTACCGCCTGAGGTACTAAAGGACCCTTGGAGAAGGTATTTGGCACATCTTGCTTTATGTGGGCAAGTACAGGAGATGACCAAACCGAACCTAAATGGGGGTGATGGTAGTTGGTGCAAATCCCCTGTTTGGTATTAAAATAGGAATAGTGCCGTCTAATTTTGACCAAGGTGTAAATATGAACTGGAAATGTACATTTGTTCCTGGGCCGGCAAAAGCAGTGGTCGGAATGACGCAACAAAACACTCAGGTTGCAATGGCCTTTGGATGTGTTTGGATGTAGCGACTGGACGGTCGTTTAGTGGGTGTTTGGGAGATTGAAAGATGTTTGACGTTCAGAGTTTGCAATGCCCCCCAACACTCCGAATTCGTTTTTCGTCCAATTCCCAGCCATGGGGAGCTCAAACGGATGGCCAGGTTTTGGACCCTGCCGGTGCGTGTCGGCGAGAAGGGGGGGATGCCAAAAAGGACGCATTTTTATTGACAAGCCCCCGCTTTTCCTTTGAGACGTTTCTCGCTTTTCCCCGGCTCGGGGCCTCTGCCCAAATAAGCTCCGGGGTGGTCCTCTGAGGTAGGGGAGATGAGAGGAGGGTTCCTTTTGGGGGGGGGCTGGGGAGACTGTGGATGGACGAAATCCTGCACCACCCAAGAAGCCCTGGAATGATGATTCCCCTGCAAATACCAACAAACCTTGTGGTTTCCCATTGTTTCAGTTCGTGGTGCGAAGCGGATGTCGCAACCATCCACAGTAGGAATTCTTGTGAGTCCTGCAAATCAGGGAGAGACAGCCCGTGGCAACCAGTCTTGGGTTGCTTAGGACTTGGGGAGTATTTCAATGCGTCCATCCATAGTATGGCCATGGGTCAAAATCCCGTACCCCCAGTGAACATCCCAATCCCCACTAAAATAGACTAAAATGGGTGGTGCACCTACCCCAAAATGGTACCATTGGTATCACCTGGGCCTTGGAGTTTTGGAGGGACGCCCCCATGGCGTTGAACTGGCGGGCAGCTCGCTTTCACCAGAAAAGCGTGGAAGCCAGTGGACTCCCTTTGCTTTCGCAAACCCCCAAAATAAGGGACGCCCAAATAGGAAATCATACAATATATATATATACATAATATATATATATATATGGTACCATATATATACACATATGTATACAATAATAGTTATATGCCTTTACATATATATATATATATAATGTATATATCTTGTATATATACATATCATGAACTCATCCGGGGACTCCATGCTTGACCTTTTTGCCCATTGCAGGTGGTGCACGTGGCCTCCATGAAAGCGAGCTTTCGCTCCAAGGCGCCTGGCGTCGCCTGGCGGTCGCGGCTTCGCGGCTGGCTTCGTCGGGATGCGGGCGGCGCCTCGCGGCCGGTTTTCGGCTTTTCGGGTTTTCCGGTTTTTCGGTTGGGACGCGGTGAACATAGGGGTCCCCATTTTGGTTGGCTGGTTTCGATGGGGGTTATCCCCCATTTACCAGGGCCATCGATTTTCCCACTTTTGCATGAGAGAAGCCATGATTGCTAGAGGACACGCCAAAAAGGGGGACGCCCTTTTGGGCTCCATGTCAATCTGACGCGGAGTTTGGGAGGTCTGCGGACGCTTGGCACCCGACTCCTTTTTTCTGATTTCAGGGCATGAGACGGACTACGATGAGACAGCTCGGATTTGCGGGGTGTTGCAGGACGAAACCAGGCAGAAAGTCGGAAGAGTCCTCCAGCAACCGCTTCGACGTGATTCAGAAGCCGATTGCCTGAGTTTGTGAAGTACTACAGGGAGGAGGCGCTGTAGGAACGTACCTTGGCTTGGTTGCGCGCTCCACGGCAGAGACCCCCAGACCCCACGATGAGGGGCTTAAGCCTCATGAAAGAAGGCAAGCTTCAACGACTGAATTGGATTCAACATGTGTGCTTTGAACAATGTTGTTATTTGGCCTTTTTTTTTTTTGGGGGGGGGGCAGCTTGGGGAAACTTATGTTAGTCTCCTTTGGATGGCTCCCCCCCCCCGCCACCCAAGTGTTAAGACTTCACCTTCATGTAGGGGCCTAGAAGTGACTTTGGGCAAATGAACCCTAAACTACACCTAGCAACTCAGGATGAAGAACTGGCAGCTATGCGCTGGAAGAGACCAGGAATATTGAGTGTGGTTCACATTTGTGCATATATATATATATCTATATACATGAATGGATATTAGAAGCCTGGTATGTGTATATTGTTTATGCACACACATAAAACTAGAGAAGCACATCTATCGTGTATCTATTCTTGGGGTCTGCTCTATATGTTATATGGGTTGGACTAAATATGAAACAGAACCAGACACTCCTTTTCTGTGTAGCACGGACATTTCAACATCAGGGGCGTGATCTGTACAAATGATTCCTTAGGTCTGATCTGAGGTGTGCACATTTCAGTGCATCTACCGCAGTGAGCGATCTATGTCAGCTCGTTGTGCACATAGGTGCCCTTTTTAGGTTAGTTTAGTTGTTTCAAGGAGACCCCAGGGAAACTACGAACCCTGACAACAAGCAGCAACGCGCCTGTTTCTCCTTGAGCCAAAACAAAATGAGTTCATTCATGATATGGATACGTCAACAGGTATACACATGGCGGCAGCACTCATGATGGTCCGTGAATCTTCAACTCCCCCCTCTGGCGGCATGGGGTAGATTCACAACGAAAGCATACACATTTGATCAAGCATAGCGGGCCACTCCTGAGGCGTAATGACCTTAGTCAAGCCGTTTGCAAGCTGGCACTTGGTATGGCAGTACACAAGGTCAAAGGCGCCCTCCTCCAGCAAGTCATGCAACGAGGCTATGTTGACACGATGCACTCTCGGGGCATGTCGAAGCTTTGCTGAGTAGCCTGCTTGTATGATCTTAATGATGGTTTCGTTGTCCTGTTGACATGTGATCTTGACTGACTTCTCCATGCAGTGTTCCATATACTCTTGAGCATGCAAAGATTCTCCAAACACGCCTGATGCAAGAGCAATGGCCTCCGCTTCGGGAGTACTGCGTGCAGTACTGGACTGCTTCTTAGAGCTCCACAGAATGGGGAATTTGCAATTGCCGGTCTGCATTACATAAAAGATACCTGAAGTGCTTTTGCTGGTGTATGGGCACGAGGCAAAATCGGCGTCGGTATACACATGCAGCTCTGGAGTTGCAGTGTGGTCGACTGATCCGACTAGCACTAGATTGATGGTACTTTTAAGATACGACACTAGTCGCAGCAACTGCCTATCTTCCCATCTAGTCCATTTGGTCACACGAGCTGCAAGTCTTGTAACCGCAAAGCATATGTCTGGTCGAGACAATCGTGCACTCCACAATGCTTTCATGAGAATGCGTGCGGCACAGGAATGAAGTGACCCTTGGGTGGCCAACTCTTCATCCGTCATGCTGCTTTCCACATGGCATGGGGTAGGCACGGATTTGAGTTTCTCTCGTGCGGTTCCAGACAGTTCACAGTACAAGTCAACAACCTGAGATACATATGGCCTCATATCGAACAACATGTTAGTTTGTGCGTTTAGGCTCTGTATACTGTGTGTGCGACCTAGGATACGCAATCCGTGGGCGTCCACGTCTGTCTCTGGTTCGAGGGTAACCTTTCTTCTCAGTGCCGCCCAGAAGGCTGTGTGCAGGCGCCTGGGACCTGATAATGTCAAGTCATCAACGTAAACATTAAGGACAAGCACCTCCTGCGACTCTCCCCACCTAAACGCAAAATTAGAAGGGTAATTATGCATCTCAACCCCTCCAAGGGATACTAATCTCTGCCTGAGATGTTCCTCCCATTTGCGTCCTGCTTGGGGATGCCCATACAAACTCTTCTTAAGGCGCACCGCTACTCGGTGATATCGGCCCTCCCAATTGGGAAGCCATAGTTCCCGAGGTAAGATTACCCAAGTTTCTTCAAACGATGAAGGAATGCCTGGACGGCATCTGCCCCGGAAGTTTTGCATCCGGCTCTACAGCCAAACCACAAACAAAGGTTCAGTGCGACGAGACTCGTCGGTGTCGTGCTGGTCTCATCAAAGAGGATGATTTGATCATTCTGATCCCGAACCGAATATTATCCCCCCTATACACTATTCGACCCTTGTACTTCCAGAGTTCAGGACTGAGTTCGTGATGCTTGATGCCACACAACGTGAGAAGGTCTGCAACCTTCACGCGAATGCCTTGCGATCGAGCACGAGCCTTCAAGACTGACAACTCCGTGGCGGTCTCATCCAACCATGTTTTGTTAGCCCTTAGACCCTCAGCCTCCTTCTTGACTGCGGCTACCCCCCTTTCGTCATTCAACCACACACTGCGGGATAGGGACTTTGTCACCAACCCGTAAGGGCGATCTGACATGTCGGGAATGAAATTGTAGTATGCCTGTGGGTACCAGGCCTCAACTACCAAGTCCGTCATGCTCTTGGGATAGAACGCAGTGGTTTGGGTTACGCTTCCTTCGACTGGTTCATGAGTGTGGCTTTTGTCACACTTGTACTGCTTGAACAATTCAATGAGACGTTGATCATTTGTGGAAACATACCATGGTTTCGAGACAAGGTGTTGTTTGCCCCTCAAACCAAACATGCATCCATTGAATCTCACCCTTCGTAGGTTCATGGATTGCTCAAACTCAATCCATTCTGGCAAATTCCAAAGCCCCGAGCTAGCAGGCCACTCTATGGCTATGCGACCCCCCTGTTGGCTCACATACTCCAATACTTGCATCGCGAGTGCAAGCATGTACCTGGCTGCCTGTTGTTCAGCAGTAAGGCTAGCCTGGTATTGCGAACCATAGAGGTGAACACACATGGCTTGCCATGGTGAGAATTTCGTGCATGGAAGTGACATCCACATGTCGCATCCAGGCAGCATCTGATTGATGACCTGTTGCACATCTTCGGGCTTAGACAAATCTACCAAGGATTTTGACAACCTGATACACTGAACCCCATACTGCTCACACGACACACCTATGTTGGAGTCCTCTGAGCAAGCATACTCAAACAACATTCCTTTGCCAGGCATATCCTCATTGCTTGACAGTCTCCTCCTGCGACACAATGCGAGGGATTGTTCCACGAACGGTCGATCAAGAACAAGGAAATCCTTGGATTTTCCCGGCATGGCTTTCATCTTCCTGATCTCCTCGGGTGGCAGGGTGCCAACGCTCGAGAGATCAAGTTCTTCTCCTTCTGAGCTGCCTACATACTCGGCTCCTTCCGTGTCGTGATAGACACTCTCTTCTTCAGCAGTTGGTGGTGGCAGCGGAACAGGATCCTCTGGAATTGGCGTTCCGGGCATCGGTGTGCCGGGAGCAGGTGACGGTGTCGTTGGCGATGCCTTTCGTGTTGCAGTGGCAATGCGATCGGCCTTAATCAAGGCATCAAATCTGGCTCGACATTTTGGATTATGGGTAGTCCCTTCAAAAGAGCATCCTTTACACCCTGGCGTTGCACCAAACTTAAACACACGCTCTAGTGTGATATATTCAGCACGTTTCCTGATGGGCGTTGATGGCTCAACGGTTGAAAAGGGAATATCCAAGGCTGTCACATCGGCTAATTTGACGTCCCTGAATTCCGTCAATGCTTCTTGTGCAGCTGTGTGCAACGGCAGCACCGGATCACCAGGTGGGACATAGATCTCCTCTGTAGGTACTGCTATGGCATCCCGATAGCCGAGTGATCTCTCTTTCAGCTTATCATACTGGAGCACTAAAGCAACATTCTTATACACAAAACCTTGTTCAAGCCTCCAACCTGCAAAGAGTCCAGGAGCGGTCGATGCCTGAAACTTATGCCTCATGGCTGGGTCATGAATACGGAAGTGTACAAGTTGGCCTAGTAGGAGTTTATGCCCTTCATACGGTTTTCCTGTGGCCTTCTCAAACCTAGTGACCTCATCCTCGGCCTTTGGCACGGTGTTGATGACGAAGGCCGCATAGGCTACTGAGTGTTGCCACAAGTCTTGGATCACATGAAAACCTGCTTGTAGATGACAGGCACGAGTGACCTCTTGGAGTGTGCGGATCTGCCGTTCCAAGCAGCTGTTATGAGGCCACCTGTTCTCCAGGCTTGCCTCAACTGCCCAGCCAATTTGTGCACAGGCTGATGCAATCTCAGGAGCACCGAGGAGCACCATCTGCCTTACACAAGACCATCGGGTTCTTGTGATAAGCAGCACCCACAAATTGCAACAAATTCCTTGCAACACGATCAGCATGTCTCGAGGTGATATATGTACGAATGGCAAGGGAAAACTCATCCATGACAACCTGAACGGCAGCTGCGTCCTTGTTTACAATGATGAAATCAGTTGAGACCCTTTCCCCAAACCTTGTTACCTCCTCAAGAGCACCACGTTCTTCAAGACGATCCGTGCGTTTTGAAGTGGTCCTACGTTTGTACATGCGTGACCGCTGGCAGATTTCACACAACGGGTTCTTCCATATGCAACATTTTATGATCCATACTTTGTGCATCGCTGAGCATGCGAGCATGGGCTTCAACGCCAATGGGCGGAGCCTCAAGATCACTATCTGCAGCTAGCACGATTTCACCGCCGGCAGGATCGGGTGAGGACACTGGCTCTGGTCGCGCTGGCTCCGAACCTAGTGCAGGCTCAGGAGGAGCATCGGATCGTGGCACAGAATCGGGACCGTCCTTCGATCCAGCAGCTCCGCCAGTAGGATGGAAATCCTTGTCCTCTTCACCATGCATATGGGTGTCAAACTTGACTGTCACACCCTCTTTGGACTTTGCTGCTGCAGAGTCCTTTAGCACGCCTGCAGTGGCTGGCACAAATTGGACTTGTTCTCGGAAAACTGGCACAAAATCGTCAACCCTGTCTGCGATTTGCGCGGCACTAGTATCAAATGCATATTGAATATGATCGACGGACTCAAGGAAACATGGCAATTGTCCTGGAATCCAGAGGAAAGGCTTTGCCTGATTCTCCACGATCTGACCTAGTGAACGCACAATTGGGCAATTGCTCAACAAGTATGATTCAGATGTCCCCGAGTCGTGGCCATGGATGCCAACGGAACTCTTGGAACATGTCACTCCGTTGCCAGTCTCAAAAGATAGCGGAGTTGTCTCCTGCGTAGCATTTTCGACGACATGGACTGGGATTCCCTGTTGAACAAACGACTTAGTGCTAGACAAATTACGGCCTGCACCACTGTCAGCAATCCACTCTAGCATGTAGACTCCCGAGGAGTCCTGCATTTTCACAGGCATGGCGGGGTGGCTGACTGTGGCCGGCAATGCACTGGGTGCGGTTGTGATAATGTCTGGTGTGATGAATGTGGCAAAGGCCGTGGTTATCCACGCCAAGAATCGCATCGGGGCACCGAATGCATGCTTCACTGAGCTGGTCCAGCTGGCCCGGCTGGGACGCAGCAGTGTCGCAACAGTGGCAGTTACCTTTGCAGTGGAACTCGGTCCACTACCACTGGACGGTGCGGCTTTGGCGGCAGCAGCCTGCGCCTTTGGCGCGGGCGATGGGGTTGCACCTTCGTGTGAGAATGGACAATTATCCCCTCGGTTGCAAGTACCCTTTGGGTAGAACAAGCATGGAGCCTTTGGCCTCTCGCTGCCTGTAGGGTTCTTTGAACCCCCAGAACCCTTTGGATTCTGCTTTCCCTTTGCTTCATCCTTGTCCTTGCCTTTGGCTTGGTTGCCTTTGCCCTTGGGTTTGCTTTTAGCACTCCCTTCGCCAACCTTTGGCTGGCTCTTTTGACCCTTCGAGCTACCAACCTTTCCAGGTGCAGTATCCTTCTGGGTCGCACTGGCGACAGCTGCAGGGGCGATCTGGTTCACACCATGGTCCTGGTTAGCCTTTGGCTGATTCTTCCCGGTTTTGAGGGGGGAGCTAAGTGAATCTTTGATTACCTGCTCGTTGGCGTCCTCTCGCAATTCGTCGAGATGCTCTTTGAGCTTTCGGAACAACCATCCCCAAGTGCGATACCTACTGCCCTCCTTACTGTCCTTGATTTTGTCAATATGTCTCGACATGGATCTGCACCTCTTGAGTCTACCAAACAACCATGTATATTTGGTCATCTCACTTGGCGCATGCTCTGATGAAATTGCATTCAACACGAATTCAATGCGGTTCACAAACTCCCTCATGGCCGTGTATGTGAACGATTCCAGCGGGATTTCAAGGAAGGACGTCATCGTGAGATTCGACCCTCGCAAGTTATCCAACCTATACCTGTTGGCCAGCACAGCGAGAAGATACCGCCCTTTGGGGGATCGACGGCTTTGCTGACAACCCTCTGCATACGCCTGGAAAATCATGCCAATCTCGCCCTTAAGGTGCTTGGGTTCCATAAGGAGAGACGCCAAATGTGCGTCCAGGCGCGGCAACAAACCTGAGTCTGTTGCAAAACGTTGGGCAGCGACGTCACCGATGGAATCAAAAGCCTCTAGCAGCCAGTTCAAGATAACATCCCTCCCAGTCGCATCAATGCTGCAAGCTTCAGTGATGAAGGTATTCTTCCATCCCCTAAACTGCGCTGCATCATTAGGCAATTGCGGCACGATGACAAGCTGCAAATCCCTGCTCTTATACACATCCTTCTCTTCGAGAGGAACGTTTGACCCAACACCACCACTAATCCTCGACTGAGCAGAATGCCTGGATGCAGGACTACGATGACTACCACCACCACCATCCCCAGACCCACCCCCACCTCCTCCTGGCCTAGAGCTGGATGAGGACGTTGACGAGTCGGATGGCTGGTCGTCTTCTGAGTCATGGTCCTGGGCGGAATAGGCAAACTGCTCGGCCCCAGGAGTATCCGGGTCTGGAGTGGGCAACACGACACTGGCGGGGGGAGAGGCGGCCTGCCTACGTCCCCTTGACCTGTGTCCTTGTTCACGCACACGCTGTTCTTTGAGCTCTTTCACTGTTTCTTGAAGCCCTTGCATGGTTTGCGTTACTGTGGCAACGAGTGCCTGCATGGTCTCACATGTACGATTTAGATCCGAGTCATTTTGGCGAGGGGGATCATGCGATGACCTAGATGCCGATGCTTGGGCTGCAAACACAGCTTCCTGAGCCTCACGACGTTGCTCTTGCAATTGCTGCATCAAGAGTTGCATATCAAGATGTTGCTGCTGAACCTGTTGTTGCAAATCCCGGTTCTGCTGTTCAAGTCGATGAATGGCATGCGCCGCTTCTTGTGACGCTGCCTGGGCCTGGGTAACATGAGCAGCAGCAGTATCCTGAATATTTTGTACAAACTCTTGAGCTTGTAGCTGAACAAGGGAAGACCTTTCTTCCACAAATCGTCTGGCTTGCTCTTGTGCATCCGAGACTTGTCCCTGGGCTTCTTGGCGAACCTGATCAAGGGCAGCTAACACTCTTTCGGGATCAACCCCTTGGAGAATCACCTGATTGAGCTGTTGATACAACTGCCGTTGGTCAAACAACTGATGATGCATATGTGCTTCAAACCTAGCTGATGGCACACCACTCTGAGGTCGCACAACATCTGGCATGAGCTCATCGCTGGGCTCGCTGTCACGTTGGGACGTGGGCCCTTGCTGAGACAATGCATCTTGGCCAAATGGAGGCATAGGAGCCCTGGGTACAATAGCTCCATCCGGAGTTTGGGGAACAGGAGGATCTGCTGAATCACTCTTAGCCCTACCAGACTCAATTGCAAGAGATCTGCCTCTGCTAGAGCTACTTGATGAGGACCTAGGCGTTCCCTTTGATGACTTTGTCATCTTTCGAACCGTCAATGCTCGTGACTGATTAGTAGGGTCCATTGCACTGGCACCTTTGGCGCTATCGGACGTGCTGGATACCTGCAATGATGATTCGTTGGATTCAGGTGGACTCAAACCTGTTGAGGCCATGTCTGAGAGTGGCGGGCTGCCAACAACTCAGATGCTTTGCGATGGATTGCACAAAGTACTCAACAATCAAGGATCTACCTATCAAGGAATACAACAAGTGCCCAAATATGGATATGGTAATGATCAATTTGCCAACCCTGTATTGTGTGTGTGTGTTGTGATGACCCGCGGCAGTGACTTTTCTATGCCCTGCTTGATACGACTGCTCACACACTAAGCAAGCAGATCCCGGACAAACCTCTCCAGGTTGTCCCGCCTGGGATTGAAGCGATATGCCGTAATCACAGAATGGTCCAAGTTACAGATCTCTTGGACAATGGCAAACTTATCGTCAATGTGATACAGCGCCTCAAGCTCCTTCCCCTGCCGGATCAGCTCAGCCCAGAACTCAACAAGCGCTTCGCCTTTGCCAAGTTCACCGACGGGCTTACTAGTGAAGACAACTGCAACACCAATATCGTTAGCCCGTAGAGCGTCCAGCGCACCTCTGCAAGTGGAGTCCCGCACTGCGTAACTCAGCACAAACACGTAGATGCCTGAGTCTCGCAAATATTGGATGACACTCCTCGCTGCAGAAAAATCAATATCCACCACGTTGTGGAAATCCAATGACACCACTTTCTTCCACTGTGAAGAAATGCACTCAGTCAATCCACTAATGGTTGTCCGAACCGGTGGAAAGAATGACGGCACAGGCGGTGCCGGGCCAGATGGCTTGCGCTTCGCAGCAGGAATAATCTGCACTGACGAAGATGGCACTGGCCGGGATTTCGCACTCAAGCCAACCACAGGCGCTGTCACAGGCGCCGGATCGGTCTCCGGTGAAGGAGGCCGAGGCCTACGCTTCACCGTCGGCCGAGGCGGCGGCGGTGGCGGTGGCACAGGTGGTGATGGCACAGGTGGTGAAGGCACAGGCGGTGGAGGCAAAGGCACAGGCGACTGTGGCCTTCTCCACGGCGGTACCTCTTCAGGTGCAATCGACAGCTCTTGTATTCTCCAAGGTGGGATCTCAGGAGCGGCGGATGAAGTGGCCGGCTGATTAGCTGCTTCTTCGTCCGATCCTTCCACCTCAAGAAGTGAGCAGTCACTGTCCGAGTCAACAGTTAGCGGCGGTATCACCGGGGCAAATCTCTCGGGATAGTTGCCCTCCTCCAAGAATACGATGCGATCCTGTATAGACTGCAAACGTCCCCGGAGAGATCGAGATTCCGCACCACCACCAATGACGGCTTGAAGCTGGACCGTGTACCGACGCAAAATGGTAAGGTGGATTGCTTTCAACCTCCTTTGCGCGGCAACACCTCCTCTGCCTCGAGCTCGGGCCAATGCAGCTTCCAACTCTGTATTTGCAATGGCTGGTGGCACACGATCACTCATCCACACACAGACAGGGCTTTGATCCTCGCCGTGCACAAGTGTCCACAAGTATGTTGCAAGTAAACACGAAGCACAGGCACTGAGTGTAGGTAGGTTGCAGGCGTGCAAACGCTACCCAGGTTGGCTTTCACGCAGATATATCCGGATTAAATGAAGATGTCGGTCACAGCACTTAGTGCAATGGATGTGCCAAGTACAAGTAGAGTCTCTGCTTTGTTGCAAGTACAGGACACGGGTCCGTGCAAGTCACAGTAAGATGCAGGCGGCTCAGGCTGCACTCAAGTGAGGCACGGGGCTATGGCTCGGCGAGTCACAGCAAATATGAAATGAAAGCAAAGCTTGAGTGAGTAGTGTTAACACTAACCTTATAGGCTGAGGCTGTTAACCAGTTGTTTCAAGGAGACCCCAGGGAAACAACGAACCCTGACAACAAGCAGCAACGCGCCTGTTTCTCCTTGAGCCAAAACAAAATGAGTTCATTCATGATATGGATACGTCAACAGGTATACACATGGCGGCAGCACTCATGATGGTCCGTGAATCTTCAACTAGTTTGGCTAGACACACATGGCGCTGGTTTAGCTGGGTTTTGTTCCATGTTGCCAGGGCATCTACTTTCCCCAAAGGCCAGCTACTGTGGATGGACGAACTCCGTTTCGCACCACCCAAAAAACCCCTAGAATGATGCTTCCCCTGTAAATACCAACACACGATGGTTTCCCATGGTTTCAAAGTGGCGCGAAGTGGATATCGTCCATCCAGAGTATGGTTGTGCATTCGTCAAGATAAGTCAGAGACCATACACCCCTACACCGCCGCCGCTCGAGCCAGGTCCAAGAAGCCTTTGCCGGAGATTCAAAGGCAGGGGACTTGATCGGGACTTTCTGGACCCCCAAAGGACACGTGTGTTCTGCCTGTGTACCACATGTTTATGGGTCAAACGCAGAAAAAGGAATCGGTCCATTGGAGGTCCAAGTTTTTTAGAGAGCAAGGATATCACGAGGTCTTGAGCTGGTTGTCAACCTCCTTCATATGGGATTAGGTTATTGCCTTGAGCTTCTCTTTCTCTGCCATTTTGTAGCAACTCTTGGTTCCATGATGCAACTTGCTTGAGGTGCCTCGAAGCGGTTCCAACTCCAAAGGTGACCAACTTGTCCAGAAAATTCCTTTTTGCAGAAGGGTCGTTACAGCCACCGTGTTGCTTTTTGGCATCCGCAGCCCAAAAGAAGCGGCGCCTTGCCCCGCTTTTTTGCCTTGGACGCGACTCGCGGCTGAGGTCTCGGTGGTTTGGCCTTCATGGGATGCGAAGGTGCGGGGACAGAGAGACAACCTCCAAGCCTACCAGGACCTTGGCCCAGTCGTTCGAGGAAGTGATTGGCCAATCGGATCACTAGTGGTTTGGCGATTCCTCTCTTGCGTATGTTTTGCCTTTTTTGCTGGCTGGTTCTGCTGTTTTTTTGTTCTTCTTTTTCCCCAGCCAGCTGGCTGGTTGTTCGGTTGTTTGCTTCATGATTGTTTTTCTCAGGCAGTTTGGCAGCTTGCTTCTTTGCTTTTCATAAACAAGTTTCGGGAAAGAACTAAACAATTCATCTAATGTTCTTTTGAGTTGATCACTGATGTGCAAGTTGCAGTTCATCATTGTTCAAACAAGGAACTTATTTTCAGTGTTTCCTCAGTTCCTGAGTTCATGAACTTTAAACTTTTTGGGAAGACCATTTTAGCGGTAAATAGAAAGTTTGGACTTTTTGTTGGCCTTCCACTCAGCAAGTGAGTTTCTGTGTTATACGTTTTCGGGAGTTCTTCGCTTTGGTTCAACCTTTGGGTCCCTGGCGTCCCTTTTGGGCTTGGACAGCTGCCAGAAAGGGTAGGGCACGTTGAGTTCGGCCAGGGTTCGGCCGTCACAGCAGCATGTTAGTGAATTTTCAGTACCTCCTTTAGGTCCGCCAGTAGTGCCCGTTTGACCAACTTTTTTGGTTGGGAGGGTGTCCCTACTAAGATAGACTGCAGAAAAAAAAGGGCACCCTTATTCTAACCTCTCTACTGGAGGACCTATTATATGGACATGCGTCTTTTTGCACGCGACCCCAAGCCCCCCCAAAGCTCTGGGCAGCTTTTGGGGACCGCCGAAGATGGATATCTTTTCTCTCCTTCCATTTGCTGAACTGACTATGCTTCTCATTTTGCCGTTTGGTTTTAAAAGGGAATCGATTTCACTGCTAACAATATGTTCTGTGTTTTTCTTCACCCCAGGGGATGAAAAACCGCAAATTGAAGAAAGACACCTATCTTTACTTGGGTATTGTCTGGGATGGATATCTATGTAGTCAGGATCCTGAGCAACCGCAATGATTCCAATGAAGACATGAAAAGCTGCAATTCAAGGGGTTGATTCCCCATTCTTTCCAACCATCGTTCTTTTCACAAGCCAGTTGTCTGGAAAGATTCGGATCCCTGGAAAGAATGGACATGGAAGGTACCCCTAGAGCAATGACTCGCTCCTTTCTCTCAGGACATGCTGCTGGCAGGCCGATGTCAGGTCGTGGTGGCGCCCAATGGGGGGTCCACCTTCACCTACGCCTCCACCGCCATGTGCGCCCAGCTTTTTTTTTCTCTTTCGCGGAGAAGCGGAAGTCCACGTGGATGCAAGCTACTCAAAGTTGACCCCATACTATGGATGCACGAAATCCTGCACCACATCGAATGCATGGGAAGCCATTGTTTGTTGGTATTTGCAGGAGAATCATCATTCTAGGGCTTCTTGGTTGGTGCAGGATTTCGTCCATCCACAGTATTAATAAACCCCTGTTTATTTATATTGGGGGGAGGCTCAGTTAGGGTGGGCCTTGCCCATCTTTTTATGGTATCCTAGCGTAGCCCCCCCTCTACGCAAGAACAGCATTTTTCAACCATTTTTTCACTATTCAAATCGTCATCCTTATTCATTATGCATATTTCCACTCAAAACATTTCATAACAGTCTCAACCTCAAAATCCATCAAAAAAGTCACATTTTCTCATTTTCTATTCCATCATTCTTGTCATTGTTAGGATGCTTGAGTGGAAATAGGAGTATAGGGTGGTTCATATGATATGGTTATTGATGGTAGGATGCATGGGCAAGGTTAAGCTCATTCATAAAAAAAACAAAAAAAAACAAAAATAATATTGTTCAAAAAAAAATATCTTCAAAAAAAATAATATTTTCAAAAAATAATATCTTCAAAAAATAATATTTCTCAAAAAAAATAATATTTTCAAAAAAAAGTAATTTTTCAAAAAGTAAATTCGCAAAAAATAAATTTTCAAAAATATTATTCCAAAAATTATGATAAATTATCTTACAATATTTTTTATCATATTTTTTGTAGAAATATTATGGGCAAGGTTAGGTAGATAGAATTTTATAACTTAAGTTCAGGATAATAATTCAATTGATGACCATTAAATTGTGTATATATCTTATCTCTTTCATGCATCATTTTAAAAATAATATTAATATCTCTCACGGTATTTTTCACATTAAACTTTTTTCCTTCAATGTATGTTTTAATGTCTTCTTTTACATCAAACCCTTCCCTAAAATGACAAGTCAACATCCACAATATACCTTTAATCATTTCATATTTTTTCTTACTGATTTTCAGAAATATTCTAACATAACTATAAGGTGGTATTTTATACACAGTTAAAAATATCAAAATGGCATCTTCAACATTTCTTTCATCTATTTTTTTAATCTCCAGCATATTTTCTATTATATTTTGATATCGTCTCCATCTTCTACAAGTTCTACATTCGTCTTCTTTACCCAAAGCATAATCAATAATATTACTTACTATTCCATTAGGTAAATTCAATTTGTATAATTCCATATGTTCTTTTTTGAAGTGGCAACAGTCGTAGCATTTCTTATTGATATAATTATTGATTTCGGTTTCAACCATTTCTATTATAATATATATAGTTTTTATTTCTTTAAATACTTTTTACAAGAAATATTAAATTACTATTTAAATTATTATCATTTACAACTACAATTGCACCTAACACAGTAAGGAATAATATTATTCAGTTCGTGCGACAACTCGTTTGATTTACGTTGCGCTGTCAGATTTGTCATTATATTACCATTTTTCATATCAATAGTAAAACCACATCCGCAGTAATTGCATTGATTATTTATATTGTCTAAAAACCACTGTGTATTTACATAACCTTCTTTAGATATGGTTCTTTTTGCTTTCCTGTCCTGTTCTTTGTAATTTAATACTTTCCTTTCAAAATAACTCATAATACATTTTTGATTAAATACATCATCAATATCTTTTGTATATTTATAAAATGTAACTTTGTTTAAATGTCTACACCTTGTAATTGCAGTCCATATCCATTCTGGATAATTCTTTACCAAAAAATGGTTATAATCAAAAATTGTTATGGTATCATCAATGCTACTGCCTTGGGCAGAATGACAAGTTGAGCAATATGCAAATATAAAATTGCTTCTTATTTTAGCAACTTCTACGGATTGTAAAATTTCGGTTTTGACATTCTTTAATGTAAATATTCCATCGCTTCCGATATGAACTATTTTATATTTGAAATTTACATTAAACACTGATGTTTTAGTTTTAGTATATTCCCTACATGTTAAAAATTCGCCTACTTCGTATTAATCTTTTCTATTTTCTAATTTTCTAATTTCATTTGAGACATTTTTACAAGTTGTATTTAAAAATGCTATGTTGTTGTTAGAATTGCTTATGTCAGTTGTATATTCGAAATATTTTTCAATAACTTTCATAATAGGTAATTTATTTTCAAAAATATCAAATTTAATATTTCTTAGTTTATCCTTATCTTCCTGTGTGTTAAGTCTCTTACATTCTTTTAACAAAATATTATATTCAAAAATGTTATCTATAATATTATCAGTATATAATTCATAGTCTCGAGTATTTGTTATCTCTTGAACTGGTTTTAATTGCTTGGTGTCTCCCGTTGCTATTATAATTTTGTTGTGTTTATTCTGCTCTACAAATTGTTTTATTCTCCAATATATATTTAAATTACTGAAATAAATTTCATCAAATACGATTACATCAAATTCTGTAAAATCAAATGGTTCTAATTTTGCATCGCCGTAGTTTATTCCAAAAAACTTATTTATAGTCATTGCTTCACCTTCGAATGCCTGTAATAATTTATTAGTAGGACAAATAAATATTACCTTATATTTTTTATCAACCATTTTTTGACATATATATGATTTTCCTGTGCCCGGTAGTTCGCCCCTGATCATAATAGGGTTATTCTGTTTAACAATCTCTATAATGTTATCAGTGTCGTATTCATCCTTAATATCAATAGTTTTACTTTCATGAACTGGTATTTTTATTAGATCATTCTTAACAACTTCATATTTTACAGTAGGAAGATTAATTTCATTGTCTCGCCCAGAAACTTTCCAACCTCCTATATCATTATGAAATTCTAATAATTGCTTTGCTTTCTCTACATTGTATGAATCAATTACAAAAGCATCGGTTTTCACACTATATACATTAATATCGTTGATTATTAATTTGTAAATGTCTTGATTCATTTTAAAATTATGATGTTGCATGAGTAGTTCTTTAATATATCTATAGCCGTTTCTTAATACTGCTTTATCCTTTAATTTTAATATATAATATGATGCTTTTATATTTTCTCTATCTATTTCATATTTATACTCTTCTTCATACTCCTCTTTACACTCTTCGTCTTCTGTACCTATATGTGATAACCTATGAATTTTGCCCTCTATCTGTGATAACTTATGAATTTTGCTTCCGTATTCTGTTTGATAATGGATTGCTTCATCAATACTCTTAAACAAAATGCTTTGATGCGCGGTAGCCTCTCCCTTCTCTAATAATCCAAAATTGACATTTCCTATTAATTTTTTACTTAGTATATCATCATTTTTATCATCTTCATCTATAGTAGTTTTCCAAAGTTCATTAACCATATCCTTATAGTTTGTTTTATGAATAAACGAAGGTTGTTTATAATATAATACTTTAATATTATATTGATTAATAAACTTTTTTAAAAACTTACCATAAACTAAATTATGTTTTTTATTAAACATTAAGCCCTCTTTATTCCCCAGTAACGTTTTTGTCATTATGAATTCAACTTCTTCTTTTGATTTAAATTTTAAACTTTCCTCCAAAAGATGTTTACGTTTAATACGTTCCATACTGTATTTATTTGGTATATTCGGATAGTTAACTTCAATATAATTTCATGTTAGATCGTGGAGTTCATCAATATTAATTGCATCATTGTATTCTTTCCAATTGTCAAACTGATTAAAAACTGGTATTTCAGTAATATCTATGAAACCCTTTGTAAATGCCTTATTTTCATCGATTTCAGTTTTACGCATTAAATTAAATTTATCCCATAATAATCCCGAAGGTGCTACAGTCCTTGTTTCGTTTAATATTTTTATATCAATGTCATCATAAAAAGATTTGTGAGATAAAATAAATAGAGATTTATTAAAATTAAACATTGCTTTATTCATATTGTTGTACATAGTTTCATTATTTGCTGCGATCCAACCATCGCTAGATGATTTAATTAAATTTTGAGTCTTTATGATATATGTTATCTTGTTAAATTTGACTTTAATTTCATCAATAATACCTGTGTATTTAATTCTGGGTTCATATCCAATATTTATCAACTGGAAATATATTTCTGCCAAATCATTATCTTCGGGCACTAAATATACTTCCCTTGTTTTATCATCAGTTTTTATTTTGAGTATATCATCTATACATTTAATCATTTTGTATTGCGGGGGTTCCTCTCTTTCATTTATATAATAATCAGTGTGTGCCTTTATAGTGGGTAGTTTTGATATTACTTGTTTTTGTTGTATTTTGCTTAAATCGTGGTTTAATGTATAAATGTGGTTATTTTTTACCATAGCGTAAAATGTTTTAATATGACGGTTTCTTATTTTTGGGTTATATTTGTAAATAAGTTCATTTACGAAATTAAAAATTCTAACTTGAATATTAAACTGCTTAAATACTGCTTCCATCTCTTGAATGGTTGCTCCTACTTCCATAAAATCAGTCCTACCTATGATTTCAATAATTTTATCTCTGGTTAGTCTGTTGCGGGTTCTTTCATTCATGATTGTATCACTGAAAAAATCAGTTAATGAATTTATCCAACATTCATTTTTAATATAATTGCCTTGTTTAATTGCCTTTCGTATAGTGTCCTCACTCATTTTTAAATGTACATATATATGCATGGAAAACGGATACGTTAGATGCATCTCTTAAATTTTCTGCTAATATATCAAACTTTTCACCTGATTTATTCATCATCTCAACGAACAATATTTTTATACCATCTAAGCCATATTCCTGATTTTCTAAATGTTCCATGTGTTTGGCAAACTCCTCGTCGTGTTTCATTATTTTTATTATTTTTGTAAATTCTGGATTGATTTGTTCCGTCTCTCCAAAATCAGTATCCATCATAACACCTGTTTTTTCAAAATTATCTTGCGGATAAATTCCTTAGGAAATTCTTCTCCTACTATTTGAACTGTAGCACTTAATCGCTCATAGTTCCAAAGATAATAATACTTACCAAATGCTTTAAAAGCGGGTTTTGATTTCATTTTCTCCTTATCACCAATTATATAAAGGTCATACATAACAAAATATGTATTTCTCTTCTTCCTTCCTCTTTTCTTATATTCTTTGCCTTCTTCTTCTTCCTTCTTCGATCTTGTTTCTGTTATTCTTTGATTTAGTGGTTTTGTATCCTTGATCTTTTTGATATTATCTTTGTATTTTTGAAATGCTTTGTCATAAACCTTTTTATCAGTAGATGTTAAACCTTTGATATAATTTTCTGCAGTTGCTACATTTGATAACTTCCTTTCAGTATAAAGTTTAACGATCTCATCAACCCTTTTTTTAGTTGCATTATTTGCGTTCTGTGTTGAATTTATTTTGAGTTTATTTAACTCGTTGATATTACGTTGTAAAAACTTACTCATACTATAATCTATATATTTATATTATAAACATATTTCTTTAAGTAACTTTTTTACAAGAAAACTTTTTATAATAAAAAATCTATATATGTTTAAACTATTTTTTTTTCAATATTTAGTTCAAAACCTCGTTTTGTTTCTGTGTCATTAGCTGTAAGTGTTTTTTACTTGTTCTATGCCTTGCTATGCTACTTTTTACTGAATAGCAACCGCATTCACATAAAATTGGTTCTACCTTCTTGGCGTTCAACATTTCCTTGTGTGTTTCCTTATATTTTTTGTCGCGCTCTTTAATCTCCTCCTTGTGGGTTTCTCTGTATTCTTTGCCTTTGGTTTTGATTTCATCGCGGTGCTCATCATAGTATATTTTCATGTTTTCTTTTCTTGTCTTTTTTGTTCTCTCATAATACCGCTTGTCCCAATCTGCCTTAACTCCTCCAGGAATATATTTATTAACGCAATCGTGATTTTGAATGTAATATCCTTCACGTGCTCTTAATTCCTCTCTATTGTCACAAGGGTAGTTTTCAACAAGTTCAATTTTACAGGTCTCTACACCATATTTATTCAATATTAGTGCAGATGCACAACCATTAGATTTATATATTGAGCGGTGATGCTCAAGTCTTTTATATAAGGGTTGTATTGTTGAACCAAAGTAGCACTCATTATATCCAATATCCACTATCTTATAAATTTTGCCCTTTTCATACCTATTAATCTGCATATATATATAACTTAATATATCTTTAAATGTCTATTTTAAGTTGAAACTTTCAGCAACTCAAAACGAAGATAAGGGCGAGTATGACCATTTACATAAAAATAAGTTTGTCCTAATTTCTTTCCATTTTTTTCTACTTCGTGAATCGTAGGTAGCCAATTCGACACCCTCTCCTTATCTGTAATCCCTTTCTTTTTGTAAATCTTAACTTTATCTGCAATTGATATCTCAGGATATTTACGGGTTCTGGTTGCTTCGGTTGCCATTTTCATTTTTACTTTATAATTGTTTTTCTCCTTCAATGCTTCCACTGGTGTCATTCCTATGCTTGAATGTTCCATTTTATTATTATAAGTTATTAATATTTCAAAATTATAATCTATCCATTGTATATTGTCCTTCCCCTTCTTTGCATCTGCTTCAACTCTTTTATAAAGCATATCCTTGTAGGTTTTTATAAAACGTTCTGCAAAATTAGGATGTCCTCTTGTGCGGTATAATTCTATTCCTTCTTCTTTGAAATAATCTTCAACTGTTTTATTATATAAACTGCCTTCCTCGTCGCTATAAATAATTTCTGGTGTGCCTTTCATTTTCTGCATCCCTTCCATTACTCCCGCTAATATGTCAGGTGGTTGTTTTGATTTGATAGGTATTACTGTAGAGTATCTGGTAAATATATCAATTAAAACCATCCCTACTTTAAATTTTTGATTGGGTATGTCATTAATAAAAAAAATCTAATTGAAATTCAAAGTATGGGTGTGGAGCAATAAATGAATTTTTGCCTCTTAATTGCTTCTTCTGTTCTATGTTCTTTTGAAACCATTCTTTAACATCATTTAAGGTTATGCTTTGTTCCTTTTGTTTAGCATCCTTATAGGTTGTTGTGATACTTCCGTATCCTGATTTATCATAATATATTTTACTAATTATATCATTTTTATTAATATTTGCCATATTAATAAAGGTGATATTTTTTAACATTTTATTCAAAATCTTCAGCACTATTTAAATATGCTTCGTACTGTTGTTGTTTTTGGTTACTCCTATTAGTCTGCGGTTTGATATCTTTGATACTTGGGTATGATCTAAATATCATATTTTGTATTCTCTCGCTTATTATTATTTTTTCTGTATAGTGCTTATAAATATTTTGTCCTACATCATTAAAAAGGATATTGGAAAATGCATTATCTTGCTTATTGAAAATGTGTGATAATATTATTTTGAATTTTGAATATGGTTAACGTGTTCGAAATATTATTTTCAATATATCTAAAACAATCCCGTCTATTCTTCTGGTCTTTCGATATGTCATACTCATCCAAAAATTCATCTACTAGACCATTTTTATATTTTTCCTAAATTTATGGTTTCAAATCCCCCGGGTCAGGGTTTTCGAATCCCCCGGGCTAGGGTTTTCGAATCCCCCGGGTTAGGGTTTTCGAATTCCCCGGGTTAGGGTTTTCGAATCCCCCGCTCTGGGGGTTTCCGCTAAACACCACCTAATTTAAGGATTTTTGGGCAAATCCCCCCGGTCAGGGTTTTCGAATCCCCCGCTCTGGGGGTTTCAAAACCTAAAACCCAAAAAATGCACCACATATTTATTAAAATATTTAAATTTTAATAAATATTATTTAAAATATTTAAATTTTACTGAATATTATTTATTCAACTGTTATAATTTTATATGTTTGCGCCTTATATTTTCTGGGTTTTGTATTCTGTAAATCTTCTGGTTTATTTTCATAATCAATATCTTTTAAATTAATTTCTCCATTTTCTGCCATCTTGTCTAATTTCTTTCTTCTGTGAAATCTTATAGCACTTGCCCTTTTGGTGTCCATAAAGTCCTTTTCGTGTCTCCTTCTTTGATAATATAATCTGTTATATAGTGCCAGTTGCTCCTTTATTTGCTCTATTGTCATATCTTCAGGTTTAATACTCATTGTATTATATATTATATTATAATATATTTCTTTAAATACATTTTACAAGATTTTAAAACTATATATTTTTATTTGTAAAGTTTAATATCACTTCTCGCATAAATATTATTTAGACTTGTCTTTTTTCTTTTTCTTTTTAAAAACTTCATTTTCCAAATACTCTACACGATCGATTAGTTTTGATAATGCATCCCAACTAATACAAGCCATACGATCATAACACATCGTTAAGTATTCTCCCGAATCATTTACAATATTATATTTCGGATTTGTGTATTGTTGAACATCTTGAGCAATCCATCCTAATTCAGTTTTTTTTAGTTTTTTGATTTTTAACAAATGTTTTAATCTTAATTTGTTTTACCATATTTACAGTATCATCTTCTACATCTTCTATATTATCTTTCAGTCTCTTATCGCTACTTAAATTAAATCCGTTAAATGATGAAAATTGAGTATCATCCAATTGTAAATATTTAGTGCCATCAATATAACTATCAATAGTTGTTGATGCTTCTAATCTTAAAACAGCATCACTATTTAAATGTCTCAAATTGATTTTATGAGCAATTCCAAAAGTCATATCGCCGTCAATAGTCCAGTCGCCTCGCAATTCGCTATTGCTTCCACTATTCAAAATAATTTTATTATCAGCATATGTTGCAGATAATCCAACAACCAAATTAATAGAGTTTGAAGTGTTGCTATTCCTAATTATTAAATCATTTGTATCGACATACATTTCAGCATTATCAATTATTAGTTTTGATGTGTTGCCAAATTGAACATTGCCACTCGGTGAATTTTGTAATAATAAAGTATTTCCTGATACAGACTGAACTTGGTTGACTTCAATCTTTTTACCAGAAACCATTGTTAAATCGCCATTTGTATATACATCACCTAATACATCAACTGGTTTATTGAATATGGTTTTTGATACAGCACCGTCGCACATAAAATATTGATTAGAAGAATTAGTAATATCGCCAACACTAACAGCAACAAAATTATTATGCGCCATATATAAACCTTCTGTAGCATCTGGTGTATATCTTCGTATTGAACCATTATTATTAAAATTTAAATATGAACCATTGTTAAGACTTATTGCACTGTCTGTTCCTATAAACTGGACAGCGCTTGTAAATCGAGCTTGCCCAGCACAATTTAAAACATAATTAACAACGCCAACTGCCCCTAAACCGAATCGATCTTTTATCCATACACGACCAACATTAGCATCTCCGATTTGCGTTTCCCAAACGCCTCCTGAGCTTGACATCCACATTCTACCATCTCTATTAATATTAAATTCACGATTAAACATTTGAAAAGTCATTTGTAGTCCTAAATTTGGTGAAGGGGTACAGCTAAACTTATTACATATTATAGAACCAGTAGTAAGCATGTTTAAATCACTGTGTAAAGTTGCATTATCGCTAAAATTAATAGCACCTGCTACTGATTGAGCGTTAGTATCTATTTTATCTAGCTTTTGTAAATCTGCTGATATTAAACTATTTATTGTGTTTGATTTTTGAGTTATTAATACATCTTGTATATTATTATCTGATATAATTGAAGCAAATGTATTACTGTAAGCAGTGTTAGTATTGAATAAATTAGTATCGTTTGTATATAATGTTGATACATCTGCTTGAATAGTTGTTTTTTCAGCTGTAGTCCAAGAAGCGCCCGCTCCTGCTTGTAAATCTGCTATATCTGTAAGAATGGTTGTTATTGTGTTTCCGTGTCCTGTTATGTTATTAATATTTGTGTCAATTAATGATATATGAGAGGTAACAGTGTTTTGATGGCTATTAACAAATGTCATATTACTGCCTACAGTGTTATTTAATATTGCTATTCCGTTTGTATTTGTTGCGATGTTGCTATCATGTGTTGTTAATACTACTAAATGTGATGCTAATGTATTATTGTGTCCTGTTATTAGTGAACTATTTGAACTAATATTATTAAAATTAGAATCAAGTTTAATTGTATTTGCTGATATAGTCGGTAGTATTGAAGTTATGGTTAATCCGTGTGCTGTTATATTATTAAAGTTGCTTGTAATTGTTGCGTTTTGATTTACTTGTTCATTAAACATAGTTGTTGATGTTGCGTTTAATTCAGTAATATCTAAAATATTGGCATCTATCTTATTTTTCTGTGCTAAAATAAGAGCATCAACTTCTTCAATTGTATAACCTCCACCTAATGATCCTGCTGTGTCTGCTAATTCTTGTTTTGTAGCATAAACACTGCTTAATGTCGATGGTTCTGTTGAATTTATTAATACTAATTCACTTGCTACAATTCTACTTGAGCCGTCCAGTGATAATGTTGAAAACATAATTATTATATAGTAGGTTATATAATAATTATATTTTATCTTTTCTTTCCTCTTGAACCAAATATATTTTTATTTAATGCATTATATTTTTCTTGCTTCTGTCTCAAATATTCATTTTGCAATAATTGGTAATGCTGTGCTATATTTTGTAGCGGGTTTGGAGGCGGTTGTGGTTGCATTCTTCTTGGGGGTGGTGTGTTCGCTATTATATTATTTTGTTGCGGTTGTGGTTGTTGCATCTCTTCGCGTGGTTGTTGATTTTCTTCGTAATATTCTACCTTTTGGGGTTTTGCTATTGGAACTGCTTTCGGTTTAGGTTTCGGTTTAACTGCTTTTTGTTGTAATAAACCTTGACAAGTTTTTTCGTGCTTATACCTATAACTTTTTAAAAGCATATTTTTACCGCATTTTTCACAGGTTATATACGTGTCCTTCATTTGTTCTATTTTTGAGTTGTTTTTCAATGGCGGAGCTGGTTTGGTTTGTGGTGGCGGTTGTTCCGGTAGAGGTTGTTGTGCTTCTTCTTCAATTGGTGGTAATTCATTTACTGGTTCGTCTGCTTCAATCGTATTATTAACATCAGGTTCAATATCAGTCATATATATAGTATTATACAAAATTTCTATATATTTTCTACCGTGGAACATTTGGAGAAAACTTGGAGAAATGATAATATTAATATTTGATATTATCATTTTAATTTGTCCCTTCTAATGTCTGTAAATATTGTTGATGCTTCATTGATTTTTGATGGCTCCATTTACTTGCGTGTTGTATTGATTGACCGCATTCGCAAGCATACGTTGCTTGTAATTTGTCGCGTCTGGCTTCATAGTATCTCCTTTTTTCTTGCTCCCTTACATATTCTAAGTTGTCCTTTCTGTATTGTCTTTGATGTTTAATTATTTCATCTTTCTTAATTTCATATCTCTGTTTGGCATATTCAGATAGTTCTTCTTTATGTGCTTCGCGGTATTGCTTCTGATACTCCATCGTTTCTACCCTATGGTTTTCAACATATTCTTTCTGCTGTTGTTTTACTTCTTCCAAATTGTTGCTGTAATATTCTTTCTTTTGCTGTATGATTGTATCTTTATTGTCTTCGTAATATTGTCTCTGAGTTCTTCCTGCTATTTGTTTATTTACACATTCATTCTCTCTTTGATGGTGTCCTTCTCTTGCTAATAATTCTTCCTTGTTTGTGCAAGGAAAGTTTTCAATAAGTTCAATTTTACAGTTTTTGGCCCCGAACTCATTAAATAAATGAAATACAGTGGTCATCGGGTATTTGTCATTCAGAAAAGCCTTATAGCTTCTTTTATGTTTTTCAAAGCGTTTGTTCAATGGTTGTATAGTTGAACCTATGTAGCATTTGGTATAACTATTGTTCCATACACGATAAATCTTACCCTTACTATAATCAGGCATTATATCAATGTCAATATATGTAAATATACGTTTAAATACTTTTTTTGACTTTTAAAAGTCAATCAAGCTGAAAGAGCAAGGAGAAAGAAATAGGAACGCCGTGAAAATCAATTAACTCATTTTTTGAAGTTGTTATTCTAAAATGTAGTCTTTTAATATTTTTACCACCTACATCAATGAAGTCTGCATAAACTGGCGTTTGAAAGTCTGTTAAAACTCCCCCAAGTTGTTGATTAATATGAACTTTTTTGATTACTGCACTACTGAAATTATTAGGTGCTGAATATTTGTAATCGCTTAACTGACTGCAATTTATAAAGACGTTGGCAAAAGGAACTAAATTAAAGTATCCACTTAACCAAGATGACGCGGGATCATAGGCAATATAATTACTTAATAAATAATTAATAGATTTTGGTCTTAAATTGTCATATTCAAACTGTCCTCTGTTCCATTCGCCATTTACATAAGTTTCTAATTCTTCATCTGTAGGTATTTTGATTTTGTAAGTTAGAGGGTCATTTAATTTAAGCTCCATCTTTCTCTCGCTTTGTCCGTATACTGTTAAGAATAAGTCAGGTGCAATATCATTAAATGCCGTGTTTAATTCCGTTTGTATTTTGTATGATAATTGATTAGCATAATAAATTTCACCGGATACATCAACGGCAGTGCTTCTCAATAATACATTGGAACTATTATACAACATAATATAGAAGCGTTCGTAAAACCCTTTCTCTGTTGTATAAAACGGAGTGCTGAATGAACACTCTGTCACGAACATTTTTGTTCTTGGTGGAATTTCAAAGTTTTGATCAAGTTCTATAATAAAGTCACTGGTAGAATTGCTTTCTGATAATCTGTAAGCACTATCAACATAGATTTTTTTATATGTTAATCTATCACTCATAAATATAATATACAATAGAAATTATAATATAATTATTATTGATAATTACTTTGAAATTATTGTTATTAATAGATTTTTTTTTTAAAAAAAATATCTATTAATAATATATGATTGGACGACAATTATTATTAGGTGCTATTGAAGGCAGGACACCTACACAAATGATGGCAGGTGTAGCAAGTGATAAGGCATATACGGCAGGTAAGGATTTAATAGAAGATGTATTTTTTAACCATAAAAAGAAATTGGAAGACAAAGTAGGAGGTTTCAATAAACATTTTGATAAGCAAATAATGAAACATAAAACACGTTATGCCGAAGAAATCAATGTTCAAAATAAAAATAAGATTGATGATGTTAAAGGTTTAGACGCCGCGTATTCAAATATAAATGGAATAACAAGAATAGGTAACACATTATATATTGGTGGCACTGGTGCTAAAAATGGTGCTGGACATCTTGCTGATGATATTATTTCTGATTTATTCTTTATACCCACGCGAAATGTTCAATTAAGCGAAAGGTATAGGGATGCAATGGAAGAATTAAGGAAAAATCCAGATGTCGATAGACTCGTTGGACATAGTCTCGCAGGAGCAGTAGCACGTGAAATAAACAGGAGAAGCGGAAATAGATATGCTACTACAGTTTATTCATCGCCGTTAATTTCAGGAGCACATCAACCAAAAGACCCACGAAATCTTAAATTTAGAAATCGCGGAGATCCTATAGCAATATTAGATGATGCCGCGATTACTGCTGATATTGGTTCAGTAAATGTGTTAGAAAACCATGGATATCAAAATTGGGAAGGAAACGGACTCACAAGTATAAATCCTACTACCAATATAGACACAGGCTTTAATCCTAATTCAACACCAGAACAATAAAATATCAATAATATTAATAATAATATGTATAGAAATAAAGACAAGCAAAACAAAATTCCATTAGAGAAGAAACTGACAAAAGAACCGTCAAAATACGATAAACAATATAAGAATTTAGATTATGATACTATAAAAGATATAGTTGATACAAAAAACAATTATTTAATAAATACTATAAAAAATACAACTTCAATTAATTCTACTGCAATGCTTCCACATAAGAACAATATAAAAATAAAAAAAATAAAATCTAAGTTTATCATATATAAGTAATGGATAATATAATTGCAGAAAGTGAAACTACAATGATTAACTCGTTAAATTTTGGACTTCCAGAAACAGCACAATACATCACTGACAGAAGACACGTTAATTATTTTCCATCGGGTAGTAATGTTTATAACCCGAAAGCGGGTAATAAACAAATTAGATTTCATATATCAGGTGAAGACAACACATATATTGATTTATCAAGTATTCGTTTATTTGCAAATCTTCAAAACACTGACGGAACACGAAGTCATTTTTTACGACCCTTAGGTAATTTGTCATCCTTCTTCAGTCGTTATAGATGCACTGTTGGAGGTCAGCAAGTTCAGGATATTATTGAATACAATAGACATTGTGAATTGTATAATTCTTTTAAAAGTCAAGATGCCAGAGATATGGACGATTTAGAAGGTGGGGCTAATCCTCGTTGGGATGATGACTGGCGACATACTTATGCTACTGGACTGGCAGAAATGTTAGATGTCAATAAAAGAACTGATCCCGGTACTGCCGACACTGAGGCAGTTACGTTTGGAGCAACGAAAGACCATAACAATTGGGGAGACTTAACAGCGCGATATACTCGCCATTCAGTAGCAGGAATTCCCGGCGCTAATGGTTATATGAGATTAGGACATAAACCAGTATGCGGACTGTTAGAAAGCAATTATTATTTGCCTCTTCGTTATGCTCCACTTGAACTGGAATTTACAATTGTATCGGATGAGCACGCACCAGTTATTGCACCCTTTACTAAAACCGATGACAATGTTCATATTGATGCCAACGGTTATTATTTCACAACTGGAGACACCTCAACACTGTGGGAATTGAATAACATAATCATTCGGGCCGAGGTAATTCAATTGGACAATACGGTCAACAATAATATAGTAAAACATTTGTTAGAGGGTCAAAGTTTGAAATTAGTATTTCCAATGTATCACACTATGACGCAATCATTCAACGCGGCAGGAACTGAAATTAATATGAACATTGTTAAATCCGCTTCTAAATTAAATGGTTGCTTCATTACATTGTATCGTGCGCCAAGAGCAGGTGTAGATGCTGATAATGATGATTACTACAGACACGATAATTATATTTATAAGAGATGGAACTATTTTTACAATCCTATGATTAATTCTCGTATTTTTGATGGTCCTGATCCAGATGGCACTGATCGTGAGCGTTTCCAAGGTAAAGGCTTTCAAAATTCTGAATTAGATTTGACTTGGCAATTACAAATTAATAATAAGAAATATCCAGAGTTTGAATGTCAATCAATGGCAGAAACCGCATATTATTTAAAACGAGCATTACACTATTTGAACCCTGGCCAAGATGCCTTTAGTATTTCCTACAAGCGATTTAGAGAAGATAAATTTGTAATTGGTATATCATTTGAGAAAATGCAAGACACCAATTTTACTGGGCAGAATACGAAACAAGGAGGCTTACTCGTTTTTAAATTGAAAGGGTCAAACAAGTCATTTACATCCAATGAAGATGTGCGCGAAATAGTTGTGCATATGATCTCAGAAAGTGTGCTTGAGCTTCGCGAATCCGGGAGTCTGCTCTACGATTATAATTAAAATCTATGATAAATATATAATGTATAAATTTCATAAACGAAATAATTTAAAAAATAAAGGTAAAGTATTTTTACAATCCTCACAAATTAAATATAGTCCATTTGATCTAAAAGATACAGAATATCTAAAACACCTACATGAACAAATGAAACTAAGAAATTCACAAGAAGCATCAGTAGCATTAAGGAAAAAGATTGACGAAGGAAACAAGAGAGCAAACTATGTAAATGAGCTGGATAGAATGATGGGCGAATTATATCGTCCTAACTTACCACACGCAACAAAAGAACATTTAAATAAATGGTATGAAGATACAAAAGTTAATATTTACTTAAAATATATTGATATAGATTAATAATATGTTTCACAAAAATATTATTAACAATAAAATCTTATTATTAATAACATTTTTCACAAAATATCAATATAATATTTTCTAATTAATATTATATCAATATGACAACAACCCAAAGTTTAGAATTAATAAATCCACATGCAAAATTTGGATTGAAACGACGACCTACTTATGAATAAATCGCTAATTTAATAGGCGAAAATGATTTAATAACGGGAAAACTACCTAACCGAGATGCTACCTTTTTTAAAGCAAGCCCTCAGGGTAGTTTTTTTGATGGAAGCGACCATTTTGAATTATTGAAAGACCAACAAATGAGAATATTAGACAGGCAAATGAGAGAGATAATGATGAAACAAGAAGCACGCAGAAACGGGCATACTTATGCAGTTCACAAAATGAATGCAGAAACACCAGTCCAAGCAAACGACCAAGCAATAGCAGACGAATATGATTTTTCAACACCACAACAAACGACAAGACAACACGAGGCAATGGTAGATACACAATTACAAGATATAGCAACTGCAACAAAGCGGAAAGCGGAAGAAGTAGGCAGAGCGATGGCATCAAATTTAAGAGAGATGGGCGGGACACTATTTCATAGAATGGTGACAAACAAACAATCAGCACCAACAGAACCACGACAAGCGCCAGCAGGTGGAGCAGTAGCAGACGACCAGCAAACAATGCACGTAGAAGATGTTGAACAATCACCTCAAGCAGTAGATGACAATTTTTACGCGACACCAGTTCAACAAGCAACAGGAGCATCAAGTCAACAGCCCAACAACCACCACCATTGCCAATGACGCCATTATTTAAAACAACAATAGATAATACTATTAGTCCCGCTTACTGGAAAGACAACCCTAATTTAACAGTAAATGATATTAAATTTCAGTTTTATTTAAGAGGAATTCAAGTGCCAGAATAAAGCGAAATACAAGAAGAATTGAAACAAAAGGGAAGAGGCAAGGCGAGAACATACAAAGAATATTTAGTGGATATGATTTTAGACACTATTGATAATGGCGGATGGATAGCAAATTTAAGCAGAGGTAGAATAGAAGAACTCAAGGCAAGTTTTAAGGGTAAAGGTAAGAAATAAAAATATAAATAATAATAATAATAATGATAATATTAACTAAAAATATACTGAAAAGAAAGAAGCAGAAGTTCAATGATAATTATGATCACGACGACAGTTTTTCAATACATAACCTAACAAAACCAAACACACCAACAACAACACAACCACCGAAAATGATGAAAAAGGGCATACCGAGAGAATTTATTGACATTGCAACCAATACAGATACAATCGCCACAGAAACCAGAGAGACTCAAGAAAAGTTATACAATGATGCAAATCAGCAATTAAATGTGACATTTGAAGCGTTTAAGGTAAAGGAAAACCAAGACAATATGTTTAAAATAATGCTTTAAAACTTTTGGCGCAATACATACAAAAGACATGAGCCAACAAGAACGCAAGCAACACAAACCCTGAAAAACCAACGCGATGCAATGGTGTCAGCCTTTACTAAAATGCTCGACAACAACAAACCACCAGAACCACCGCCAAAGAAACCACCAGACGAGGAGGACAGCGACGAAGAAGAAAAAAGATTCAAACTGACAAAAATGATAGAAATAATGCTACACAACGGCGCTACAGTAGCAGATATAATATTAAACTTATCACATAGCGCAATTGCAACAACAATAAATATCGCAGATTTAGTTAATCAAATAACAGCAGGAAATGCACAAAGTAGCAGTAGCAATTCATCAAATGAAGCTATTAGTGTTCATAGTTCGCCACCTATTACTGTTCATAGTTCTTCATCTGAAAGTCCAACAGAAATACCAGCACCAACTGAAGACGAAGAAGAAGAAGACGGAGAAGAAAAACAAAAATATAATTTTGAAAAATTAAAATCTAAATAATATTATATATAATGGGTTCAAGTAAATCAAAACCAGTAGAAATTGATGATGAAGAGGCTATTAAAGTAATAAAAGATATAGATGTAAATACGATAAGTGAAATGTCAAGAATTGATATTCTACAAATAAATTCATTGAAAGCAATAATAAATAAATTAGAAAAAGTTAATGAATGTAAAAAAGATAAAACATATTATAAATTTCCTGCCTTAAATTTATGTAGCTATTCTTTATTCTAAATTGATAATATTAACATACATTAATATTATTAATTACTATCATAATCTGTCATTTCACTTTCGGGTAATTTTGTTGAGGCGTTGCTACACATATCATCTATTAAATCTTCTTCATCAACAAAATTATTTTGAAATCTTAATAATTCCTCGTCTGTTGGTCGTCTTTTCAACACTTTATAAAGTTTATGTATCCAAGAATTAGTATGAAAATTGTAATTACCTCTACGATAAAATCCACCACATCTACATAGTTTCATTAGCATATTATTATATTATATTAAATTAGAATATCTTTATTCATCATTTGTAATTTGAAATGCCTGTTCAAAACGGAGAAAAAACATGTCATTCACATTCTTAGCATTCATATTCACGTAGAAGAAACTATAAGGTGCGTCATTAACGGCTTGATGATACATATCTAATAATTGCTGTTTGTCAACAATGGCGCTATTTTCTTCAATAAAACTCATTAATTCACTGGCATTTTTCAACCTAAAAATATATAATGAACTGGCATTTAAACGAATGATAGGCGCCAACACATTATATTTCTGTGTTGAACAAATTACGCTTACTGCATCGTGCCTACCTCTTGTAAATAATCCATGTAATAATTTACTATATCTAACAAATTTAGGATCGTCGGCATGATCGTCTATAACGATTAATATTGAATGTAGTTTCTTTATCTTTTTAGATTTCATATAATTAATTATTTTCTTCTGTCTTTCAATTACATTTTCTAAATCACTTGGATTATAATTATCAAAATAAATTTGTTCTTTTTCATCATCTACATGTAGTTCATCCCTAATATATTTTTTAACTTCTGTAAAAGTTGGGTCATTATGAACGCTGGGTGAAAATATAAATATTCTTGCAAATGAATTTCTATAAACATTTAAAATAAGATTCTGAACTAAAACTGTTTTGCCTCCCGTCGAACTCGCAACTATAATACTTCTAAATGGTAATTTTGGCACGTGCTCATATTTAGATTGTTTGAATTCATATTCAGTTATGTTTATTGGCTTTATTATTGGAACATCTGACATAATAAAATAATATTAAAGTTATTTAGAAAATATTTTATATTGATTATTTTATATGAATAGAAGCTATTCAGATTATATCAATATAATAGATGAAGTAGAGAATATAGAACAAGTTGTTATAACTGATAATAGATTAAAAAAAATATGTTATTTTGTTTTAGAATTAATTAAGTTTGTGATACAATATATCAAAAATAAAAATGTAAATATTAATATAAATGGGAAGAAAGAAAAAGAATAAGACTGAACCAGTTGTTTCTTCAACTGATGAAGAAAAAGAAGAAGTTGTTAAAGAAACATCAGTTATTGAGTTTGCTTGTCCGATGTGTAAAAAGATGTTAGAAATGAAGAATGAATTAGAAATACAAAAGAAAGGAAATTGTAAATGCTCGTGTATTCCGACAAGTTTCAAACTAAGTAAGAATGATAAGAAAATGAATATTGATAAAACTAAAGACAGTATCAACTTAGAAACAGATGTTCATAATATTACATTTAAATGGGGTCGGAACGCTACTCCATCCGATAATGGAGAAAACGAAACACAGGAAACTGTTAAACAAATAATGAAAACTACTTAAACAATAAAAAACAATATATAACAATATGGATAGTGTCAAAGTGAAAAATACTAAAAATTATCAAAACGGTAAAATATATTGTATTAGAAATAATATAACCGAAGATTTTACATTGGAAGCACCTGTCAAAGTTTAAGTCAAAGAATGGCACAGCATAGAGGTGATATGAAGAAACAAAACCGACAAAATACATTAATCTATCCATTTATGATAAAACACGGATATGAAAACTGCTACATTGAATTAATTGAAGAATGCCCCTGTGAGAACAAAAGTAGGTTACAAAAAAGAGAAGGCGAAATAATACGAGAGTGGAAACCAACACTAAACATTAAAGTGCCGGGAAGAACTGAACAAGAGTTTAAACAGGACAACCCCGAATATTTCAAGCAACAAAAGGCAAGGGATAACAAAGCGTACCGTGAAAAACACCAAGAACAGATAAAGGCGGGAAAAAGACTTGAATATTTAAGAAATGCTGAAAAATATAAAGAAAGAGCAAGAATATATAAAGAAGAACATAGAGAAGAAATCAACAGGAAAAGCAGGGAAAAATACCACAAACAGAAAGAACAACAAAATATAAACTCATCCGATAATGGTGATAAGGAAACTCAGGAAACTATTAAACAAATGATGAAAAATTAGTATTTAAAGAGTAGATTTAACATAATTTAAACATTTAGTTTTAAAAGTTTTATTTTATAATATAATATATATATATATTTACATGGATGAAGGATTAGAAAAGATTGTTAAAAAACTGAACAAGGTTTTAGAACAGAATAAGAATATTTTAGAAATCTTGCAAGAAATGGAAAAGAAGAAACCATAACAAACAATTATCAAAGTAAAGAAGTAGATAGAACCAATGGTGAATATAAAAATAAAAGAAATATTTATTTAAACAAACTTAATAACAAATAAATTAAAGAACCGAAGGCTTCAACTATGACATTTTATCAAATTGACTATGATGAAGATACGGGGGTTTATTCATAGATAATAATCCAGCGACAAAACAGCATGTTTTCTTGAAATTAGGTGGGGTTCCCCCTTTTTTGGGGCGACAGTTTATTTATATTATGTTATTATAATATAAATTAACATTGTAAAACTTTATAACCTTTCATTATACCATAGTTATACTCTATAAAATTTGTTTTTTTGTTTCTTTTTTAATGAATGAACCTAACCTTGCCCATAATATTTCTACAAAATTTATGATAAGAATATTGTAAGATAATTTATCACAATTTTTGGAATAATATTTTTGAAAATTTATTTTTTGCGAATTTATTTTTTGGAAAATTACTTTTTTTTTTGAAAATATTATTTTTTTATTTTTTTTTTGAAAATTTAGTTTTTGAATTATTATTTTTTTTTGAAGATATTTTTTTTTTGAACAATATTATTTTGGATTTTTTTTTAATGAATGAGCTTAACCTTGCCCATGCATCCTACCATCAATAACCATATCATATGAACCACCCTATACTTCTATTTCCCCACAAGCATCCTAACAATGACAAGAATGATGGAATAGAACATGAGAAAATGTGACTTTTTTGATGGATTGTGAGGTTGAGACTGTTATGAAATGTTTTGAGTGGAAATATGCATAATGAATAAGGATGACGATTTGAATAGTGAAAAAATGGTTGAAAAATGCTGTTCTTGCGTAGAGGGGGGGCTACGCTAGGATACCATAAAAAGATGGGCAAGGCCCACCCTAACTGGCTCCCTGCCAAAAGTGATGAATCCCCCAGTTTTACCAGGGACACCCCTATGTTGATAAACAGGGGCTTATGAATCCGGGGTCGATATTGGTCTTTAGGCGAATCCAACTGTTGACCTTTTAGTTTCCCCCTTGCTGGTACATGTTTAGTCAATATTCCAGAAGATTAAGTTTTAACCTGTTGACCATTTGGTTTTCCTTCTGCCAGTTCCTTTCCCTGGCAAGGTGGTCCGTCCCGTTTTTTGCGGTGCGTCGGTTCAGTCCCCTGTAGCCATGGTGATACGTGACACCAAGGGACATAACACTGACCCATTAAGTCGTCCACGCAGGATCGGAAGTGCAGAGTGAAGCTGGACGGGTATGGTTTCCTTAAAGTGCGTGTTGAGTTCTCTTAAACAGACGTTGGGAAGTTGCATGACGCTACTTTTATGGACCTAGCAACTCAATGTTGCAAGAGGAACAAGTGAAACCTTGTAGTTTACCACAAGCTGGGTCTTTGTGGTTGGATATCACTTGGGTTTGTCTTTTTTCGGAGGAACCCCCACAAATGAGTGGTTTCCTTTTGGTTTCCCTTTGAAACAGTCCCAAAAAGACACACCCGCTTCAATGCATGGCTGATCTTTGCAAAGGTTAGACCTTTTGCTTACAAGGGAAAACCCAGAATGGCCCCCGGGTCCAAAGGTGTCCTTTTTGGTCTGTCTGGTTCAAAATGGTAGCTTTTTTCTCAAAGGACACCTTTGGACCCGGTGTTTTGGTTGCCTTTTCCGCTGAAGTAACAAACCTGCCCTGGTCCCTGGAACTATAGAAACCCTTTTGCAGGGAGGCTGTTCATTTCCACTTCCTGAGTTCATGGATTTTAAACTGTTTGGGTAGATCAATTTGGTGGCCCTGTTACCCTTTTTTGGGGGAGGGTTCCCCTACTAAAATAGACTACAGAAAAAAGGGCACCCTTATTTTAACCTCTCTACTGGAGGCCTAGAAATATTTCAGACTCTTTTTGGCCAATCCACTTGGGAAGTGGCCAGTGGAAAATGCAAACCTCTTGTGTGGAAGAGCGATGAGTGCAGGTACCACTCCGTCAGTCTTCGAGACGCCGGGCGCGGCAAGATGAACTGCAGCAACTTGCCGCGGGCCAAACATTTGCGGAGGGGTGCGGCCAACAGCTGGGTCTGTCTGTTTTTTTGGGGAAACCTCTTGTTGGTTGTTTTAAACGGAAACCAAGAGGAAAAACCAAAGCCATTTTGGGGGCTCCCCTGAAAAAAGACAGACCCAAGTTTAGTGTTGCTCAAAACGGCCTTTGAAATTCAAGAGTCGGAGCCACCTAAGTGGTTGGCGGACAGAAGCCCCGAATTCTGGTGAAGTAACCGGATTTTGTTCCACTTGGGTTCCCCTTTGCAGCCAAGTTGCGGCAATAGCAACACAATCCAAGCAAAAGGAAGCAGACACAGAATACAAGCAAAAGGAAACCAACACAGTGGCATGTCCATCGTTCTTGTTCCCTTTTTCGAAGCCAACTTACAGGTTCTTGGTGGCCATCCATTCTTGGGTTTTTAGGGTTTGATGGTTGGGTTTCCGTTTGACACGAAAGTTATTCACTTTTAGCAGGGCATCTGAAAACGGACAGTTCAGGGTCGAATGGAGGTTTCCTGTAGAATGTCCTGCTGCTTTCTTTGGGGGGGAGTCCTTGCGCTTTTGCTGTAAACACCAACCAGTTCCGCTTCCTTCTAGTCGGTGGTTTGGATTGGTGGTTTGGTGGTTGGGAGGGGTTTCCCATTTACTCAAGACCCAGAAAGTTGCAATCCCCGAACCACCAATCCAAGCCACCAACTCTTTGCTGCATTTTGACAAGGGATGTTAGGACTGAACAGCTTTTTGCCAACTAATGGGTGTTCCGTATTAAACCACTAAAATGTTCACTTTTAGCAGGGGAGCAGAAAGCAACTGACCAACCTCCAGGGAAGCTGAGCCATCCGACCATGCGAGGCCGTGGCTGCCCTACGAAAAGCTCTTCCCGGAGCCAAGGGCGCAGCCGGCTAACCCCAGACTCGACTCGAATCGATTTTTTTGCCCCCGAAAAAAACGGAAGAACGCGACCCAACTGGGCAGCTCGGACTCTCGATTTTTTTTTTCGATGACCAATTTTTGGGAGTTGGTGTCAGACCTTAAAGGGTTCCTTGATACCTTCTGAGGAGGTGCTGAACGACCCCTTTTTACCCCCCTTTTAGGCCATCCTCATGAGGTACCAAGGGACCCTCTGAGAAAGGGAAACCAAAGGAGAACCGTTGCGGCCTTTTGGGCTGTCGGAGTCCCTAAAAAAAGACACACCCACATGGGGTCCCTCTACAAATCCGTGGGTTTTCGGGTTCATGAAGCTCGGGAGTAGGAATTATATTTTGTTTGGTCCCCTGTTGGTTTGAAAGGGTATTAATTTCACTACTGGACGTATGCTCCTATGTTTACCAGGGGCCATCAGCAAATGGAGCTAAGGTGATCATGTTCAACTCTCAAAGCTACTATTTACCATTGGGTATGCGTCACAAAAAAGTGCACCTCGAAAATGGATTTGTGGTTTCCCTTTTAAGCCAATCAAATCCAAAAAGGGTACTCTCGAAAAGTGCACAACTTGTTGAGCGCTTGTTGACTGGCAATCGCCCATCAGGAGAGAGCAAGTGAGGAATTTAGTTTATTTGTTTTTTCACAAGGGACGCTGGAGCCTTTTGGCTCTCATTTGATCAACTTTTGGTTTGGGGAAGTCCAGTGAGATATATTTCGTGTCTTTGGTTGATTCGCGCCCACAAATTCGTGGCTTGGAAAGCGGGGAGAACAGAAAGTTCCGGAAAGTCCCTTCCACGGGCCTCGACACTGAAACCAAATCAAGAGTAGTACCTCAGAAGGTACTTGGACCCTTTGGGTAGAAGGTGAAACACGGCTCCCTCTCAGGGGAACATGCTCTTGAACAAAGGGTCTCTTGTTACCTGAAGGATCCAATGATGTTCTTTTTCATATGGGGCTTTGTTTTTGTGGTAAGCCACTTTTTTGCTCTACGGTAGAAATGTGGTTCGGAAGACTCGGAAGACTCAGATTTGTCCATCGCCCAGGTTGGACCTGGACAAGAAGTGCCGCAAAAGGACCCCCAAGTGCTTGAAGGAAAAACGAGGAAAAAGAGCGGCGCGCGCGCCGCTTTGGGATGGCCGTCCCCACGACTCGAGGATGCTCAGTCTGTGTCAAGCTTTGAGCGAATGCTGTTCTTGTTGGCATGGTTTATGGTTCATGGTTTGGGCATTTCTGGTTCAGCCGTGTGTATATATGTGTGTTCCCATCAAATCCGCACAAGAGTGTCCCATTGAACCCCTCCCGAAATAATTACTTACCAGTTTGGGTTGAAGTGGTCCTTCAACCCAACCAAACAGTTTTGCTTAAACGTTCAACTGCAAAACAACATCATCGGTATTCCTTCAAACGTCGGCACGCGGCATGCTGGCGTCGGGAAACCCCTGCCTCCACAAAATACCTTTCCATCAACATCCACAGAAGCCGTATCTCATTCCCTGTGTTCATGGACTTTAACGTTTTGGGCAGATCATTTTAGTGGCAAGGGGACACTGCTTTCCGGGGCAAACAGTTAATGCATGTTATGTGAACTAGGGATGTGATAAGCGGGATGGTCAAAGGCTGTAAGGGGCTGTTGTTCCCCCAAACAAACGCTCTTGAGGCGACAAATTCCGAGAAAAAACAACTCAAACAGGGTTTCCTACATTTCCCTTTTTGGAACCTCCAAAAGTGGCGATCGTTTCAATGGAACCCACATTTCAACTTCAGGGGGAATTCAGTGGCCCTTGTCAAGCACAAGCTAACCAACTTGGGTTCGCAAGCTTCTGGGTATTGACACCTGGAGTCTCCATGACCCTTTAAATTTGGTTGGTTATTACTAAGTTATTACCCTAAATAATGGTTGGTCATGGACCTATTTTTGATTAAAGGGTCAGAAGGAGACTCTAAGTTGTTTTCCTGTTGGTTTCTCCTGACCACCAATCACCAAGGGGGATCCTGAAAGACACCCATATATATGGTCGATCGGCCGCTTCCTTGGAGATGAAATGATTTGGACCTTCGCCGGGCTCCGGCTGGGGGGGGAACTGGAAGAATCCGATGGTGCCAAAAGGTTCACTCCCAGAGGGTTTTTTTGGTACCTCATGAGAATTGCTTTTGGGGGGTAAAAAGGGGAAGTACCTCCTCAGAAGGTACCAGGGGATTTTCTGGGACTATGGGCCGCAAATCCAGCATGTCTTTCTTGTTGCGCCGAATGCTGAGGTAGGGAGCCGAATGCTTTCTTGACTGCTATTGGGTTGGATCTTCAGACTTTAACTTTTTGGGAAATCACGGGGTTTCCCACCAAACCCCCAAAAAGTTAAACTTTTTGCAGGGGCTCAACAGCAACCAAGCTTTCCTTAAAACAAACCTCTATGGGCACACTGAATCGGCGGGGTGCCCCGTCAGACCCGGATTCAGATCAAGCGGAGCTTGGCTAGGACAGGGAAAGAAGCGGTTTCCGCTTCGAGGCTTCGTGCGTCGCTGCTTGCACCGCAAAGAATCATTTGAGTATGGGTCAAATTCAAGCACCAGGGTATGGACTGCAGGGTTTAGTCCTTGGTTCCCTTTACTAGGGTTCCATTTTGGGTACCTAGTTGGGACCCGCAGCCATTCGTTGACCTTCGAGATTTCGGAAAGCCTTGCCAGACTTAAGCGCTTGACCTTGTTGCCAACTGTTGGTTGTCCTGAAGCTTGCCTTTCAGGAGAAAAACTGGGTCAGAAAGGCCTTGACCAGAAGCCAGTCTATGTGGGTGGTCATTTTTAGGGAACTCCCCCCCCAAACCTTGGTTGACGCTGGAAGGGGAGCAAAAAAAAGATAGCAGCTCAGTGGGGATTTCCCACAGAACCAGAATAAGCAAAAATGTAACATTTTTCCCAACAACAACGACCTAGAAGGGATCGACATGTCCTGGTCGACTAGTTCAATGAAGATTCGAGTACCTGGAGTCTCCATGACGCCCATCATTTAGGGTAATGACCCATTTTTGAAGGGTCATGGAGACTCTAGGTACGCCCAATTTATTATGTTTGTAGGTCACTCGGCAGAAGTCGATGGGTCGCCTCAATAGAAGGGAATCAGTTGGTTGTGCTTTCAGATTCAGACGCCTTGCAGTTCAAGTGGGAGGGATGAAACCCGATTTGAATACCTGGATAAGGAGCAGCTGGTGCGAAATGGATTTCGTGCATCCACAGGACCGAAGTAATTGAGCAGCTAAATGCTGGGGACGCGCCCAGCCAGCCCTTTCCATCTTCCACACCCCCCAAGTCGACAACTCCTTGCCCTGGCGTTGGTGGTTCCCAGCCATCCAATTGGGCGTCTATTTGATGCACTAAACGTGAGGGGATCTGAGGACAGCCAAGATGTAAGGCTGATTAAGTGTGGCCTTTGCACGAAGCCGGGGGCTGGGGGCAATTGGAGATGGGGTGGATCCTGTTACATGACCAGGACTTGCAGTCCAGATTCCTTTTATTGGGCACCACCTGACCTTGACCTGAAAGGGCGGTTTTGTGGAATCCATTTCGTGCATCCTTCATGAAGGGGACTGGGAAACTCCACCTAAGCGCTCCAAGTGGCCTTTCCCTCTCAAAACCCCGACCCAAAGGCTCCCTTGGTACCTGACGGGGTACTGAACGACCCCTTTTTACCCCCTTTTAGGCCATCCTCAAGTACCAAGGGACCCTCTGGGCTAAACCAAAAAAAGAGCCCCCCCCCGTTTCTCTCTCTTTTTTTTCTCCCCACGGACATCCACTCGGGGCCTGGAATACAGTTGACGGTCAGACCTTCTGGACCAGGACTTTGCACGGATGCAAACCTGTGTTCGTGGGGAGAGTGGTTGGAAGTCATACTGTGGATTGGCGAAATCCGTTCGCACCACTTTGGGACAGTTTACTCCCTCCCGTTCCTGGACTTTAAACTTTTTTGGAGCATCATTTTAGTGGTAAATTGAAAGTTTAGACTTTTTCTGGCCCATCCACTCAGAAGTGAGCATGGGAAACTTGCAACATTTGTTTGTTGCTATTTACCGGGGAATCATCATTTCAGGGTTTCTTAGGGGATTTAATCCATTCACAGTCGAAAGACCAGGTCATGTCGAACCCGGAGTGATCAACCTGGTGGATTTGGAAGGGGGGGGGTTCCCCAAAGTGAAGAATTTCCGATTAAATGGGATGCCACCTCTGAATCGATCAAACCATCAGTTGTTCCAACACAATACAAAAGTTAACACTTGAAGCAAAGAGCAGCTGAACTGCTTTTTGATACAAACCACAAGTTCTTTCCTGGGGTCTCCAACAATAAATTCATGTTCTGGGGTAGAATCAGATAATCCCTAAGGGTCCTGGAAGGTGCTTTTTTTCTTTTCCCGGGTCCCATATTGTATCAGTGCGATTTGGAGAACCTGAAAATCTCAGAGTCGCTAGTGGTCCCGTTTCGAGGATGACTCGCCTCTACAATCCCTACAGCGCGGCCTACCGGAACTACCACAAGCGCCAGGTGAGACCTTCGAGACAAGGATTCGATTCGGGCGAAGGATTCTTCGGTTTCCTTGGGGGCCATTTGTCGTGCCTTTGTTCAGGTGAATGGCTTCGGTGTTCCTTTCGAGTTCCCTTGAACACCACAAAAACGGTAATCCCTAAAAGAAGACAGTTATTATAATAGTTTGCCCCTGCCAAATGTTGTCTTCAAGCATCCCACAGCCACGTTCTAATTAATGGAATCACCTTGTATTAGGCGTTTCTTGGGGGAAGTCCGCCAACAAGCCTGGGCTGTCTGATTTTTCGAGGCTGTAACTCCCTTCTGATTGATCCTTTTGATCCCATCAAACACTCACTTCCCGAGTTGCTGGACTCTATTGACTTTTCGGAAAGCCACTTTGGTGGCAGACCACCAGTTTCGACTTCTTTTCGTGGGCCAGTCCCCACTCGATCAGAAGTGAGCACCATGGAGACCTTCCATTTTTCTAGGGGCTGATCCCCATTCCTTTCAGCCATCGTTCTTTTCAAAGACCGATTGCCATTTCCAACCAGGGTTTTGGGTGGTTTTCTAGAAAGATTCGGATCCCTTGGTTTGGAATGGAAACGGAAGTTACCTAGGATCTTGGCCCGTCCCCACTCGATCCGACGTGAGCCGCCGCGCGTCAGATGCCGGACGAGCCCCCGAAGCCCTTCCGTCTGCCGGACAAGTTCTGGGAGCCCACACCGCTACAGGCGGGACGGGGAGGAGAGGCTCGGGTACCCCTTCTTTGTGGCTATGTGCCAGGTCCCCCAGTAGTGCCCTGGCTATGTGCCAGGATTTCATTAGTGCCCTTTTACCCTTCTTAGGGGGGAGGGTTCCCCTACTAAAATGGACTACAGAGAAAAGGGTACCCTTATAGGCGTCTGGCTCCAAGGTCTTTCGCCTCAGGGTTCTGGGCACCCGGGGCGTGGCGACTCCTCCCTGGAGCGTCACGCGTCTACTAAGGTGGATACCCATCTCCGCCGCCCCGCCTCTGCTCCTGTGGCCGCCACCCCGCTGCCCCTGCCCTTTGCCTTCCTGGCTCTTGTGCGTGCTTGGGCTTTTGCGGTGTGGCTGTTGGCTCCTGCCATGTTGACGCGTGACCCTCTTGTCTTGCGTGCTCTGGGCTCCTTGTCGGACCGCGCCCTTGGCTCCCTCGATGGCCTGATCGAGCAGGGCACCTTCTTCCAGAGTGCCGAGCCTCTCATGTGGCATGGGCAGGCCCTGATTCAGTTCCGGGTTGATGCCCAAACTGGCGATTCCACCTGGGAGTGTTCCCTCTTCTCTCCCGGCCTGCCGCCTGATTTGCATGCTACCCCACGTGCTCGGCGCCTTCTTTTCACGTTTGAGCTCCGGGCTCCTAGCTTCTTTCAGGCCTTGCTGCAGCCGGGTGAGCAGCACTTTCGTGCCTGGGGTCACCCTTCAACCTGGCACCATCCCCCGTGTGGCACGGGTTGAGGAGGATGCGGCCGTATGGAGGATCGGGGACCCTGTGCCGGCTGAACCGCTCTCGGTCACCCATCTCTTTGCTGGCGCCTTCCATGGTTGGGGTCAGGCCCTGGAATGCATTTGCAGGTCCCTTGGTCTTGAGGTCGCCCATGAGGTCCTGGTGGACAACTCCCCGATCGTGGTTTCAGCCCAGGCGGCCACCTTGGACATTGAGGCTGTGCAGTTGCAACGGATGTCTAGCTGGGTTCCCACCCCTGCGCATGTGGCGGTCCTGGCCGACGTTGGTGACACGTCGCTCCTCCATGTTGTGTCCTGGACTGGATGCCACGTGGCCACTGCCTCTCCCCCGTGTCCCCCTTGGTCTCGTGCCTCCTCACTGGATGGTCTGGAGGTCCCCGCTGGTGTTTGTTTCCTGGAGACCATGTTGTGGGCCCGGCGTGCCGCTCCTTTGGCACTGTTGATGGAGTGTGTGGATGCTCTCCCTGTTCACCCTCACTACCCCATCATCCTGGCCTTCATCCGATGGGCTGGATTCACTGTGCATACCACCATGCTCCATAACCATGCTGTTTTCGGTCCCTGCACTCGTCGCCGATGGCTTGCTGTGTTGATCCGGCATGACGTGGAGGTGCCGCCCTCCCAGCCTGTTGGGCTCTTCCAGGACCCCTCTCCGGTCCCTTGGACGCATGAGTCCTTCCAGGTTCAGGAAGCCCCTGAGATCGACCACGCGCGTCTCCTTGATGCCGCCACCCTGCCGTACTACACCAATCCTGCATACCTTGCAGGGGCGGGACTTGAGAGCTCGCGTGATGTCCTCCTGAGTCGCATCCCCTCTCCCGACGCTCCTCTGCGTACCCTTTGTGCCAGGTACAGCCAACAGCATCTGCTGGCTGCGGACACACTTGCCGACCGAGGGCTTTTTGCCCAGCTCACTTACCTTGATGAGCGGCTTGCCTTCCTCTCACCTGCCCAGTGGGCATTATGGCTGGGTGCCACTCGCCCCCTTGTACTCCCACCCTTGGAGGATGTGTTTGCTGGTCTTGGCAACTCGATTTCGGTCCCTCAAGCTGCCATCCCTTGGGCCATCATGCTGAGCCTTTTTGGGCTCGTGCCGCATGAGCCCGAACCCCTTGTGCTGCAGGTTTGGAGGAGTCGCATGTGGGGACCACATCTCCATGCTGCCCTAGTCAGGGGTTGGTACTACATCGGCCCGCTGGGGCCCCTGCTGGACTTCGCCCTCCATCCACAGGTTGCTCAAAGGGCTAACCTCCAGGGTCCGCCCATTGTGGTCCGGGAGGAGGCTTACCCCCTCCTCTACTTTGCCTACCGCTTGGGCATTGCCCGCACCGCCATCTACTCACCGGGCGGTTTTCGGGTCGAAGTTACGTATCCTGTTGGTGCCACTGTCGCTCTTGTCCTCTTCACTGCTCGCGTGCCACCTGTGGTCTTCCCTCATGTTGCTCTCTCTTCCTTTGCCAGAGTCTGGGATCTTCGCGAGCCTGCCCATGACCTCACGGGCCACATTCTCACCGTGGTCCCGGCGCAGGAGCCTGAGGAGTTGGAACCACAGCCTACTCCAACACGTTACTCTTCGGCAAGTCATTTGGACACTCCCCCTGCCCGACCGCCTTCTCATGCATGTGCGACCCTACATCCAGGGACGTGGCGTTCCCGACACAGACCCGGTCAGCCGCTGGCAGGACGCCCATGTCACCCTCCGCCTGTTTCCTTTGCCTGGAGGCGGAGCGGGCTCACGCTCTCCTGCGCTTTCTGAGCCCCCTTCTGAGGATGAAGAGATGGTCCCTGAGGACCCTTTGGCTCGATGCGATCCGTGGGCCTCTCCCCCGGGCCTCCCTGGCCCTATGCGGTTCTCCACTCGTCAGGAACCCCGACCCCATGCCAAATGGGAGGACCTTTCGCTCCCCCCCTCCCATGCCTTTGGGCTTGTTGGAGATGATGATGTCCCAGCTTTGGTCCCCAGAGGCCAACTTGAACCTCTGGTTTCTGGCCTGGCCTTCTGCCCCGTCAGTGTCCTCGCTGAAAGCCTTCGCTTGCAGGTTGTTGGCCCCACTGCCCTTATCGTTCCTGGCAATTCTAGAACCACTCTGCCTTCCCTGCCTTCCCACCTTGCGGTCGAAGGGCCCATGCAAATCAGTGTTCTGGATGCTCAGGCCGGGACCACTTACAAGCGCCAGGTCCTGCTTGTCCATCTCATTCCTGGCATCGTCTACCGGCCGGCCACTGCTGATGCGGTCATCATCGACACTGATGATTTCGTTGAGCTTGTCGTTGAGGTCTTCGAGAAACTTGCCGCCGACTTCCCGGCTTATGTCGGGCGCTCTATGTCGGACCTTCGCGGCCTGCTTGAAGGTTTTCTCCCTGAGGGTGCGTTGCAGTCCTGCTACGCCCTCAGAATCCTGCAGGGCTCTCCGCATGGTCTTGGCCGAGTCTTTCAGATCACCCTGAAAGTCCCACTCCGGCTTCGACTTGCATGTCTGAGGCTCTCTGAAGCGTGGCCTGGTTGTACGCATCCTCAACGCTCACCTTGCGGCTGCCCGTCGGGCCCTCCTGCAGGATGACCCCCGTTTCTGTGAGGCCAACCGAGCCTTGGTCCCTAAAGTTAACTACCTCGCCGAGGGTCTGCCCTTTGGGGCCACGCCTGGTGCCATCTCGGAGGCTGTCCTCAAGGCTGTCGGGGCCCCCTGCATACCCCTCCGTTCTTTTCGGAGGAACGGCATCTTGGTCTGGGTCCTTGCTTTCGGACAGGATCCGCCCTTGTTGGAGTTCCCCCTGCTCTCTGCGGGCCGTCCCTGTGAGGTACTCCTTGCCTTGGAGCCACCTGCCTCCTGCCTTCTGGACCACGGCAACGCCCAAGCCGCATTGCCCTTGCTGACACCCAGACCTCGGGTGCCACCTCAGGACCACCGAAGGCTGAGACCCCTTCGGCGGGGCCTATTCAGGCACGCGTTGATGCCCTTGAGGCGCGACTTGGCGGTTTGGAAGCCAAGCAGGACTCCCTTGCTGATAAGGTTGAGACCCAGTTCTCGCAGGTCTCTGCTCAGCTCTCCCGCATCCTGGGAGCTGTCTCCAAGCCCGGCCGTGCCTGTTCCCCTGAGCCGGCCCCGGCCTTCAAGGCCGCCCGACTGGGCGCCTAGCCTGACCCTGCTTTGGGGCCCCTGCGGCCCCGTTGGTTCTTCACAGCCCCCCCCCTGCCCGGGGGGCCTGTGCACTTGGTCCTCCCAAAGGGGAGCTTTCCTCCTTTGCCCTTATGCCCCATGGTTTCGCCATGGCTACGGGGCCCTGTGTGGTCTTTCCCCCCTTTGGTTTTTTGTGCTGTGGTGCAGCAGTGTCGATGCTTGTGGGCACTTGCGGTGGGGCCGCACTGTCCATCTGGTCTCTCTGTGCTGTGGGTGCTGTCTTCCGCTCCCCAGCTGGGCAGCTCCCACCCTTTTTACTCAGTTTTGCTTTGACGCCACTCTTGGCTTCCCTGGCGAAGGGCCTCTCACATTTCATTCGCACAATGTTGGTTCTTTCTTGGCGCACCCGGATTTGCTTGACCGTCCTGTCGATGTTCTTCTGATGCAGGAGGCCCGCCTTTCGGCGGACAACATTCGCACTGCCCGTTTTCGGGCCCATGAGGCCAACCGCCAGCTTACCCCTGGTCCCCTCCTGCCCATCACGGCGGACGTCAATGGTGTCCGAAGAGTGGAGCGGGGAGGCCTCGCTGTCCTTTCTCAGGCGTGCGTTGTTTACGACTTCGATGTCTCGAAGGACGTCACTGGCCACCTCGGCTCTTTGCTGGCTACTGGGCGGGTTCAGGCTTCGTGGGCCGTCTTTGGGAGGCTCCGCTTTCTCCTCATCAACTTCTACGGTGTGTCTGGGGCCTCCTCTGATGAGCCCACCCACCAGCACAATGATGAGCTTCTCACCAGGATACTGGACTTTGCTGCCCAGTTTGTCCAGGACTTTCCCGTTGTTTTCGCCGGCGATTTCCAAGCGGACCCTCTGTCCTACGCTTCGCTTGCGGACGCTTGCAGCACGGGGGTTTGGGTCGACCCTTTAGCCCCTCTGGACTGTGATGGCACCCGTGCCCCTACCTTCTGCCGTGATAAGCACTGGACCCCTGAGGTCCCTACCACCGCTATTGATACGGTGTTTCTCAGTGAGCATGCGCTCCATCTCTTGGAGCAGGCCTGCGTTACTCCGCTCTGTGGCTACCAGCACGCCTCGGTCTCTCTTACTTTCTCCACGTGCTGTCGCCTTTGCGTCCTTTGCCCCTTTGGACTTGACCTCCCTGGCTTCTCCTGCCCAGATAGCTCAATGCGCGGAGGACCTGTGGCAGCACAGCTACAGTCACGATCTCACAGAGGCCAGCAGCTCGGAGCAGGCCTGGGCCCTCTTCTCTGACTTTGCGTTACGTGTGCTGGTTGACTCTGGGGCCAAGTGGGGCAGGGGGATCCGCACTCGTGGAACCCTACCCCCTGTCCGGCCCAAGCGCTCCCCCGAGTCGGCCCTGCCCCCTTCGCACCCCATCACTCTTCACACACGTCTCCTGTCTCTTGCGCGGGAGCTCTTTTACCGCCTGGCTCGTCTGCCGGTCACTACTGTGCCTGATGCGGCTGTCACGTGTGCCACCATCCGGCGGTTCCGCCGGCTTGCGCGCGACCTTCGATTTCCTCTGACATCTGAGGATCTCACACCTGGCGGCACTGCCCACCTCTGTGAGAGAATTGAGCGCCGGCTCCAGGCAGTCACTCGTCAAAGGCTCCTACCACAGGTGGAAGGAGCGCCTCCGGCACTCCGCCCTGCATACTGGGAAGGCTGTGTTCCAACACGGCAACCACGTCCTCTCCCAATCTCCTTGCCGGGCAGGATGGCCTGCCTGCCTACCATCCTGCGGATGCACTTGAGCATGCCGCCCAGCAGTGGAACACTGTCTTTGCTGTCCACGCTGAAGGTATTCCGGTCGAGCCGCTCATGAGGCCTATTCAACACCTGCTCGAGCAACGGGCTACGCCCCTTGACCTTCCGGCAGTCACGCCGGAGGATCTGGCTCGCTCCATCTGTGCTCGGAGTGTTGACTCCTCTGCTGGCCTTGACGGTTGGTCCGCGCGGGAGCTCCAGGCTCTCCCGCTTCAGGTGCTGCAGGTCCTTGCCACGCTTTTCAACAAGGTTGAGGCGGGTTTGTGGGCTATGCCCCGTATCTTTGGCACGGCCAGACTGGCGGTGCTTGACAAAGGAGCGGGCCCCAGCCCCCTATCCAAGCGACTCATCGCTGTCCTTCCTATCTCTTACCTTGCATGGTCCTCGGCCAGGTTCCGTGCTTCTTCTGCGTGGCAACGTCTTGTGCTCCCCGCTGAAGTCTGTGGCGGTGTCAGTGGTCGCCGGGTGGATGACATCACCCACCACCTGGCACTTGACCTTCATGAGGCCAAGGCGACCAATGAGGTCTTTGCAGGCATCCAGATCGACCGCTCCAAGTGCTTCGACCGCTTGCTCCCCAGCCACACTGTTGCTCTCCTTGTGGCCTTGGGCTTCCCAGCCTCTGTGGCCAATGCGTGGCGCTCCAACTACTGCGACTTCAGGCGCTATCTCTCCTGGCGGGGAGCCATCCACCCTACCCCCTTGGCCAACTGCAATGGCATTGCTCAGGGCTGTTCTCTCTCGGTCCTGGCTGCGAACGTCTTGATGGCGGCTTGGGCCCTTCTCATCCGGCACTTCCCGGGGGTTGAACCCCGAGTTTATGTTGATGACGGCTACATGTCTGTCTCCTCGCCTGATGCCATCCCCTCCCTGGTGGAGGCCGTCCGGGCTACGTCCCTTTTTGACGGCCTGGGCCAGCTTTTCAACCTCCACAAGTCTGGTTGGTGGACTACTCATGAGTCACCGGCTTCGCAGCTCCAGGCTGCCCTCCCCGGTGCACCGCGCCTGCGCTCTCTGCGGCCACTCGGCGTATGCATCAACTTGGACTTGCGTGGCACTAAGGATGCCCGGGCTCCTGCTGTTGCTCGGTTCCGAGCTGCCCTCAGGGCCATCCGGGTGTTGCCCCTCTCCCCCTTTGCCAAAGCCACCTTTGTTGCTCGCAAGGCCATGCCCATGCTTACCTACTCTGCGGAACTCAATTTTGTCCCCCGTGCGCTCCTGTCCTCCTTGGCCACTGAGGTCGCTGGGGTCCTGTGGGATGGTCGACCTGGCTGGCGTTCCCGTGAGTTGCTCCTTGCGGTCGTCCATCGGGGTCATCTGGTACACCCTGAGTACGCCATGGCGTACCGCGCCGTACTCAATGTGGCCTCCCACCTCCAGCGCTCGGAGAAGTTCGCCATCCAGTGGCGCATAGCCTTTACCAATCCCAGGATTATGCCTTCCACGCTGGTTTCCAATGTGATTGCCGCGGTCACTCTGTGCGGCTTGCGCTTTCGGGCGCCTGCAGACGTTGCCCTTGCTTCGGGACCATGGATGTCCCTCTTCAGTGTCTCCCTTCGCTCCCTGGCAAGGCTTCTGCAGTGGACCATTGCGCAGCATGCTTACCAGCGTGCCTGCCGTGGCAAGCGTGCAGATATCGTCTCGGGGCCGTCCGGCCTCCTTGATGTTGCACTCACTCGATCTCCGTGGCTTGTCCCGCCTGGCCCAGGTTGGAGCTCCTTTGTCCGGGCTTTCCCTTCCAACCGTGCGGTGGCCCCTGCTGTGGTTGTCGGCTCTGCAGCCACTGCGGATCGGCTATATGCCTCCAACCTGGCTGCGTCTCCTGGCTGTCGCTTCTGTGATGGTGCTGATGAGACGCTTGCACACCTTGTGCAGTGCGGTGCTCTCCATGCTCGCATCGGCTCGCCACCTGCCCAGCGTGAGGACCAGGGCCCTTCTTTCTACACTCATGCCCTGGCTGAAATCCCTGCGGACCTTGCTCACGCCGCCCTCCGGGCAGTCCCCTGGCCTTCTACCACCCCGCTACCTAGGTACGGTGGTGGGGATGTCCAGCTGTGGACTGATGGCAGTGTCTACTTGCCCCACCACTTACTCTTCGCTGCTGCCGGCTTTGCTGTTGTGAGTGCCTCTGCTGGCGTGTGTGCTTCCGGACCTGTCCCGGGCCCCCTGGCGGACAACTACCGTGCTGAGGTCTACGCTATCCTGCATGCCGCCCAGCTTGCTCGCGGTCGGCTCACGGTTCACACCGACTCCCAAGCCGCCGTCAGTGCTTGGCAGGGTTTTCACTTGAGGGGGTGCGTCCCTCCCAATGCTGCAGCGGCTGACCTTTGGTTGCCCCTCTGGGACTTGGTCAGTCTGCTTGCCGCCTCCGGGTTTACTCTGACCCTCCACTGGATTCGGGGCCATCTGCCCCTCAACCAGTGCCCTGGCTCGGTTGAGCTCCTGCATGCGCGTTGTAATCATGCGGCTGACCGTGCTGCTAAGCGCGCTGCCCGCGCTTCCCTTGCCCTGCCTGTCTCTCGCATGTCTGCCCTGTTCTTCTCCGCCTACAGGCGCCATCGCTGGCTCCAGCAGCTTTTCCTTGTCTTGGCGGCCACCCCTGTTCCTCCTCCGCCCCCGGAGCCCCCTGATCCCGTGGTGCCCCCCCCTGAGGCCCCCGTTGCCCTAGGGTTAGGTGTAGAGAATGAGCCTTGCCATGGCTCGCCTGTGCTGCAAGTGGGGACGCTCCTCACCAAGCCGGGACTGGACCCATGGTTCGCTGCAGTGGTGGGCCTGGAACAAGGCCTTGAGCTCCGCGATGTGGATCGCTCGGGGACTTCCAGCCTGGTTTGGAGGCTGCACTGCTCTTTTGGCGGCGCAGCCCGGGCATTGTCAGGTATGCTGGCGGTGCGGCCACTGCCCGTGGCCTCTTGGTGCACTTCAAGGCCGTGAGGAAGTGCATCACCCGGCGCAACCCGGATGCCTTCCCCCGCGGTTGGGAGCCGCGGCTGGGCCGCTATGCTGGGGTCACCTGGCCGCGTGGCGCTTGGCCTGAGGTCTACCTCCAGCGCACCGATGCGGAGCACAAGTGGCTTCAGCGGGTCCTACTCCGGGCCTCCCGCCTCGGCAGAGTACCCAGAGACTGGGAATTCTCGCTGGGCGCTGTTGCGTGATGGGGGCTTCCTGCCCTACGCTTCGCGTGCTGGGGCCTCTTCGTGACCCCGGCCTACAAGTCAGCTTTTCCGGAACTTTGTGCACGCCCCGCTCCCCAGGCACCCCTTCCGGGGGTGGCTGGTGGGCCGGGCCTCGACTTCGAGATGTGTCCACCAGTGGACAGGGGGTCCCACCCCCTTTCCACTCCTGCGGTTTCACACCCCCAGTTGAGTCTCTCCTGGGGGTCTGTGTGCGGGGCTCCTGCCCCACTTTTCACCGGTAGTAGGGCGGCATGCCCTACGACCCACGCACGACAGACATTCGTGCGTCACGAGCCAAAAGGGTACCCTTATTCTAACCTCTCCACTGAAAAACCTCGATGTGGTAATGGATCTTTCGACTTTCACTTTTTGGGAAACCGGTCGGATTTTCCATACCCACAAAAAACACAACTTTTTGCGGAGAGGGGTCAACAGCAACCAAGTGACACCACAGGAACTGCCGAAATGGAGAGGGAGAATCGGAGACGAGGCGCAGATTGGTGGGCATTTTCCACCAGCGCTTCTATGCTGTTTTTAGGGGACCTCCCCAAAATGGTGAGATGTTCTCTTTGGCTTCTCTTTAAACCACGAAACACAGGTCTCCCTTGGTACCTCATGAGGATGGCTTTTAGGGGGTAAAAAGGGGTCGTTCAGTGCCTCCTCAGAATCTACTTGGACCCTTTGCGCAAAGGGAAACCCGCAATTTGTTGGGTCCTTGAGCCAATCACAAGTCCAGAACCCCCTTTCCATTGGCCGACCCCCCCCCCTTAGCCCCACCCCCACGGCCCAGGTGCGGCTGGCCAACGAAAGGATCACCTTCCGCGACCTGGACATCATGCAGCACTTCCTGGCCGACAACGGGTCCCCGACCGAAGGTTCTCGGAAAAAGTTTTTTTTTTTTTTTTAAGCAATCCGGGTTCCAGCTACCTGGAGTCTAAAAAAATGGTTGGTAAAAAAAGGGTTCCAGCTACCTGGAGTCTCCACAAGCCTCAAGAAATGGTTGGTCATCAACCTAAATAATGGGGTCAGTCATGGACCAATTTTTGATTAAACGGTCAGAAGGAGACTCCAGCTTGATGGGCTGTGGCGGAACCAAAAAAGGCATTTGGCGGAAACACAAAGATGAGTCGGCACCCGAAGAACCATAGGTTCTCGAAAGAAAAAAATCAAAACACAAAACACATATATGGCTGGAGTCTCCTTCTGACCCATACACAAATTTGGTCCATGACCCCTATTTGGGATTTGAATAACAAGGTTTTAAGGGTCATGGAGACTCTAGGTAGATGGCTGTGGCTGAACAAAATGCATTCGGGCGGAACAAAGATGAGTCGGCATCCCTAAACCACCTGTTAAAGGGAGACCAAAAGGAAAGCCCGCCATTCTTACTGTGGATGGACGAAGTCCATTTCGAACCACCCGAGTAACCCAACGCAATGATTTGATTCTTCCTGTAAAGATACAAACAAACAAGTATTTCCCATAGCTTCAAAGCGGTGCAGGGTTTTGTCCACCCACATTAGGGTCTCAAAGTCTGGGTTCCAGCTATGTGGCTACTGCATGAAAGACAAAACACCTGTGCGTAACCCTAGCTTTTTCATCTTGAGCCATACAGTTGTTTCCACGTTCCTCAGCCCCAAAAGGAAAACCCCCTGAAAATGGCGGACCCACTTTTATTACTTAGGAAGCCAGGAGAAAACTCATTTTCGAGTCCCTGAGAAGCCCCAACGTTGGCTGAAAGGTATGAGAGTCGACATTCTAACAACTACATGGGAATTTGGAGACTAACCCCATTTCCTTTTCATACTTGCGTGTGCCTCATGTCATCCCCTTTACTACAAATCCCAACATCAGTTTCCCCCCCTCCCCAACATAAGGTTTTGTGTTCAATTTGTCACTCGACGTTCCAAACAGCCATCCAAGTCTCTCCAAAAGGTCTGTGAGGGAGTTGTTGAGACCCTGTTGCCGATGCCCCGAGCGCAATCCTGGGACTGCCCCTTGCAAGAACACTCCTCCAGTTAAGTAGGCCATCGGCTTCTCTTAAGTGGATAGTACGGTTACAACCAACTTAGGTGACGAAAAATCAGGGGTCTATGGGTTACGAGACTAAACATACGCGAAACTGGTCAGTTAGGTGGACAATTCAGGAAGGGGTGTGGTCCAAGTCTAAGTTTGAAGAGCCAAAACCCTCCGAAATTTGAGAAGCTTCAGAGCACTATCCATAACATCCCGTGCTGGCTGAAGTATACGGCTGGCACCATGGGCCCAGACCTCTGCGAACCAGCCCACAGCTGGTGCAGAGCTGTCGCAGCTTCAGCCCAGTGCTCACTGGCGCTGGGCTGGGCTCGTGGAGGCTAGGCGTGCTGAAGCCAGGCTGGCACAGCAGCAGAGAGGAGCAGACCGCGCGACAAGACGCGGCGAATCACAAGGAACCAGGTCTACCAAGTGACCGGAAGGAGTGAAGGAAGGGGCAGGCACGTTCTGACCATTGCTGACCACCTCAATTTGTCCGATGGCCTTGTGACGTATTCATCCGCAGTATTCATTGCATCATTCATTTGCCCAGGGACCCCCCCCCCCACCAGACCGGGACTCCGACACTCCCTGGCTCACCCTCCCTTTGTTTTGGACATGTCTTCCTTAGATTGGGGATTCACGGACTACCGAATTCCAGAAGCCCGCCTGTGTGCCAATCATTTCACACAGGTTGATCCAAAGAGGAGCAGCTGTGAAAAGACACGCCCCCTTGTCGGGTTATATACTTTTGAAGTGCCCCTTGATTGTCTATCAGGGCTGCAACAAGTGCTGAGTTGCTTTCACAGAACAGGATGAACCCCCGCGCCGACACAAAGGGAATTCATGAGTATTTGATGTCCACTAGCGATTGATTCAGCTTCAACGGGTGAGGTCTGTTGACCATGGAAGATACCTCATACCGCCCTAGCAAAGATACATGTGCGCCATCCAGACATGGGTGTGCGTCAAAATCAGGGGCCTTTCTTTACTTTTTGATCTCCCTATTGAAAGGCACAAGGCGGCACCCAGCTTGCTATGTCCCAGTGGATCCCAGTTATCCATAGTGCAGTACCCACTCGCCATTTTCCTTCACACATTTTGAAGGGTGGTCCTTTTGCACCTACTGCCTGTTGGCTACTATGGAAAGATAATCCTGCGCTTGAGCTGGATACAAGCCCTTCGACAGGAATAAACCACCTGCGAAGTGGATCTGTGCCATTCACTATTTATTGTTGACCCCGGGTGAATCAACCCGTCCTATGAGTATAGGGGGGGGGGGTGTTCCGGTGTTCCGCTCCAAAAGTGGTCTGATCCCCCACTAAGCCCCGAATCGGACACCCACCGATCAATAAACTGGGTTAACAATAAGCCCTTGGGCCGCCCATCAACATTATCTCACTTGCCCAAAGAGAATCGACCTGACATGACCTTTTGGTTATGTTGGTTCTCCCTTTTTGGTTCAATTGAGTCATGGCAACCCAAAAGGCCAGGCTAACACGGAAGCTCCCAGCACCAGTTTGGAAGACTTGGTTCCATTTACAGAGGTCTTCCGGGTGCGTTTGCGGGAGTGTAACCTTTTACTTCCAGGTCCCATCCGGGGCACGTCGTTATATAGGTTAGATCCAAGTTCATCCGAATGATGGCTGGTACCAGGTTTTCAAGTTTTTCTGGTTACTGGTACCTGAAGCACGGGGATTTTGTTCCAGTCATTGCATATCCCGATGCAGGTCACCAACCCTCTCAACACCAAAGGGGCCATGATAGTTGTTTTTGATCATTAAGAACGTTGCTTTTTTGTTTCTGCCCCAACAAGGGCATTATGTACCCTGCAAAAAGAGGTCACACCCTGCGCCAGGTACATCTTGCCCCGGCGCACCACGATGCTCTCCCGCAAGAAGCAGGGAGCCCGCCTGGCGACTTGCAAAACACCCCGAGCAAGGGCCTCCTCTGGGATTTCAAATGTGCGATGGTCAAAGACCCGTTGGCTTGGTGGTTCCGAGCCATCCCATTAAGTGTTTTTAGATGTTTAGGGTTTCGTGGTAGTTTCCACTAAGTCAAGCTTTTAACGCGGGATTAGAGGACAGCACAGTTTGCTTCGATTTTACAGGATCCTGAATGAGCATTAAAATGATTCCTGTTCAGGGAATCGTGACCCAATCGGCCAAACAAACGGGGTTTCGACATGCAGTTACCCAACGCCCACCTTTTGACCTTCAGTTTTTCGATTTTGTCCATCATGGCCCCCCCAAAAATGCTTTGTTTCTGTAAAGGAATTGCACCATCTTGGCGGTCCTGTCAGAATTTTTTTTCATGGCGGCCGCTAGGAAACAGGGGCTACTCATCAAAATCCAATGCTATTTGGATCACACACACACATTTCTGGGGGTTGCTTGCCCATTCTGTTCTTTCCCTAAATCAGCTGTTTCAGCCTCAAACAAATTGATCATTGCTACTGTGGGAATTCCACTTCGCACCAGTTGCTAGGTGGTGTGTATTGGTTTATCAATCTGTATTTTGAGGGTTTCATATGACAGCGGGGGTCCTGGAAGATATAATACTATACCCACTTCCTTTGGAGAATCGCGGCCGGGCAGGGGAAAAGAATGGGAAAGATAGCCCGCTGCTTTCCTATGAGGGGGCAGCCCGATTCTCCTCCCAAACCAGGGGCAACTGTGCGCATGCCTGTCTTCTTGAGCGCCCTTGTTGGGTTGATTTCAGAGGGACGCCAAGCATACGCTACGGAGCTACCCAGACATGAGGTTGAACACTTACTTGCCACACACAGCAAAGCGAGGGTCAGCAGCAAAGTCAACATCGGGGAATCCCTTTTGGGGTGCCTGGAGTCTCCATGACCCGAATCAAACATAGGTCCATGACCGTCAGAAGGAAACTCTAGGTACGCCCAATTTATTATGTTTGTAGGTCACTCGGCAGCAGAAGTCGACTGGTCGCCTCAATAGAAGGGGATCAGTTGGTTGTGCTTTCAGATTCAATCGCCTTGCTGTTCAATTGGGAGGGATGAAACCCGGTTTGAATACCTGGATAAAGAGCAGCTGGTGCGAAATGGATTCCCCTGGCCAAAGTCGAGATTTTCGACCATGGACCGCCAGGAACTCGTGAAGGCCGTCTCCACGGCACAACACATGCCTTGGCCTCAAGAGTCCGGCAATTCTTGCCGGGTTGGGGCGTGCCGAGTTTCGGGTTTTAGACCCTGTAAAATCATGGCTAGGTCATCAAGTGGTGCCCTTTTGCAATTTGTTTGGGGGAGGGTTCCCCTACTAAAATAGACTACAGAAAAAAGGGTACCCTTATTCTAACCCGTCTGCTGGAGGACCTAGATAGGCTCCAAACCCTTACCCTCACCTGGATTCCTTTGGTACTCACCTGGCAAGGAGTGCTGGGGGTTATTTGCAATCCGGGTTTACGCGCCAGGCCACTCCAAAGTCCGCAAACCTTCCAAACAGGCCCGGAAGAAAAGAAACACAAGGGTTGTTACAGACGTCCCCACCCCCTGCAAAATGCAATTGGGGGAGGGGCGTGACCCTGGAATTCCTTTTGTTCCAGTGTGGGGAAGACTGTAAAAAAAACGGGGACCTTATCCCCGGAGGGATGACCTGAACTTGCTGGGATCGCAGCTTTCTGTGTTTTGCGGGCATAACTTGAGCGCATCCTTTTTGGGTATCTAAAAGGAAATCCAATGTTAATCTAGTGCTACCTTCCATTTCCATTCCAAACCCAGGGATCCGAATCTTTCTAGAAAAACTCCTAATTTGACACCCAGGGAAATGGCCGCATGAAAAGAAGGATGGTTGGAAAGAATGGGGAATGAACCCCTAGAATTGTGGTTGCTTGGGTGCCACGTAAATGGGTATGGGTCAAAATCAATCCACCAGGATATGGGCCACAGGTTTTAGTCCATGCAGCCCTTAGAGTCAAAGCAGCCCGAGTTAGAGGGCAGCAAGTTTGTAGTCCCCTTTTTGAGAGTACCCGTTTCGGGCTGCAAAAGGGAACCCAAAAGGAGCACACCCGATTTTGGTCGGGCCCCCCTAGTTTGAGACACGCCCCAATCGTGCCAATTTTGGGGGCCCCGATGCCTTGAACCCAAGGTGGAAACAGACGTAGGACTCACTTCCTGACTTCCTGGACTTGAAGCTGTTTGGGTAGATCAATTTGGTAGGTAAAAAGGTTCAGACTTTGTTGACCAATCCACTCAGGAAGTGAGAGGATGAGCATACAGTTCTTGTTGAGACACGGCGTTTCGCTCACACGTGGTAGACCTACTTGGCCAAACAGCAGCGTGTTTGCGCCGCGCCCAAAAGCACAACTTGGCCCGAGTGCTGGTCCCCCAAAAATGGGAAGCTCAAAAAAAGATGTGATAACCATGAATTGAATCATGTTTTAACGAGGGTTGTTCCAAATGGTTCAAACAGCTCCCTGGGCCCTCAAGTTACACTTAAAGCAGGGACGCCACCAACCAGAATTTAGTGAAATACTCCCCCCCCCCCCGCCACTTTTATTGGGTAGTCTACTATGTCTCTAACCAGAGTTCCTTTCAAATGCACATGTAGATGCCCCCAGTTCCGAGTCCCAACCAGCAAATAGTAGGGTTCCTCTTTCTGACTACCCCAAAGATAGACTTAAACCCAGGCGGTCTTTCTCCTTTTGGGCGGGAACCACCCGGCAGGTTTAAGTCTACCCAGTAGTCAGAAAACGGAGCAAAAAAAACGCCCACCCGCCCCCCCCCCCCCCCCACCCAGAAGAAGAGAGGAAACAACAAACAAATGCAAAAGATGGAGCCCCCCTCAAAAAATAAATAAATAAATAAAAAAGGCAAACAACAACGAGTGGTACCTTTCAGGGTCCAGGCCCGAAACGTCCACCAGGTGCATCATACCCTTTCGGAATAAGCTGAAGGATTACCAGGCGCGAGCTGAGAGCCGACTGAGACGGCCAGACGGAAAGCCGGTCCCTACTTAAAGAGGCGATCTGGTACTCAGTGAGTGGTTAATGTTGACCCCGGATTAATAAAACCCCTGTTTGTTAATATGCGGGCGTTCCCCCAAAAAGTGATAAATCCCCACTAAAACCAGGGAATAGCACCGGGACCCTATCAATAAACCGGGGTTTAACTCCATCCGGGGTCAACATTAGCAACAGCCCACCTAGGAGTATTTTAACTAACCACTTACTAAGTGCCCTGCCCCTTTAAGTATGCGGGGTGCCACGTTTTTGTTTTTTTTGTTTCAGGGCTCTTCTGGTGGTTAGGGAAGACAAACCGTTGCTACATTTGGAATTCCTACTTGGAGATTGCAAACCAATATGTATCTGGTTGGTGGTGTTCAGCGTCTTTTGATTGCAAACCATGGTTACGAACCAATTAGAGAGTACAATGCCGCCCCTTAAATGGTGCGAAGTGGATTCTGCCCATCCACGGTATTCTGCTTTGTGGTCCGGAGATCTGCTCAGAAATCCTTTGAATTCGCTGCATTCTTGTAAAGGCTGGTGCGCGACCCGAGGAAACCCAAAGATGTGCTGAACTCAGGAAATGGCTGTGGCTCAAATAAATGTACCAAAATGGCACCTTGGTAAATGGAACCGAAGACTGAAACCGCGTAACCCTAGCTCTTGAGTTTTGAGCCGCGGCCAAATCCGAACAGGTGTGTCTTTCTGGTTGTTGGGGCTACCCCTCTCTTTTTCCTCGCCTTGTTCGGCATCCCCTGGAGCCTCAAAATTCCAACTCGGACAACTGGGATATATCGCAACCCACAAAATGAAGGTCGGTATAATTCCCCTTTTTTTTACGGGTAGCTTGTATTGCAACCCACCAATATATGGTTGGTATATTTGTGTTGTATCATTTCCCCTTCTTTTTGTACGGGTAGCTGATATTGCAACCCACAAATATATGGTTGGTATAATTTTGTATCTTGTTTTGGGTAGCCTCACTTCCTGAGTTCATGAACTTAAACTTTTTGGGCAGACCATCTTTGGGTGGTAAATAACAAGTTCAGACTTTTTTTGGCCATTCCACTCGGGAAGTGAGTAGCTTGAGGCTCCAGACACTATCGCCGGAGGTGATGCCGCTCATGGACCCCTTGCAATGGATGGCCGACCGCCTCACTGACCGCGCCTGCGAGGATGGAGTCGAGTCGAGCTGCTCGAGCTGGGTTAGTGGCCTGGGTGGTTTTGCGTGTTTCTGGGGTTACCTTCCATTTCCATGTGTTTCTTGAATATTGTTTTGTTTTTTTTGAATGCTTTTGCCCCTCTTGGTTTTAAAAGGGAACAATCACTACTGGAAAAATATGTGTGTGTTTTTCTTCCCAACGTGCGTTTCGTTTGCTTGTCATAGCCACGGTTTGGCACCAATCAAGGCATACCCCGGCCACAAGGTAGACACCATGTTAAGCTTCCATCCAATTTCATGGGTTTCTGTGAGTAGCCGGTTGAAATCTGAGCAACAGCCTCAGGAGTTGGTCCCAAAGAGTCAGGACACCCATGTATGGTTTTGCGACCGTTTTTTTTTTTGAGTTGGTCACCTTTGTGGGTTGGTTTGTAAACGGAAACGACCAGGAAACCCGAAATCCATTTTGGGGGTCCAGCCTTTAAAGAGAGAGAATGGATGTGAAAGACAAAGTTGATTGGATTTACTTGAGGCGATCAGCACGTAAGTGCCTGGCAATTTCGGTTGCATCCCGTTTACCCTTCTTCCAAGTGCGCTTTCCGCGGGTTATTTATGCGCTTTCCGGGAGACAGACTTTCCTATATATTTCCTTGGTGGTTCCCAGCTGTCCGTTTCGTCAGCTTTTTAGCTGTTTTTAGTTGGTTCAGGGGGGGGTTCCATTTAACCCACACGAGTTGAGCTTTTGGCAGGCGATCTGACAGTTTCCGCCTGGTTGTTGCCCATTTTTACCGAGGAGTTTGATCCCCTGGAGTCTCCTTCTGACCCGAAGGAAAAATAGGTCTGGGACCCCAGTATTTAGGGTAACGACCAACCATTTTTAAAGGGTCATGGAGACTCTAGGTCTGATGTAAGGACACATGCGGTGTCCAACGTGGGTCCCGATGGCCCTTGCAAGCCACGCCCATGGCGTTACCAGGTTCGACAAAGGAAGATCCGAAGAGACCTGCTTTTATAGGGCTCCCAATAAAAAGCTTCCCCCACCCCTAGAGATGAACGTCATCCTAAAAAATTGGCAAAAGGTGATGATTGAATACACCTTTTGGGGGTAACTACAGGGACAACTAGGTCCACGCGTTATAGATGGCCGTGGGTTTTTGGTCATGCTCGCAGCAGCGAAGCGGTCAAAAACATTGATATTCCTATGGTTTTTCATGCATCGGTGTTGCTTCAATCTCTGTGCTTGCAATTCCAGTGGGAATTCGCAAAACCAGTGCTTCCACCAATAGAATTGCAACTTCAACATGCTTTCACGGAATCCCGCAAACTAACTGCCGATTTCACAAAATGTTGTCGATTCATCAAAATATATCAATTCTGCATACTGATGCGACCACCATCTTGCGACAACCATCTGATGTGTCACCCTGCAGCAGTCCTGGCAACACGTTTTCTTCCACTGGCTGACTGCATCCGTCCGGCGGAGTCCGGGACGGCAGGCAAGGCTCCCGAGAATGTGCTGGCGGCGGAGTCCGGGACCGCCCGGCGGGGCGAACTGAAGAAGGTCCAGCACATGCGTCGTCAGGTTGAGCGGCCATGGCCGGGCCACGCGCGGGGAGAACGGCTAGCAGCCGGGCACCGAGCAGACGGTTCGAGACAACGTGGAGGCAGAACGCCAGCGAGACTAAGCGAGAGGGCGGAAACACGCAGAACGCCTCAAGACGGAGCAATAAGCAGACCAAAGCACTGGCAAGCAAAGGCCAAGAGAGTCAAAGGCCAGTGGAAACCGATGAGGCAGCAAGACTATCTCCGCCACGAGCGACAAACACGGCGGGGTTTGCGTCATTACGTCAAAGAGAGAGTCCAGGTATTCAGGGCACACAGCAAGCAAACATAGGATCCAGGATTGGGTGGCAGCGGAAAAGAGGGGACGAGCCAGCACAGCGCACGATCAGGACGAGACCTAAGGCAAGACGAGCATCCTCGGAAAGGTACATTTGAACCAAAACTGAAGACAAACATGAACGCTGTGGACGAGTCCGAGATCACCCCCCCCCACCCCATACCCCCCCCCCCCCGCCGGCTGAAAAATCAACGAAAACACACGGCCGTCTATGGCGCGTGGTCCAACTACAGGGACCCGAGTCTTGAGGGCGCTTGAGGGTGTGTCTGCGAGTGGAATTTCCGGAGCCCAAACTTTGGGTCGAAATGCTTCGGGCGGACCTGGACTCCTCGTATTGAACTTCTCCGTTCCGGAGTGTGGATCTTTGCGTCGGCGCCCGAAAACGCCACCGTTTAAAGGGAGACCAAGAAGGAACACCCGCCATTCTTACTGTGGATGGACAAAAATCCTGCACCAACCAAGAATTTGTGGGATGATTCGAGTCCACTTTCAAATACCAAGAAACGTTCTGGTTTCAACCGTGGTTTCATGTCGTGGTGCGAAATGGATTTCGTCCATCCACAGGTCCTCCCCGTTTTGACACGTACCTGGATCCTCAAACTACACATGAAGAAGGGAATTCACGCCTGAATTCTTTAATATAGGGAAAAATAACCACTCGAAGGAATTGAATTCACCAACCAGATGGTTGGGTTTCAAAAGCCATGTTTTTTTTCTTCTTCTGGAATTGAATTTTGAGGGTGCAGGTCCCCAAATTTGCCAAGCTCTTCGCGCGGGGGTCAGAACAGGACGGGGACCGGCGGAGCAGGGCGATGCTTCAGGTGATGCCGGGGCCCCGAAAGCGACGGGAGAGCGAGTGAGACCTTCCGCTTGGGAAACCCAGCAAGTCCCCCGATGCCCCCGCCAAGCCAAGAAAAGACTGCTGTTCAGCTAGGTCCCCAGCGATCGGTGCCCCTTCTTAACCCCTTTTTTTTGGAGGAGGGTTCCCCTACTAAAATAGACTACAGAAAAAAGGGTACCCTTATTCTAACCTCTCTACTGGAGGACCTAGTCAGGTCGCCCTCAATTGGTGGTTGGGATTGGTTTGGATTTGGATTAACCCCTTTCTCCAAACCATCAACCCAAACTACCAATTGTAGTCCTTCTCCTCAGCCTCAAAACAACACTACTGTGGATGGTTGCGAAACCCATGCAACGCACCATGTTGAAACCATGCGAAACCATTGTTTGTTGGTATGTACAGGGGAATCATCATTCTAGGGTTTCTTAGGTATCCATTTCGCACCACCCAAGAAACCCTAGAATGATTCGATTCCCCAACGTAAATACCAACAAAGGTTATGGCTTCAACCTTGGTTTCATTGAGTGGTGCGAAATGGATTTCGCAACCATCCACAGTATGAGGGCCAAGATCATTAGAATGGCCGGTTCCCGAGTGGATGGGCCAAAAAGAGTCAACACTTTTTGCCACCAAAAGATGGTCTGCCCAAAAAAGTTTAAAGTCCATGAGCTCAGGAAGTGAGATGGGATAGGGTTCATTCAGATGGGGGACCACCTTTAAAGTGGTTGGCGGACATGTACATTCCCCAAGTGATGTCCACCAAAGGGCCGACCCAAGCCAAAATCACGCCCGAATTTCATGTCCTAGGAAAGGTCATTTGTAAGCGGCCATGAGCAACGAACAAACATGAAAAATCTAACCAGGCGGTTTTAAGTTGGCCCCTATCGGTTTTGTGGCAATATAGCAACTGGCATTCATGTGGGTATGTCTCACATCTGGAGCTGCTGCCCATGAGGCAAGCATCCATTCCTCCATTTGGAGACACCACATCACTTTGGCGCATTTTGCTTGGATGTTAGGACTTTCACTTTTTGCCAACTAATGGGTTTTCCATTAGACCACAAAAAGTTAAATTTTTAGCAGGGGAGCATAAAGCAACCGAGATCAAAGTTGCTCTACATCCCCTCAAGTTGGGGTGTTTCAGACATCACCGTTCGGGCTAATATTCGGCGTGGTTCCCTGTGAGTAAAGTAGGTGGGTTTCTGCATTGCAGCCGAAGAACGTGTTTTTTGTTTTGTTTTTTGTTTTAACTGGAAGGCCCCTGCCATGTTGCAAGTAAGGCAACCACACCATGGTAAGCTACGATTCGGTAAGTTCCAGGGTTTGCTTTCTTCCCTTCCTTTCAATCTTCAAAATCGGCATGCACAGTATGCAAGTTGGAGTGAATGGGCTAGTTGTTCTTTTCTTTTTTTCTCCTGAAGATCCCTGCGAAGCTTCGGCACATTTTCGCATCCACTCCAACACGAGGCTCGCTTTTCTTTGAGTCGTCCGATCCAGAGAGATGCATCCGGATGGCTCGTCTCCTTCTGACCCTTAAAACATAGGGTGTCATGACCCCAAAATATACAACATCAAAAACTGGGGCCTCCAGGGCCGCCCGCACTCAATTAATGGTTGGTCATGGACCCATGTTTATTTCGGGTTCAGAAGGAGACTCCAGGCAGATGGCTGGCTCGGATTTTTTTCGACGCGCCGTGAGAGGTCTGAGAACGTGGTCCCTTTCCCCGGGTCGAGTCCAGAGTTTTCTTGGGGAAAAAAAAGGGAAGGCCGAAAGCGAGCGCATTTTGGGGAAGTCCCAACCACCAAAGGCCTTTTCTTTTCTTCGAAGTGTTTTTCTTCTCTGATTTTTTTGTTTCAGCCGTTTTTTTTTCTAGTTTTTTTTCTCCGAAGTGTGTCTTTTCGGTTTTTTTTAGTTTCCCCCCTTTCCCCCCCCCGGAACAAATCTCCAGCTGCTGGTCATTTTCAAGAACATGTACCTGAAGTCTCCGTCTGACCCGAAATAAAGATAGGTCCATGACCAACCATTTGGGTAATGACCAGCCATTTTGTTTAAGGGTCAGAAGGAGACTCCAGGCAGTCAATGGCCCACGTTTCAATGGGGAACTCGGGTGACCCTTTCGGCGAATGCTCCGACTCCGAGCGGCTGAGAAGTCCCAGCTCTCCGAGCTCCAGGTTCTGAAGCCCCGGGTTAAAAATCTTCCAGGAACAGACTTCCTATAAAACCAGCAGGAAATGCACATGGCAGGTCCTAACCCCAGGTCTGATATAAGGATGCATTGTGTAAAATGGGCACCCGTATTCTAACCTCTCAAATCTGGAAATCTGGAGGACCTAGACACTAAGTGGTAGGCATGCGGCATGGCTCAGATCTTGCAAGGGGTTATTCCATTTCCCTGGTGTGGTCCCAAACGAAAATGAAGCGAAGAGTTACCTACTATTTAGGTCACTGGGCTTCTGTGGGAGGGCTAACTTACCCCAGATGGACATACTCCACCCAAAAATTAGGCCTTACCTAGACTCTCCATGACCCTTAAAAAATTGGGGTCATGACCCCTAAATTTTGGGGTCATGACCAACCATTTTTTAAGGGTCAGAAGGAGACTCCAGGTATACGGGACTCCACCCAAAGACTAGGCCTTATATCCATCAAAATTTGGCCTACCCACCCAAAATTGGGCTGACATACTCCACCCAAATGGAACGCTGGGCTCTGGAGCCTTGTCTCCTGTTCGCCGGTTCTCCGTCCGTAGCTCGGACGGATCTACGCGAGGATGGAGCGCTTCCCGGAGCTGAACTACCGGAACTTCCTGAAGCACGAGGCGCAGGAGTCAGGACACATCTTACTGCCCGGCAGCGCCCACCGTTTTTTTTTTTTTTTTTTTTTTTTAATAATAATAATAATAATAATAATAATAATAATAATAATAATTTATTATTATTATTATGAGTTGTTTTTTATTTATTTTTTTTCCTCTCCTTCTACTGCTTGGTTTCAGGTGTGGAGTACTTGCAAAATGCCGATGTTGGCTTCTAAATTGCTGAATTCAACATGCTGGAATGGAAGGGCCTCAACAAAACCACAGAAACGCAGACAGACACACAGAGACACACACACACACACAACCACATGGGTAGGTTCGGAAGCCACGGTTTCCTGATTTGTTGATGGTCAGAAGAGCAGGGGCCTGTTCTTGGGTGTTTTACCCAAAGGCAAACAAACAAAATACGGGGCAACAAGCAGAAACAAATAAAAATACCGAACACATAGCAACATAAACGCCCAGACAAACACACAGACACACAGACACACAGACACAGACACAGACACAGACACACACAAAAGGAACAAGTTCACAACGAGCTTAAAGAAAGACTCTCTTTTGCCAGCCACTTCATGGATACTAAAACTGGGCCATATCCTTTTCGTTAAACAAATTGGTTTTATGAAATGAGTAAACCACGGGTCACGAATCCGCTTACATGTTTCAGGAAGAAGGGTGGAAACCGGGGTGTACAAACCACCAGGACAGAACGGGGTGGATAACCTTTCTGGCTAGCCTCCTTCCCACTAACAGTTATTGACTTTTTTGCAGGGGATCTATCTGAAAACTGACAGCCCAGTTGCGATTTCGTGGTTGGGTTTGCCCAGTCAAGGAAAAGGAGCTGATGAATATTATTTCGCATTTGCTTGTTCATTGGGAGAAAGACCCGGCACGGACACGGGGTGTCGCCTAGATGTGGCCCGGGCGAGGGAGTTTGAACAAAACTCTGGTGGCGGGTTTTTTGTGAGTTGGGTTCCCCTTCTAGGTCCCCCAGTAGTGCCCTTTTACCCTTTTTTGGGGGGAGGGTTCCTCTATTAAGATAGACTACAGACAAAGGGTACCCGTATTCGAACCCCTCTACTGGAGGACCTAGCCCTGGTGGTTTTAAAGGGACCCCACAGGAGAACCATCCCATCTTTTGGACCTTCTTTGGTCCAAGATGGCAGAAGGGATCGGCCGATTTTCCCATTTTCAGATGCCCGGTAAGGCGAAGGGCCAAATTTGTACCTAGAGTCTCCATGACCAAATTACCAACACAGGGGGCAAACAAAAATGAAGTAAATCCCTTTATTAGCAAAAAATGGTTGGTCATTACCCAATACAGGGGTCATGGGCCTAGGTTTTAAAGGGTCATGGAGACTCCAGGCACCATCATTTGCCACGGTTCGGGGGTTGAATACTTTCGCAGCTTGCCCCCAAAGTTGGTGGTTTGGATGGTTTGGTGGCGTGGGAAACCCCATCCAGCCTCCAGCCCACCAATCCAAACCAATCAAACAGGGGTGCCCTGATTTAGGGCATCCAGCGTATTGCAGACAAAGGCATGTCCATTGTCGCAGCCATGCGTTTGGAGAGTTTAGAGATCACTGGCGAGTCACTTGAGCAAGGCTCGTGGGCCGTCGTCCAAGGTGATTGGCCTGCAACAGGCAACAGAAAAACACCAGCGGATCCCAATTCTTGTAGACTTGTCGCAAGCTCTTTGTCATTTGTGTTTTAGTGTTTAATTATTTTGCGAGGGCCCCTTGGCTCATTTCCGCTGCCCTCCCACCAATTAACATGGAACCTAACGTTTCGGGGTCCCCCCCCCCCCCGTTAGGACCAGTTTCCTTGTAAAAGGGCCGGGTCCCGAACGTCAGGCTCCGGCTGTCCCTTGGTGGAGCCTGGCTTCCACAAAGGATCCTGCGGCCAGCGTTTGGGCCTTTGAACACGCCGAGCGAAGTATTCACGTCACGCCCGGCCGATATCTCTCGGCCCAAGTTTTGAGGGCCTGGCCTTGGCTTTTCAAGGCGCCGGGCGTGAGCGGTCGATGGGATGAATGTGAGCTCTCTCACCCAAGGCGCCAAGGCGAATGGACCTTGTGGTTTGCCAACTTCGGGTTCCCATTTTCAGCAAAGGTCCCAAAAGGAGATCACGTTGTTTCTTTGGGCCACCCATTTTAGTCCATTTGAGGCCATTTTAGTCGGGATTGGGATGTTCACTGGGGGTATGGGGTTTTGACCCATGGCCGCATGTCACCATCCATTTGTTTGCCTTCAGGAAGTCATTCAAGGGTGTTCAAAGGTTTAGTTTGCTTTATTCAGGGTTTCCTCCATTTCCCTTTTTGGAACCTCCAACAGTGGCGATCAGAAGCCTTCAGTAACTTGATCAACTTTTGAAGGGGAAATCGAGTGAGTTCCCCCCCAACCACGGCTTTTTGGACAGTACACGGAGCAGTGTGTTTGTTCCCAGTTGCGGTGGATTGGTTTGACGATGATGAGCTTTCCTATTTATTCTATCCGTCAGGTGCCTGAACCCTCAAATTATCCGGAGAAAAAAGGGAACCACCAACCATCATAGGTGTCCCTTTTGCAAATAGATGGCCCATTCAACCACCAGGTAAACCAGGAATCGCCTCTATGTTTCACCACATACTGTGGATGGACGAAATCCTGCACCACCCAAGGAACCCTAGAATGATGACTCCCCTGCAAATACCAACAAACAATGGTTTCCCATGGTTTCAAAGTGGTGCAGCAATTTCCATCCACAGTATGGCCATGGGTCAAAATCCCGTACCTGCAGTGAACATCCCCATCCCCACTAACATAGACTAGAATGGGTGGTGAATTCACCTACCCCAAAATGGGATCCCATCGGTTTTGACCACCACAGCCCTTTTTGCTATCGGGGGAGATGGTTCTGGAAAAAACCCGCTCAGGGCCATGTTGTCCACCCGAGCCTCAGGCGCCGGAGGGGCCCAGAGCGTCTCTGACTGAACCCTGGTGATGGGTTCAACTGGGTCCCCGTCAGCGAGGTGCCCTTTCTCACCCCGTTTTCGGGGGCGTCCATTTGCTTAAGAATGTGGTTTATGTTTCCTTGTTGGCTTTTAGAGGAATGTGTCACTACTGGACATATTACAATAAACAATGGTTTCCCGTTTCAAAGTGGTGCAGGATTTCGTCCATCCACAGTATCCTTCCAGAATTTATGTGGTTTGTATTGGTGATTTGAGGATTGATTGAGCTTCCGGTTCTTGTAGAGGGCAAATGGGAAGCCACCCCTAACCTCTACAACCAATCCAAGCCAGCAATTAGAGGGAAGCTGGTGGTCGGGACTATTGTTGCTCTTGCCACATCTGTGTTGAGGTTCCTCGGTGGGGCTTGTTTGGGGCAACTCTAGCTGGAACCCTGCGACTCAAAGGGCCCCACATCGCTCAAGAAATTCTCCAAATCGACCGGCGTGCCATTCTTTCACCAAGATGGACAAAGGCCAAGCCTGGATGATTGCAGGCTTCCACTGGAAAGTTGAGACCGCATTTTGAACTCAAAAAAAACAGAAGCCGGGCCAATGATTTGAGGCAGCACTCGGGGGGTCCCAACTATACTTTAGTCATTGTGAACCCATGGGTCCGAGTCTTTTTGAGTTTTTCTTTTTGCGCCTTGGTTTAGCAGGGCTCCTCAAAAGACACATTTTGCCAATGTGAAACATGGCTTTTTCCACCAAAATCAAGGGAAACCACCATTGACAAGACAATGTTCTGGTGTACAATGCAAGGATCCCTGTTTTGATGGAAACTCAAAGGGAATCAAGCAAACCCCTTCGGTAGACTCGCTTGGTGGTCGATTTCTTCTACGGGCCCCTCAGGACTCATGGGTTTGCAGTTGCACCGCGGATCAAACCCGGGCCGAGGAAAACTCTGGCGGTTTCCTTGCAAAAGGACAAACAACTCAAAATAGGTAGCAACTCCAAAACGGGTGGCATACTGTAGGTGTCCTTTTTGGTTGTTTTGGTAGCAAATAGATGGCGGCTCCTGGTTAATTTGGTTGTTGCATAAAAGGGCCATTGATCTTTTCCCTGCTACAGACACAGGCCCACAGGCTTGGGCTGTTGATTCCCCAGTAATTGTAAATCAGTGGGTTTGAAGCTTTCTTGGATGTATCCGATCCCAGTAAAACGACCCCAACAAAAACCTGAACAGAAAGTCGCACCCAAATGGTTCTCCCATATTCTTCCACATTTCCTCCCTTGCAAGATTAAGGTGGAGAAGGCGCTCTCTAATTACAAATGGGTATGGCTCAAAAATTAAAGAGCTGGGGCAAACCGCAGGTTTTGGTCCATGTTTCCACTTGCCAGAGCAACCCATTTTGGGTACCGCTTTTTTCAGCCAAATGAGTTGGAGTCCGAGCCGGTGGACTGTAAACAACTTTTTGGGCAGACCATTTTAGTGGAAAGCAAGCCTCGGCCTGAGGCCGCGAAGCGCGGCGCTCGCGCTTTTGCGTCCAAGGACAGGGAAGGCTTCCTTTGGAGATGTGGGGTTTCTCAACATGACTTGCTCAAAACCAGGGCTTGCCACTAACTTGCCACCCCTGAAAAAAAAACAAAAGGAACATGGCGAAGGGTTGCCTCACTCCCTGAGTTATGACTTTTCAATTGAGTCATAATCAAAACCCGGGTAGATGAAGGTTAGTAAGGAACAATCCAAACCAGAAATAGCTGCGGATATCCGCCTGCTTAATTCTTTACATGGTTGGGTCGACCATTTTACTACCGAGTTTTGATTATGACTCACATGGCGGACCCCTTTTGTTTGGTAGGGGGAAACAAGCGGAAACCAACCAACGATTTGGGGGCCATGCATGTGAGGCAGACCCATATGTTCACCCCGAATTTCATGGTTGGGCGATGCGACTCCCGGTTTTAACATGCTGAAAGACCTACTGTGAAAATCCACTTCACTCGTTGGGATTGGTGCTTTGTCCCAGGGCTTCATCCATCCCAACTGGCGCAGTTGCTGAGGCAACAAGCGGATCTCGCAGGGGTCAGGTTGCATAGGCCTGGAGCACCCTTCGTTACATAAATTTCTGCCCTTAGCCCAAACGTATTGCAAAACCAGGGGTCGTCACCAAAATATGGTAAACGTACACTTTTTCCTGCTTCGAGCGTTTTTCCCAAAAACGGGCTGGTCGGTCCTCCAAGATGATCGGTCGCTGAATATTCAAAAGGAGCGAGCAGAAATCAAAGTGCAAAACGAGCGCAAATATCCGCAAAACGAGCGCACATATCCGCAAACGAGTGCATTTAAAAAAAACGTAACAATCCCGCCTTCCTCTGGATGGAAGAAGGGGATGTGGTAGAGCGTTTTTGGAGGGGCGAGCGTTTTTTGGGGGGTCGAGCAGAAATCGGTAATTCGAGCGTTTTTTTCTCGTACCTTAAAAAAAGGCACGTTGGGTGCCTCATTCCAAAAGGAAACCCAGCGACAAGACCGTTGTGCCTTGTCCGGATTGGAGCCATAGACTCTGAAATGGCCCAAAGGCCCCCTTTCCCATTTGAATGAAAACATGCACCCCAAAAAAGGGGCATGCTTGGTGTTTTCGCTTGTTGGGTTGAACAAACAGGTTGGCCATCCTGAAGCTGCGCACAAGCATGCTCGATGGAGAGGTGGGACCAATTGTCAGTAGTTTCAGAAAGCCTTCACGTTCCTCAAAGCGTCTAAGGCTAGCTGCACTGTTTGATCGATCTTTAAGACATCGCGGAAATGATGCCCTTCTTTAAGTTATTGGTGTCCTTCCGCCACTACAAATTGGGGCCCTTTACGCGTCCATAGAAGCAACACAGCATGGAAACCTTGTGGAGTCGAGCGGTTAGCTGAAATCCAAAACACTGCATAAACCGATAAGGTGAAACACACACACACACACACAACCAGAGCCCCAAAATGGGTCGCACATTGATAAATCACGCCTTTTGAAACGAAACCAAGTGCAGTTGATCTGCAACAATGGAACAAGTTAGACCCATTCACCAGGCTTTTGGGATTTCCTCACTCCCCAAGTTCCTGGACTTCATACTTTGTGGGAGGATCTGTTTTGCCATAAAGACCGAGTCCAGACTTTTTGGTGCCAATCCACTCGATCGGAAGTGAGAAAGTGAAGGCAACCCACTTGAATCAACATGTGGGTCTGTCTGTTGTTGCTGGACCCCCCACAGAATGCCGTTTTTTCTTGGGGTCCTTCTTTCAAGCCGCAAGCAAATCCGCAGGCTTTCCTTGGGGTTCTCTTGAAAACCACAAAAAACCGCGGGTTTTTGGGGGGGCGTTTTCGGTGTTTCCATTGGCAAAGCACCTGGGTTTCAGGACATCCGCCATGGTCCCAGCGCCAGAGCAGCGATGCTCAGTGGCCTGGGCCCTGCATGCCCGCTGGAGGATCCAGAAGCTGACCAAGGGTGTGACTCATAGCTCTAGGGCTACCTTCCATTTCCATTCTTTCCAGGGATCCGAATCTTTTTAGGAAGCCATCCAAAAACCCAGGGAAACAGATCCGGTTTTTAAGAAAAGAACGATGGTTGAAAAGAATGGGGAATGAACTGCCTAGAATAGCTGGTGCTTGGAAATGAGCTAAGGGGCTAAAAGTGTCGAAATCTGCCTTTGAAGAGGCAGCCAAGGAGCCAGGAGTTCTGAAAGCACATGATAGCGTAGGGATTTTGAAATTTTGGTCGGGTTTCCCTTAAGACTCTACCCCCCAATAAAGGGTCAGGATTCGTGGCAGGCGCGGCAGTTTGTTCTCACGGGCATCAGAACTCGTGACAGGCGCAGCACTTTGGGAAGGTACGCCGCGCGATCTGAGACTCGCATTGAAGTGGAAGGTTCCGATACCCTGGAAGGCGCAGCACTTTCGCAAGGTGAAGTACAGATTTTGTGGCAGGCGCAGCATCTTCGCAAGGTCTGGTGTAGATATCTAGGAAGGAAGCGCATCAATTCAGGCTGTTCGCTGCGCTTGTGGCCGGGATAAAAGGAAAGTGCCGAAGCAGCTGCATGGGATCCAGGGCCAACTTTGTGGGTTGCTGTTTGCTTTCTTGGCTGCTTCGAAGCCATGAAATTGCTTTCTTCTGGTGGTGTCCCTTTTGGGTTTGAAAACCACAACGCCGAATCGCCTCCAGAGCTTCCCCCAAGACTTTTGAATGAACCCCTTTGATCAGACCTCGGATCAGAAGGTTACTCGCAAACCTTGTGGGGAGTGTCATGGGCCAAAGGTGGTTTTGGATGCCCCTTTGATGTGGCCGCCATTCTGGGGTTTGTGTGTGTTAGTGGGGATTTGACCCATGGCAATGTCTGCTTTGGAGGAACAAACTCCAAAACGCATCCATTAGTGTTCCCTAGCGGCGGTGGTTTTAGCTTACGGTCCCCGCCTTGAGGCAGGATCGTGGAAACTGGCAGCCAAGAATTTCAGCATCCACTGACACCTTTCTTCAATCAAATGCCAAGTCAAGGGGCACCAACTTGTCATGTTCCTTGCAAAGTGCTGTCTGATTGCTTCTGGGGCAGAGTAAGCACTTCATCCAACCTGGGCCATTTCCCTCTGAAAAACCTCTGAGCTGGTCCCTGTCGTAAAAGCAACCAACAAACACAAACCCAAGACAAACCCAAAAGCACAAACTCTCCTCCCCTGATTTCGCGGACTTCAAACTTTTTGGCAAGACCATGCTGGCGGAAAAGAAAAACGTTGGGCCCTTTCACTCAGCAAGTGACCCTCTAACCAACCAAAAGAGCTGTACTGCTGGCACAGCCCAACCTTTCGCCCGTTTCGTTAGGCGCCAACCGCTTGGCGGACGCAGTGGCGGTGACGCTCGGCCCCAAGGAGGGGCTTGGCACGCTTGCGCATCCGTGTCACTGAGCCTGCTGTGGTGTTGTTTTTCATCCTTACTTAAAGGGGATTGGTGCTGGATGCTGAGCCACTTGTCAATAACTCCTCAGCCACTTAGCTATCAGCTGGTTAATTATTCTACGACTCCCTGCAAAGCAGGGAGTGGAGCCGTGGAAGGGTCCAACAAATCGCCACATGTGGCTTTCTGTAGGAAACCAAACAAAAACTCGCATGGGTTTCCCCTTCAACTCCGAACTGGGTACAGAAACCCTCATGTGGGCACTTTTGCTGTACCCTCTTTTGGGCTTCCCTGTTTTGAGACGCACCCATGCGCCAAGGGGGTGTTTCTGAAAGCAAGGGTTCCCTAACATGATGGTTTCCCCTAAAGCCAACCAAACCCATAATTTCCCTTGGTACCTTCTTAAGGAGGTACTGAACGACCATTTTTAGCCCCCAAAAGCCACCCTCATCAGGCACCAAGGGATGTTCTGGGAGTGGTTCGCCATTTTGAGCAGGGTTCCGCCAGGGCCGGAACGTGGTCATCGAGCAGAGCTTCGGCCCGCCCAAGGCAGGGCGCGCCCTCCTCTGATGGCCTATCATCTGTTTCGGGAATGCTTCAAATCCGCAGAGAGTCCCTTGGTACCTCATGAAGATGGCTTTTGGGGGTAAAAAGGGGTCGTTCAGTACCTCCTCAGAAGGTACTTGGACCTTTTGGGATCAGAAAGCCCGAGATCACCGGATTTTTAGGTGTCCAGTACAAGGGGGAGTTGATCCACCCCAGCTTTGGGTCCGGTACTGTGCCACGCCATACCATCGCCTTGGGTCTCCGCCAAGATGCCGTTGACTATAGGGGGCTCGTGTTTTTTCGAGGTTTTGTGGGTTTGAAAGAGAAGCCAAAAAGAAAACCACCATTTTTGGGGCACCCGTACTGTACAGAATCTGAACATATGTGGTTTGAACATATGGTTCTCTACCCCTTTTTCTTTAGGCCCAGCAAACGCGTTTTCGTTTGGGTTCCGCTTAGGACGAAGGGTTGGTCTCTTGGCCGTTCTTAACAGATGACCACCCCAATAGAACATCTGCTGGGTTCTGTCGGCTTTCTTCAAAGTGTCCTTTCCTGTTCCAAGAAGAATCGCCGAATCCGAGGAGTTTGTTCGGCTACCAAAAGGTTGTTGTTTTTCTCTTACAGTGACCAAGGGGTCTGTGGACTTGGCTACGTCTAGGGATTTGAACCCTCCCCCCCATCCAATTCGTGTTTGCCAACGTTTGCGTTCCCTCTAAAAGAAGGGTGCTGACAAAACAAGCAACACCCTCCTTGCGGCTCACTTCCTGAGTGCATGAACTGTAATTATATATTTTTGGGGGAAGACCATTTTAGTGGTAAATCTAAAGTTTGGACTTTTCTTGGGCCATCCACTCGGCAAGTGGGTGCGCGCATGTTTTGGCGCTGGCTTGACCCCGCGCCACGACCATTTGGGGTTTTGCGGCCGGCGGCAGGTCACCAAGGATGGCGTCACTGTGGCGAGGGCCATCGCGCCTCAGATCGCAACGCGCAGCTCCGCGCTCTGTTCGTCGGTTTTGTCGCGGCTGCCTCACCTCCGGTCCTGGACCAGCTTGCCCAGCGGGTTTTTTGGGACCTCATGAGGATGGCGTAAAAGGGGGTAAAAAGGGGTCGTTCAGTACCTCCTTAGAAGTTACTTGGACCCTCTGGGTAAGTGGTAAACCAAACTGCTCTATTTTTTGCCAATCTGCTTAGAATGTTTTGCTTCCCTTGGGGTTGGCTTAAGGAAGCCAAAGCACTGAGATCAATCTTGACATTTTACATGTGAACCCCAAATCTTGAGAACTATTCCACATCATGTAGTAGGATTTTCGGTTGGGGCCAAAAACCACGGCATCATTCTCCAGACACATGACGATTTCACCGTCCCAGGCATAAAGCGAGCTGCGCATGCAGGTTCCTTCGGGGTACATCATATCCGAGAAAAACGCAGCTGCAGTAATGTTCTACGGGCGTCTCCCCCATGCCCCCAAAAGATCATCGAATTGTTGGATCGCCCAGGCCCAATTCCTGGAGTTACGAGGGCCACGGAGTGTGGGGGCTTTCTATAGGCACGTTGTATTGAGCCACCTCATCGATTGGGTTGGGGTTTGAGAGGGTTCCATTTTGAGCGCCCAAAAGGACTCAAGCCTCGTGCAGCTCATATGTGCCTATACATTCAAATTAACAAACCTGGATTTGAGGGTACATCAAAACAGGATCTGTGTGGCTCTGCTTGAGGTCTATTCCAATGGTAAAACACCTACGCACGTGAATGACCATCTAATCGGGTTTGTATATCTCAGAGCCGCAAAAAAGGCCCCATTTCGGTGTCCCGCTCTTTGGTCCTGAGCGAGGCTCCCCTTCAGAACCGTTTCAAATCAAAGCAAAAACATGGCAGCACGTGACACAAACGCCCCCCACGCAATCGAGTGGTTCGATTTCAGCTGTTTCAATGCAACCCTTCAGGTTGCACCTGGGCCTCAGAAAGATGAGTGTGTCTTGTTACTCACTTCCAGAGTTCCTGGACTTTAAGCTTTTTCCGAAGACCATTTTAGTGGCAAACCGAAAGTTTAGACCTGTCTTGGCCAGTCCACTCAAGAAGTGAGTTTAAGGAATCGGACTCCCAAAATGGTGATCCGTAGGTGGTGCAAGATTTCGTCCATCAGGGTTACCAGGCAGACCACTTTCCGCCAATTTCTTCTGAGGTCTTCCGAGCACCCCTGAACCCTGAACGCCCGTTTTTTCACCTCAGATCAGCGAGATTGTTCGACTCAACAAATGCTTGGGTGTGTCTCTACTTAAGCCGCGGCTGTTTTGTTGATGGTTGGCTGGTGTTGAAAGGGGACTAGCAAGACAGCCACCATCTTATTTTACTTGTGATTTCTTTTTTGGCGGGGGGGGGGGGGGGGTAAAACAAGACACACCCCTTTCTCACATAACTTGAAGTTGACTATGATCACAGATCCCAATGGTCAATCGTCGATGGTCAAGCAATCAACTCACCGGAACATCTTGGAGCTCAGTTTCCGGGTTTAAACATCACCTGTTTTGCCAGAACAACAAACATGAGTTTTCTTTTTGTGGGAACATATTCCTGTGTTTTGAACTTTGGGCCTTTCTTGGCAGTTGCGCCCGTTCCAGCCCAGGAATTCAAGCACAAGCTCATGAACGTGGGCGCCTCCCTGATAAAGCAGGCGAGTTTTGACGGCGTGTGCAACGAGTGGAGGGGTTCACGCAATTAGCAGTGGACCCCGTGCAGATGTGCTATGTTTCGGTCAGAATTTATTTCATGCGAATGCGGCACATGTTCAGCACGTTGACGTTGTTAAACAACACAGAGCACTGGGACCCGTTTTGAAGGTCCTTTCACTTGTCAGTTGCTTGCACTTGAAGCCCAAGTCAGGTTCATTTCCGTGTCAAATCTTGGAATGAAGGGAAATGTCACATACTGACTTTAGGCCCAAATGAATGTCCTCGGGGATCCAAATCGGAACTTTCAGGCGGAATGTTGTAGTTGCATGTTGCGTCCGGGTTTCCGAGCAAGCTTTTTTACGGGAACCTCCAAACGTGGATCGATCGTGTCGATATGGAACCACCAGTAAATTCATCAACTTCTTACCTCTTAAAAACACAACTTTTCAACTTTTTGGGTAACATGGGCTATATGTCTGTAAAAGATTAACTTCCCCAGGGCTTGGAGTTTTAAGGGGTAAGACTTTGATTTGAGGAAATCCGAAGGTGACCTGTGGTGTCGGGTGTTTCCTTGGGCAGCTCCTTCCCGCCCTTTGGCGGGGGGGGGGGGGGATTTTGCGCATGTTCAGACGAAGCCCGGGAGAGCGCTGAAGAAATCCCCCGCCCTGAGTTCTGGAACGAGGGGTCCAGTCGGCCCTTCCCCCTATATGGCCGTGGGTCAAAACCAATGGGATCCCATTTTGGGATTGGTGCACCACCCATTTTAGTCTATTTTAGTGGGGTTGGGATGTTCTTTCATGCAAGGAGGGAATTGGAGGTGTGAGGAGGGCTCGTGTGCAGTTTTTTTCAGCGTTTGAGTTGGCTCTGGTAGGTCTTGTTGAACAACTTTTGTAGGCACGGAAAAAAGCCAACGGCATTCACTCTGCAGCTCTTAGGATCAAAGAACTCACCAATTCGCAGAAGGAACCCAAAAAAAGGGCCCCCCAACAGGGGTTTTGCTAGCAAATCATGGTTTTTTGTGTTCCATGTCAAGCTGGCGAAGTCTTGGGTTAAAGTCCAGTGCCCCCACACCCATGGTAAACTACGGCGGGGTGTCCCATTGTTCTTGCCATATCTACTATAACTCAAAAGGAATCTGCACTTAGAATGGGAGGGATATTTGGGGTGTCCGGCCGTTCGGTAGGGGCATCTGTACCAAAGCATGCTCATTTGCCCCTATGGGAGCTGGAAATCCAAGGTCAACCTTTTGCCATATTGCAGTGGTTTGCCACCCAGCTTCAATATGCCAAGCCTCAGCCGAGATGTCCCGCATGGCAACCTTGGTCGTGCACTTCAAGAACATCGCATACAACTACAGTGCCTACCGGGAGCCCTAGGTCGAAAACTGTCAATGAGACCGGCAAGTTGAGCCATTTAGCATTCAGTACGTTGATGGGCACACAAAAGGACTCAAAATTGCAACATTGCCATGGACGCTTGTCGTTCAAATTTGGAAGGGTCGGCTTTTTCTACGTGCCTAAAATGGACCAGGCTCCCATTGAACAATCACACACACACACACACTGTCGTTGTGTGCAATCCCCTGTCCTGAAATGCGAAACAACAAAATCCGGTAGCGAAATCAGGGAGAAGCCAAAAGGTTAGCTCGATTGGCTTTGGACATGTGATCTTGCTGGTTCCAAGCCATCGCTAGGTTGGTTTTCCATTTAACCCACGAGTTCAACTTTTAGCCGCTCAAAGTTTTTGTTCACTCTGAGCAGGTTTTTTTGCAGTAGTGCCCTTTTACCGTTTCTTTTAGTAGGGGAGGGTTCCCCTACTAAAATAGACTATGGAAAAAAGGGTACCCTTATACTAAGCTCTCTACTGGAGGACCTAGTTGAGCAGGTGTGAACACGGACAGCCCAGCTCGACCCGCGGAAAAAGCATCTCGTCCGACGCCTCGCAGACTCGCAGGTGGCGTCCAAGACGAACGACCTGGCGGGGGATGGCACCACCACGCCGGCACTGCTCAGTCAGTTTTCGGGTGAGGAGGGCACTGGGTCCTAAGTTCATGCCGAGAGTCTCCATGACCCTTTAAAAATGGGGTCATTGCCCTAGATAATGGGGTCATGGACCTATTTTTTAAAAGGGTCATGGAGACTCCAGGTGGACTTTCGTCACCTTTTGGGTTGGGTCCGACTTTCCCACGTGGAATTTCGCCGAATGCCGTGTCGTTCTTCTGCTCCCTGATCGAAATGTCGAGAATTTGCATCATTCCTGTCGTCCAATTGGCCGGGACGCGGCCAACAAAAAGCCGTACCCCCCCTCTTTGGGTGGGTTTTAAACTCCCTGAGTTCCTGGACTTAGCCAATCCATTCAAGAAGCGAGACAATGGCGTAGAGCTCGTAGGTGCGCGTGTCCCATCCGAGCTGGTGTGATGCGGAGTTGCCCATCCACATGAATCAATCATTGTGTTTGAATTATCATTACTTTGTTTCCAGGTTGGACAACCCAGATAGTTTCAACTTTTGCAAGGACCCAAGGTAGACTGGATGGCGCAGCCGAGTGAAAGTCAACTTTGGGATCATCCAAGAACCCTGTCGCTGGGTATGTGTTTAATGGCCTTTGGTCTATTGAGAACGAGAAGGCAGGGAGATTTTAGCACGCAACCCCAAGTTTCCAACAAACGCATGCAATTGACTTGACCCTCCAACGAACAGTGGTTAATTGGGATGGCGACGCATTTCCCCCGCTTAACAAAGCACACACACACACACACTCGTGAGTTTACGCTCCCCAATCCTATCGTTTTCAACTTGTGGGTTACTGATTTGGTCTTCAAGCTCCAAGCCGGGTTTGTTTCAAGGCCCCCTGATTGACACTGTTTGGGTCCGGTCATGGCTACGGGCTGGGTGTGTGTGTGTGTGTGTGTCACGGCATTGCAGTCAGCTTTCAGGACCTGGCCATTCATCTTGCGTTGATCTTTCGTCCTGCCCATCGGAATCACTTCCGTTCTTTTTGGATCCAGAAGAAATGAAGGCACCCATTTGCTACATAGCATAAGGCTAAGCCACAAGGCCTCTTCGCTACATGGCACAAGGCACCAGGAGGCATCATGTCCAATCAGGTCCGTGCGCTTGGCAATCCAGTTGCCTGTTTGATGTTTGATGTTTGAACGTTCCCTCAAGCCAGTTACGAGCATGAGCTTCCCTAGTGTGTGTGTGTGTGTGGTTGTGTGTTCCTAGGAGCCCCTTGGGCCCCAAGATGAGGGCCGTTGACCCCTAAAGGCCTGAAATCATGAGCCCAAAGGCTCCAAGTACCTTTTGAGGTACTTAGACCCCTTTTGACCCCCCAAACGCCATCCTCATGAAGTACCAAGGCACCCTCTGGGGAGGTCTTCGGCCCAGGGTGGACCGAGCCCTTTGGCTGTTTCAAAGGCGCGCCCAAAGCGCCGCGACGCGCCTTTCGGAGGTCCACGGTGCTGGCGCGGGCCATCTTCAGAGAAGGCACCAAGGCGGCCACGCGCCCAGCCAGCTTCTCCGCGTCGTTTGGTCTTGGGAGGCGGGGGGGGGGGCAAACCAAAGAAGGCGGCGGCTCGTGGTTGTTGTTGGGAAACATGGTCATGGTCTACATTTTTGCTTATTGTGGCAACCACCTACTAAAGCAGCTCTTCGTGGGATGTTGTTGGGAAACATGTTCTACATTTTTGCTTGTGGTGGTTTAGTGGTTGAAATCCAACCACTTAGCTGCTACAATTCGAATTGTTGCTCCCCTTCCAACGTCAACCAAGTCCTCTTGGGATGGTAGGCAACAAAACCTACTCAACATGGGCGGCTCGCCTTTTTGTTGCGGAACCCCCCGCTGACTTGCTGGGTTTCAAGGAAAACGGAGAGGAAATCCATTGAAACTCCGCCAAAAAGCGACGAGCCAGCCATGTGGAAATCGGAAGAGTTCGATGGGTAGCCGACCACTACCTCAGCGAATCGATCCCTTCAGTGCCCTTTGCTTGCCGAACTGGACATGTCATCGCCAAACCGAAAGGGATTTGGGTGTGTTTTGTTGGAGAGTACCCCCATTTTGTGATTTTAAGGGGGAAACCAAACGTGGCATATCGTTGGGGCTTTTTCGGCAAAGACCCTCAAAGCCCCGCACGTGATCACGTGGTCATAGCCATGCTTTACTTACCCTGTAGCAAACTCCCTTTCAGGCACCTCGAAAAGCCTCCATTTGCTGAAGTGAACCTGTATTTTCCACTGCAGGTTGTTAACGGAATGGATTTCACTCAGCTGGACATATTTTGCGATTTTTCCAGGGGACATATCCGATGGAGGAAAGTGTTGCGAAGGCGGCATGGCTCAGATATCTTGAGTCTTGGCCGTAACCTCATGGCAACCATATCACAAGATATTCCTTGTTGTCCTTGGTGGTTCCCAGCCATCCGGTTCAATTTAGCATTTTGGCTTTTTGGTTGGTTTAGTGGTTGGGTGTCCATATTTAGCCCACCAAAAGTTGGTCACTTTTAGCATGGGGTCGGTTTGAACAGCCCAGTCTCAGCATCCATGAGAAAACGCAACGGGACTACAGAATTGATTACTCAAGTATCCGAAACCGACATGTTAATCTTTTGGTTTCCCTGATTCGGTTCATTTTTGGTCATGGCCCCTAACAGTTTGTTTGTGTTTCCAGGTCGTTTGGGCAACTGAGATTCACTACCTGATCCTCGGACACCGCCCAAGTCGACCGCTCACAGCATTCCCAACACGCCTCCCAGCTACGCAGCTATGTCCAAACCTGCATCAGCGATGTAAGGCCTTTTTCAGGGAGACCTAAACAAGGATGCGCAATGAACAGTGGGTTGAAACAAACCCCAAACATGGTTGTTGGGAACCATTTTACTTTTTGGCTTATTGTGGTTTAGTCGTTGAAATCCAACCACTTAACTGTTGAAATTTAAATTGTTGCTCCCCTGCCAACGTCAACCATGAAAAGGTAGTTTGCCCACCCTAGATCCAGTTTGCCATTGTCTCAAATAGGCAGAGCGCAGAACATGTAGGGCTCAGGGTGCCTCAGCTTGGCAACTCATTTCAATTCGTCGATCCCATCGATCCTTTGGTTGTCATGTTGTGACCAGTGGAAAAACTAGGTTTTCCCAGTAGTGCCTATTTACACTTTTTCCGGGAGGGTTCTGATACTAAAATCGACTATATACAGAAAAAAAGGGTACAATTTTTTCTAACCTCTCTACTGGAGGACCTGGAAAAAGATCAGCGGCCTTCGAGCGCTTGCCGATCTGGGACAGCCCTGACACCAAAGTAATGAGAGACTCTCGTAGCCACGGCGCGGCGGTGGGTCAACAATAGGTACCCAGAATGGAACCCCGGATGGACACTTGACTAAAACCCGCGGTGGTTTACCCATACCATACCCACATCCTCCTCAACAATGTTCATCTGAACAGGTCGATACTGCCTGCAGATTAGAAGTGGGTCCCCGTGTAGCGGGAAAATTGGTGACCAAATCAGGGGGATCCCTGGATGATGTCGAAGTGAATGTACAAATGCATACCATTAAACTTGTTGAAGGCAAACCAAAAAGAAGTCACGCCTGTTGGAGGCTCTGCAATTTGGAAACAAGCCCATACTGACATAGTGATATAGGCCTGTAGATATATATGTAGGCGTGTTATTTTTGCGTTATCAAAGAAGGTTTAGACGGAACTCATAGTTCGCTGGAACTAGATCTCTCTGTCCCTCTAAGAAGAATTCATGCACCCTGCGCGTGAAGAAGCTTCGACAAATCTAGAAGCCGCCGCAAACGTGGGCCCTGTGCGTGGTTGCTGACAGACAGACAGACAGACAGACAGACAGACAGACAGACAAGCAGGCAGGCAGGCAGGCAGACAGACAGACAGGCGGACAAACATGTACAGACATATAGAGAGAGAGAGAGAGAGAAAGAGAAAGAGAAAGATAAACAGAACGAGAAAGGACAGATAAAGTCAAAGGAAAGAGAAAGAAAAGAGAGACCGAAAGAGATGAGAAAGAGAAAGAAGAAGAGAAAGGTCAATAAAGAAGAGGAAGAGACAGAGAAAGGGAGAAGAGAAAGATAAGAAGACAGAGACAGAGCCGGACAACGAGAAAGAGAAAGAGAAAGAGAAAGAGAAGGAGAAAGAGAAAGGGGAGGAAGATAAAGGAAAAGAGCAAGAGAAAATTAAAAAGACAAAGGAAGGGGCAGAGAGAGAGAGAGAGAGAGAGAGAGAGAGATAGAGAGAGAGAGAGAAAGAGCGAGATAGAGAAGGGAAAAAAAGAAGCGTGCTCCAACCTATAGTCCTGTGTTTTTGAACCCCCCCCCCCCGGCTCCGCCAGCTTCATTAGGATACCTATATATACCTATATATATATGCATACACGTGCATTTGTTTAATGCATAGGTGTGTATCTATATACGGTACACCACACTCATACCAGCCCAAGTTCCAGCTTTTCGCAAAGACTCTCTCCTCCCCCCCACTTCTCCCGCGGACTCCCGCGTGGGCACCTACGTCCACCCCCCGTCCGAGGTGGTCGCCGGCATGAACCCGATGGCGCGCAGCCCATGGTCTGGGCGGGTGGTTTCAGGTCCTTAGATGGTCTGTGACGAATCGCTAACTGGCCATGGGTCAAAACCCCGGCTATGCCCCATTGAACGTCCCAATCCCCACTAAAATAGACTAAAACGGGCGGTGCGCCTACCCCAAAATGGTGCCATATGGGTTTTGACCCACAGCCAAATGGCGAGTAACCTTGGTTACAGGCGACTTGCAATCATTGTAAGTGGGATATGTAATTGGTGGTTTGGAGTCCGGTGGTTTGGGGATTTGAAGCCTACGTCCTTTTGAAGCCAAATGAGGAAGGTAGCCCCTTACTGTCCAAACCACATTGCCAGAGTCCTATGCTTTTTGGATTGGGGGCTGGACACTTTTTGCATAGGCCCAAAGGACTCAGGAATCAAAACCCTCTTGGGGGACACAACAAACAAACAAACAAAACCAAAAGGTCGATCTGCTTTGGATGGGGGTTTAAGTTGGCCTGCCACACTGGCCTTTCTCAATATTCAAAGCTTTGTGCCAAGAGAGTAACATAGAGGACACCTTTGCTGTGAAACTTAGCGGCCAGAATGGGAGGGACATAGACCCATGCCATCCACCCCACCCGCCTGTTCGACGGAAGTTCATGTGACGGTGGATTTTTGGTACTACTACTCCTTTCCACTTTGTGATCTGTCATTGTTTGAGAAGCAACTGAGTAAACTGAGGGAAAACCTCAGACCCATCGTCGTTGATGGGCTGAACCATCTCCTACGACACAGAGAACGCTAGAATGCGACCGAAGACGGGCATTCGACACCGAACACACATTCGGCTACTGCACACACGCCTTCGCTCAGATGGATGATCGATTTCGGGACACACCCAAGGGGATCCTAGACTCTCCATGACCCTTAAAAAATGGGGTCATGACCCCTTAATTTTGGGTAATGACCCCATTTTTAAAGGGTCATGTAGACTCCAGTGGACTCCAGGATGTATTTGTGTTTCAGGTTTGCAGGCTGCTTAACGGTTGCCGCCTTAGGGAACAGTCTTGGAGCCCTGTCCATATGGACATGACGTGTCCTTTCGGTGGTCCGATCACCTTCCCCGAAGAGCGAGCCTATTCGTTCTGGCTTTGACCCACAAACTGTGTACCTGGAGTCTCCTTCTGACCCTTTCAAAATGGTTGGTCATTACCCAAAATTAAGGGGTCATGACCCCATTTTAAGGGTCATGGAGAGTCTAGGTACAAAGCAGGCCTTTCAATTTCAGGCCTTCGGGGGGGGGGGGGGGGGCGGGACTGACTGCCCATGTGGATTGGTGAATTTGGCTTCACCCTGGCGCAGTGGCTTCGCGGCGACGTCCTGCCAAACCAGATGGAAGTGCCTGCCTTCCTACCCCGCTCTTGAAACCCGAATGGTTTCGGTCCCATTTTAAGTCATGGCCCCAATCGGTTAGCCTTTCAGTTAAGTTTGCCATTCTTGGGTTCCGTTTTTGCCGCTATCAGAGTCATTTCCAGATCAGGGCCCAAAAGGTTTGCCTTTTATTGCCCAAACGCTCACGGTCCCTCCTCGGGAGGGTCCAACCCCTCTCAGGGACAGCAACCAGGGCCCTCCAGCAGCAACCCATTTTGATTCGGCCCGGGGTGGGTCCTTTAGCGGGCAGGCGAGTCCCGAATCCGCGTAGGACCTGAAGCGGGGCATCGACGCCGGCGTGAAGCTTGTGCTGGAGGAGACCAACATATCCGACGGCTCTATGGTCTAATTGCAAGCCATACTGTGGATGGTTGCGAAATCCGCATCTCACACCACGAAAGGAAACCATGGTTGAAACCAAAGCGTTTGCTACGGCATTTGCAGGGGAATCGAATTATTCCGGGGTTTCTTAGGTTGTGCAAAATGGATTTCGCCCATCCACATAGGTGTCCTTTTGTCCGGTCATTTTGGATAGAGCTTTGGTTTAGATAGGTGTGATTCCATTGTGCCAGGGCCATCCATGTTTCCCAAAGGTCGGCTACGTTGGGAGCGACATGGGGGAACGAGCTCTGAATCTCCTCGGCTCCATGTCAGAAGAAAAGCAGATTGAGACGGCTAGCAAAAACAACTGGGCCTGTCATTTTTCGGGGGGAACCCCCGTTTTTGTTTGAATCCAAGAGGACCACCAAAATCCATTTTGGAGGGGTTCCCGGAATCACACACACACACCCATTGAGCTGTCCATGTGTTGGGCGGAGAGCCAAGACAAGTGGAGTTTTTGGGCAGTGGCTTGGACATCGGCTGATTCAACGACGGATTGCTTCTCTTCTTTTTTTCTGCATCCTCCCTACCAACCACAAATTTTGGTGTGTCCCGGGTTCCCTCTTTGGATCGTTTGAATGGACAACTGAAGGAAAGCACATCATTTTAGGGATCCCCAATTTTCACACGCCCAAAATACCCACAAAACCGAAGGCGGCGCAAGCCTTCAGAAAGGAGCTGGTAGTTTTTTGCGCGCGGACCTGTCGACGGCGGACTGTCAGGACCTTGAGCGCCGTGCCGCGGCCATCTCCTCTCCCAAGGAAATCGCCCAGGCAGGGTTCTCCAGCCCGGGCAGCGTCGCCCTCCGGATATGACAGCAGCAAGATCTGAGCACCAGCGCAACATTTTGGGGGGTGAGACAATTACAAAGAAACCTCATTGGTTGAACAAGTTCATAAGCCAATCAGTTGTAACTCCTAGTCGCAAGCCATTTTGGTGGATCGGGTTTGATGTGTTTCCAGACTCCCAATTACACCCGAGGCGACGCCTGTGCCTCCCCTCCTTGGAAACCCCGGGCTGCCTCCAAATGCGGCAACTTGACTTGCCTTGGACACACCCCCGACCCCAAAAACCCACTTTTTTTAGGGCATCATGTCGACCTAAAAAAGGAAGGTTTACCTTGAAAAAACCGGCTCTCCAACAACTACCCTAGACAAAAATGGGTATTTGGAGTAGGGGGCACCTTTTCACTGGACCCCGGTGCTTTTTTTTTCTCGTGCCAAGAGGGGTGAGCAAATTTCTCGAGGCCTTCGGAAAGGGCAGTGGGAGGTTGAACCGCTAATGTGGGGGATGGGTATGGGATGGTCTTTTTTGGGGATGGGTACCACTCGTTTGTGGGTTTTACAAAAAACGCGAAGAGATATGGGGTGTGGGTAAAAAAAATAAACCACCAGACCACAGGTTTTCGTCCTTGATTCCATTTATTTACCCAGGCAACCCATTTTGGGTACCTATTTTAGACCCACGGCCATGTTGACCCCGCGTTAGTCAACCCCAGTTTGTTATAAGGGTGGTTTTCTCCAAAAGTGGGCTGCCTTCTCAGTAAACCATTGGGCAAATCATTGAGATCCCCTCCTTTTGCTTAAGAATAGTGTTTATTTTCTCTTGTTGGTCTTGAAAGGAAATCATCACTACTGGAAATATTTGTTTCCCTGGGGCCTTAACCAAATGGAAGGGTCTCTGGTGGGTTTGGGCGCCCCTAGACCACCCGTTGGCGCAGTTCAGCTGAGCCTAGGGGCATTCGGTATCGAGAAGGTGAGAATCGAGGGGACCCTGGCTGTTGAAGGGATCAAAAAGGCACTGCAGGGTTTGGGTTTAGGGTTATGCAACCTACACCCTCTCGTAATAAAGGGCTACCCAAATGGTTCTTCAGCCAGTTTCGTGGATCCTCACAGAATTCTCAGTTGCCCAACGCCGACCTTTTGACCTTTTGGTTTCTCCTTTTTGGTCTAGTTTTAGTCATGACCCCAAAAGGTTAACCTTTTATTTCTGGGTCCTTTTGGGCAAGTGAGAATTGCCTCCAAAAAAGGCATGATGGACATCGGGCTGCATGTCAATCAACCATTTGGAGGGTGTTCCCGGCCGAACTTCGTAGACCGGCTGCTTCCCCAAACGGGCAAACGCGTCAAGCTCAAGCCGCGCCAGGTTGCGACCATCTCCGCGAACGGGGACGCCTCGCCGGCGGAGTTTTGAGCAGTGTCAGGCACAGGACGCCCTTTGGTGCAGGGAAACTCGTCAGCTCCAGACATGTAAGTTATGGCGTGCCATTGTTGCGTGGACACCAAAAGGCAAAACCGGAATCCATCTTGGAGTGCTACTTCCTTCGGTGGTTTGTTTGATTGTTTGATGGATTGATGGATTGATTGTTTGATTGATTAATTGATTGATTCATTGATTGATTGTTGGTTGGTTGGTTTGATTGGATTGATGGATTGATCGGATTGGTTGGATTGGTTGGATTCATTGGATTGATTGGTTTGATTGGATTGATTAGATTGGTTGGATTGATTGGATTGGTTGGATTGATTGGATTGGTTGGATTGATTGGATTGGTTGGATTGATTGGATTGGTTGGATTGATTGGATTGGTTGGATTGATTGGATTGATTGGTTTGATTGGATTGATTGGATTGATTGGATTGGTTGGATTGATTGGATTGGTTGCATTGATTGGATTGATTGGATTGATTCATGGATTAATGGACTCATTGATTGATTGATTCATTGATTCATGTATTCATTCATTGATTCATTGATTTATTGATTGGTTGGTTGGTTGATTGATTGATTGATTGATTGATTCATTCATTCATTCATTGATTTATTGATTTATGGATTCGTTGCGTGATTGGGTGATTGATGGATTGGTTTGTTTTGTTTGTTTTGTTTGTTTTGTTTGTTTTGTTTGTTTGTTTGTTTGGTCTCTTGTTTGTTTGTTTGTTTGTTTGTTTGTTTGTTTGTTTGTTTGTTTGTTTGTGTGTTTGTTTGTTTGTGTGTCTGTGTGTGTGTGCGTGCGTGTGTTTGAGTGTGTTTGTGTCTGTGTTTGTGTGTGTTTGTTTGTGTGTGTTTGTGTTTGCGTGTGTGTGTGTGTTTAATGCGAGTGCGTGTGTGTGTGTGTGTGTGCTCGTTTGTGATTGAATGTGTTTGAGTGTGTCTGTGTATGTGTATGTGCTTGTGTGGCGTGTGCGTGTGTGGCGTGCGTGCGTGCGTGCGTGCGTGCGTGCGTGCGTGCGTGCGTGCGTGCGTGCGTGCGTGCGTGCGTGCGTGCGTGCGTGGGTGTGTGTGTGTGTGTGGGTGTGTGCGTGTGCGCGTGCGCGTGCGCGTGCGTGTGCGTGTGCGTGTGCGTGTGTCTGCGTGTGCGTGTGCGTGTGCGTGCGCGCGTGTGTGTGTGTGGGTTCGTGTGTGCGTGTGTGCGTGTGTGTGTGTGTGTGTGTGTGTGTGTGTGTGTGTGCGTGTGTGTTTTGTGTGTTTCTGTCTGTATGTGTATGTGTATATGTGTATTTGTATGGGTATGTGTGCGTGATTGTGTTTGTGTCTGTGCTTGTTTGGTTGGTTGGTTGGTTGCTCGTGTGCATGTGCATGTGTGTGTGTGTGAGTGTGTGTGGTTGTGTTTGGGCTTGTGTGTGTGTGTGTTTGTGCCTGTGTGTGCGTGTAAGAGTGTGTGTGTGTGTGCGTGTCCGTGTGCGAGTGCGTGTCCGTGTCCGTGTCCGTGTCCGTGCGTGCGTGCGTGCGTGTGTATGTGTGTGTGTGGGTGTGTGTGCGTGTGTTTGTGTGTTTGTGTGTGTGTGTGTGGGTGCGTGTGTGTGTGTGTGTGTGGGTGTGTGTGTGTGTGTGTGTGCGTGCGTGCGTGCGCGTGCGTGTGTGAGTGTGTTTGTGCGTGTGTGTGTGTGTGGGTGTGTTTGTGTTAGTGTGTGTGTGTGTGTTAGTGTGTGTTTGTGTTTGCGTGTGTGTGTGTGGGTGGGTGTTTTTTTTTTTAGTGTGTTTGTGTGTTTGTGCGTTGTCGTGTGTTTGGCATGTTTGGGTTTGCTTGTGTGTGTGTTTGCTTGTTTTTGTGTGTTTGTGTGTGTGCATGTGTGTGTGTGTGCATGTGTGTGTGTGTGCTTGCGGGTTATTTATTGGTGTGTGTGTGTGTGTGTGCGTTTGTGTTTGTTGTTGTCTTTCTTTGTGTGTGTTCGTGCGCGCGCGCGTGTTGGTGTTTGTTTTTGTGGCGTCGTTGATGTTGGTGTTTGAGCTTGTGTTTGTGTTTGTGGTTGTGTGCTTGTTTTTTGAGACTTGGTGCTCCGTTTGGGCTTCCTTCAAAGTCAATGTAGCGTTTGTTTCAGACCTCCCTTTGTGCTTCTCCTTCGCTCATGTTTTTGGAGGGGGTTAACTTGTTGGCCTTTTATCCCATTTCTCCTGGGGGTTGTAGGGTACTTGGACCCTCAAACTAGCCATTGAAAAGGGAATTCACCCCACACCTGTGGGGCAATAATTAAATGTTAAGGGGTCCAGGTACTTCAAAACCCACTGGAACCGTAGGGGCACACAGTTAGCAGCCAAATGGCCGTGACTCTGTGAATATGGAACCCTGAAAAGTGGCTGGCTATTTCTCCGTGTCAAAAGATCATGGAGACTCTCCGAGAGAAAGTGGGGCCACCACGGGCCCTGGCCCCCCCTCGGAATCCAGGCAAAGCGGATCTATGGGGCCCATTTTCACAGGGCTCCTTAAAAGATACATTTTGCAACCATTTGAAACATGGCTTTTTCCACCAAAATAAAGGGGAAAAACCATTTACAAGTGCGTGCGTGACCTTCTTGATTGAACCCGTAGGGGTTTCATAAGTGGGTCCCGGGCAAACTGATATATCAGCTAGAAGTCATCGTGGGTCCCCATGGACTTGACTCACCATTTTGCCCTGTGCTGGGGTTTCCGGTTTCCTTCATGATGTTGACCATGGATGAATCAGGAGGACTGTACTACTCAGGGTGCTAGTAGGGTCCTCCAGATATCTCCACATTAATCGGTTCACTTGATTTACTTACAAACATAACTTATTGCTGTCGGATCAGTCAGCCAATGGGCCGTACCCTACAGATTTCTGTGGCCGGGTGCCCGACCACTTCCTTAACGACAGTGTGTGTGTGTGTTCTCAAGAAGGAAATCCACCCCAAATCCCTATTTCAATACATGGGGGTTGATCACTATTCTGTTCGCCCAGGGCATGTTTTCCCTTTTGTGGGACATATCAACTCTTGTTTGCGGTTTTCCAACCAATAATCATCCCATGTTCATCGGACCTTTTGATCAACCCCCACAGATCGGCCGTGTGAATGGGTCGGCTCGGCCAGGAGGTGATTGGAACCATGGTCGCTCAGGCTTTCGAAAAGGTGGGCAAGGACGATGTGCTTCGGGGAAAAGGGAGGAGGGGTGAGGGTGTGTGTGGAGTTGGGGGGTGGTTTGCAGATTATTGGTGTTTTTCTCTTTTTTGGGGGGAGCTGGGGGATGCTTTCCCAAATCAAAATGCGAAAGGGGTGGCTTAGGAGCCCTTCGGCCCTAAAAAATGAGGGTCTTTGATGCCCCCAAAGACCGGTGTCGTTGGGTGCCTATATAGCTGTAGTGTGTTTGTGTTTGTTTTCTTTAGACCGTTTTGTTCGCGCCTCAGATGAGAACCAGGGTGACATATGACATATGCCAATCCTAAGCTCACCTGCAGGTGAATCAAGCTCTCCTTTACCTGGGGAGCCCATATTTGGAATTGTTTCAATCGTTGCAGAATAATACACGCTTGGATGGATGGATGGATGGATGGATGGATGGATGGATGGATGGATGGATGGAGGGATGGATGGATGGATGGATGGATGGATGGATGGATGGATTGAAATCACCATTTTCTCACTTTCTCACTGGCTCATCCCGGCGTGGTGCTATTGCACGCGGCCGGCTGACGACTCTTTGAGTCACGAACTACGTTCTTCTCATCCACCGGAGCAGGGAGCTCGACGATGGGGTCTGAATTCTGAGCAAAGCCACTGGGCCAGCTGGTGGCAAATAGCCGGCCCCTTGCGTGGTGCGGCGCAGCACTCCTTGCGGGAGGTGCTGCCCAAGCCAAATCTCGACCGCCTCATGCCTGGCCTGAGGCCAAGGAACGCTGACACACTGGAGCCAGGCACAGAGAGTTTCACTTTCTGGCCGGGCAAAGGCAACAGTGTAAGAGACTCCTTGCTCGTCCCAAAGGGCATTGAGGGCTGCTTTGAACCATTTGGTTCGTTGGCGCAGCGTGCGTGGCACCAGGGTGGTGCCTTGGAGATTGGGCTCATGCCACAGTTTGCCATCACGTACCGGGCCTTGGAACCCGGTGGCCTGCTGGTAGGCAACGAGAAGCTGCATGTAAGATACCCATCGAATGGGCCCATCCTTCAAGCAGTGCTTCCACCAAAGTGTCATGGTATCGATTACCCTCTGGCCTAACCTACCATACGCCCTGTGTGGCGTCGGCAGTGGGTTACCTGGCACTCCAAAAGCGGCTACAGGTTGGGCCAGTCTGGGCGGCCCTGGGGCTTGTTGACCCGGCTGAATTTGGAGAAACTTCATTGCAACTCTGACAAAGTGTGCGTGCAGCTCCGAAATAACCAAGCGCTGGTGTTGCCTGGCTCCGGCACATGCACTACGGGCGAGGTGAAAGGCCTGGTCCCGGTTGGCGTTGGCCTGAACTGCTGCTTGGTCAGCGCAGGCGTTGTGATAGGCTGCCCATTCTTCGAGCGGTGAGTTATGGTCATTTTCACTGGTGTGTGCCGCAACTTTTGTGATTTTTATCCAGTCAAGTCCGAGCTTCTGGGCAGAGGCGGCTATGTCGGCCCACAGGTCGCCGTCTCTTGCGTTGGCCCAACTGGGCTCGCTGCCGGCCAGGATGGCCTGCAACTTCCGGACAACGCCCAGGCAGTCAGACCAGATTTGGACCGGTCTGTGTGCCCGTATGGCAACTTCCAGGGCCTGCTTAACTGCATTATGTCTCTGCTCGAGGCACGGTTTGGAGGAGTCCTGGCAGAGGTCCTTGAGTGACGACATGGTTCTCCCATATATCGTGCTCGTGAACTGCGGTGACTGCCCAGGCAGCGTACCTGAGTACCGGGTCCTGCGGCGATTGCGCCGAGCCGTCCGTGAAAAGATTCAAGGGGGCGCCTGAGTCATTATGCGGAGCACGGTATTCGAAAGTGACTGGCTCGAGCAACCTTTTCATCCACCTGATTTGCTGCGGGGATATGGTGGCCCAACCCCGTTCACGAGTGCACTCAGGCAGAATCTCAAGGCTACCGATGCCGGCTGGGATGGCCTGGCGTGAGGCCTGAGTTGCTGCGCATTCCCAATGCCTATGATGCATGCTGTCGGGCTCTTGACAGAGTGGGCACTGCTCAGTTTGATTCGGATCGTACTTGTGCTGCACCTTGTCATTGGCAAAGAAGGAGCCATTAAGTACTAGCCTGAGGATGGCCTGGTCAGTGTCCGGAAGTTTTCCCAGAACTGTTTTTGTTAGGCTGGCGTCAACTTGGCTCATACCTGCAAACCCGGGCCTATGTTCTACCGAGGTACCGGCTTGGCGGTTCCACGCTATTCGCATGCGCATATAAACGCTCTGCGCTGGATCATGTAGCAAGGAGAATTCACCAAATTGGTCAATGACTTCACCCACTGGGCCGACCTCCCACTGAAAGGCAGCGAACCTCTCAACCAACACCCGGCTGGGTCCAGTGCGGGTACCCGTGGCAGCGGCCGCTGCCAGCGTGAGCGTGGCGAGTGTTTGTGGGTCGGCTTGTGATCGATACGTCCGCAGTGTGATCCAGGCAGCATGGAACTCCGGGTCATGACTGGGCTCCTCTAGCACCCCAAGGTGAATTTTGGGGTTGGCCCCTGGCTTCTTGGCTCCTAATCCGCGCATAGCTCCGGTACGGAGATGTTTGTAATTCTCCGGCCCAAGGTGACAAATGGAAATGCCGTGTAGAGCTCGAGGCCATGCGGCGGCCTTGATGGCCATGAGCTTGACTTTGTATGGACTACAGCACTGGCGCAATTGGGCCCAGAGGGGCTTGAGTTTAGTGATTCTCTCGACCAGCGTGGCGTTGGTGGGCTGTCTGCTATACTGCACATGCCCTCCAAGGTCACGGGCCGCGAGCTTGAGGGACAATCCCGTGCGTTTCACAATTTTCCTCCCCTGGGTGTTGTTGGCCCATATGTACGATTTATCCCGGTCCAAATGCAAGTCATGGGCGTCGGCAAAGCTTTGAAGCACCCGGTATGCGGGCTGAACGTTGCGGGCCTCGTGGGTCTGGACTTCCCAATTGTCGACATATGACAACATGTCGACCCCTGGGGCATTGAGGCGCATGTGAGTGGCCAGGACCTGGTTCAAGAGAACCATGGCCAAGCAAGATAGGGCACATCCCTCGGGGTACCCTGTCGTACCGTGTAGGGCAGGGCCTACCGAGTTCCGGATTTTGAATCTCCTGGCCATGACGGAAGTGGCTCCGCTCCAGGCTCTGACGACTCCAGAGTCCAGCCCAGCGGCAATGGCTGCGGTGAAAATTGGCGTGCGCGGCAAGCAGTTGAAACATTTTGTAATGTCTGCTACGAGACCGGCGACTTCCTGGCCGTTTGCACAAGCATATTCAAGGTGGCTCTGCAACTTCCACCATACGTCACCGGCGTGTTTTTTTGGCACGTTCCCAAAGATATTTGTATCCAGGGTTGGCGCTATCGCCCGTATGCACTGGCGACATCTGATGCTGCCCCATAACCTATAGAGCAGGCTAAACACGGTGATTGGTCTGTAGGAGGCCGCACTGTTCGGTGAGGAGGTTTTCTCAAGTGCACTGACAATGCCCGTGACCAGTTGCGGTGGCCATTTGCCCGTGGTCTCGGCTTGATGGTACAATGCGAGAATGCCTCGGACTATGTCAGAGGGCAGGTTCAGCAGGTCTTCGCGGCGAACGCCGTCTGGACCTGCGGCTGCTTTGCGTGGTTTGCGCCTGACTTCCGCTCTCCACTGTTCCTCCGTGATTGGATCAAGGGGGTGTAGTTGGGGTGGGAAGCTGGCCCAGGCAAGTTCGGAGGCATGGTCCCAAGCGGACTGTGGCCAGGCATCGTGCTTGGCCCATCGTGTTTGCCACTCATTGGCAAAGGCTTGGAACATTTCATCGAGTTCGCCGACCATGGTTTCCTGTATGAGTTCGTCCCCAGGTTGGAGATCCTGTGTGGACTGGACCCAGATTTTGTCAGCGTCTATGTGGATAACATCCAGAATTTTTCCCCGGGCCCTGATGGGCTTCGAGGGGCACATTTTCCCTGCAGTTTCAAGGCACAGGGCACTGTCCTCATGGTCAACCTCACTGACGGTAGCAGTGGTGCGTGTGAGGAAGATGTCAACTGGTTTGGCTTTTGGCCTAGAAATGTCCTGGAAAACCAGTGAAGGGTGTGCCTTCCTTCTGTCCTTGGCGAACCGAATTCTATCGCGGTTCAAGCTGGCTTCAAGATCTTTGAAGTTAGCCTGAAACCCGAGAAGGATCGCTTCCACAACAGCTGCTTCGGGACACAACTGTGGAATCCTGGCCGGGTCGGGCTCCTGTACGCAGGGCCGAAACGGCCACCACTCTGAGAAGCTAGGGGCAAAGCCCTTGGCTCGTCGGATTGCTTGCCATGTGAGGGTGCGCCGAAGTACGGCCTCGGTGGAGAAGTTGGTGGCGGCACGCAACTCTCTGGCCAGTGATTGGAGCCTACGTACTTGTCGCAGCCACATTGAATGCTGCTTGCTTTGGCCATAGAAGGCTGGAACAACTTCCCCATTGCGCCCCGGCTTGGGCGGCATGGGATTCCACCTGACGGACTGGGTGTCCATGGTGCAGCCCCTGCCTAACTGCGCTGGTCGAATGGGAGTGGTTCCGGCTTCGGTGACAAGCCGGTTTTGCCTGTATTCAACCTCTTGCCACAGTTGCTGGTACTGCACCTGTGGGCAAGCAGATTCTGGCAACTTGAAATTTTCATGCGTGTTTTTTAATTTTGGGTCCCACTGGATGGACTGGGGCATGCGCCACCACAGTGTTGATGTGGGCGCCATGCCAGTGAACTGGGCGCTCACCGTAGCATGGTCTGCGAAATGGGATTCGTCCACCTGGACGGCTTCCAAGGCAGCAGCAAGCTCTGCGGAGACCCAGAGTTGGTCAACCCGTGTGGCACCTTTGCAGGTTGCCCGGGGCTCGACACCCCACCTAGTGAAGGCAGCTTCTTGAACTTCTACAAAGCCTGCTCGCCTCCAGCGCTCGAAGCGAACGCTGGTGGCGGGTTCGAGGTTAAAGTCGCCTCCGAGGAACCGAGGTCCGGTGGCGTTCCAAACTCAAGGAGAAGGTCTGTATGCTCCCTGGCATGTGGGTTGCTTTGGCCTGGGGAGTATCCATAAGCCATGCCACCTACGATCCATTGCCCATGGACTAAGGCAGCAACTGCTTGGATTCTGCCGCTTTGCCAGGTTTGCTGGCTCCACTGGCTGGGCAGAGCTCTGCACGGGAAGCACGAGGCGGCTGCGACACCAGAGTGAATGCCTACGTTTTCGGAGTGCGCTCTGCGTGGCAACGGCGCTCCATGCACAAAATAGGTAAAAGGTGACTTGCTAATTTGAAGTCCTTTGCGGAACCTGGCTATTCCTGGTTCAGTTAGATGTGTTTCTGAGAAGAGCCAAATTCCAGCCGGTAGCTGGTTGACTCCTACTTCTTTGCCTTGCAATCCCGTAGGATTGGCTACCCCGATGGTCCATTCAGGCTTTGTCTCCCCAGGGCCTGGGACCGCAGCTTCTCCAACTCGGAAGGTTAAGAGAAAAACCCCTATGAGTGCCCACCAAAACGATGTCAGGCGATGGCGGGTACAACTTGCACTAATTAGATATTGAGGCCGGGCATTGGGTTTTGCCCCGGCCTCGGCACTGCAGCCATGGTAGCCTAGTCACTCGGGGCGCGAGCGGGATCGGGCTCCGCTCCGCTTGCCAAGGAGGACCTCTATTCGGCTCATTTGCTGGTCAAAGAGGCTTTGCATGGTCCTTGCATTGTCACTGGTTTGCGTGGACACGATTTGCACTTGTTCCTGCAAACCAGTGATGTGTTCCTCGATGCCGCGGAACCTTTGCTCGGCTTGGGCTGATTGGACCTGGGCTGCCTGGGCAATGCGCTGCTCGAGCTGGTCGATTCGCTCGTGTGCGGATGCACTGTCGGTTTTGCTGGATTCGCCCATGTCGGCATCCTGCATAGCATGGGCAAGGTGATCTTTGACTGCTTGGTTGACCTGCTGCTCAATGTTGAGCATGACCGCTGTGTCCGGTTTGGCCTGCGTGGCACTCGGCTTGGCTCGGCTGGCCAACCACGCGGCCTGGAACGTTTTGAAAGTGCGATGGCTTGCGATGACTGGCGTCGGTGGGATTTCTCGTGCTGGCTTGTCCGTGGTTGGTGTGACCAGGATACTGCCATGGGCCAGATCGACTGTGGAGGACGGTGGTGGTAGTGTAGCTTGCACTTTCCAGGTGGTGCCAAGCGTGTTGGTGGTGACGGCTGTGATGGGTCTGGCATGCCATCCCCACTCTTGGAACAGCTTGATGATGGCTTCGCGCTGGGTGCCTCTCGGGAAAGGCCCTACCTCGTAGTCAGTGCGGTCGGCACTGCCCAGGAATGGAACGTCTGGCCGGAGCTGCTTGTGGAGAGCTGGGCATGCTGTATCCTGGTTCGGACACCGTACCGGTCTCCATTGCGTGCGACGCATGTCGCGGTCAGGTTGGCCTGCTTGGTCATCTGGGCTTCCCTGAGTGATACTTTGGGTATCCAGACGACTTGGAAATCCGGATGGGCCACGCGCCCATCCTCTGCTTTGGGTTCCATGTATATGCCAGCCTGACCAGCGGATGTCTGGATCTCATCAATGAGGATGAGAGGGATTCGAATGTTCACGCAGAAGATGTCAGCTCTCTGAGGAGCGGTCTGCTTGAATCCACTGGTGAGGAAAGCTCGCTTCCACAGGTCCAAGATAGCTCCTTGGGTGGGGAGTTTCGGTTGGTTATGCCAGGCAGGGCATTCGCAGGCCGGCTCTTTGCACAAGGTGAGTAGTGGGACGTGATCTGTGATGTACCTAATTGGCTTGGCGATCACTTCCGACCATTCCCCTTCGATTTGGTCTTGGTATACCGTGAACCTAAATGCTACCGAGGGGACTACCTCAACCTGCAACAATTTGGCCGGCTTGGGGCGAAGGACTTTCTTCTCTCCCAGTTGGATTAGCGTGCCTCGTAGAATGATGGCTTCGCCCGTAACGGCGCACATAGCAGGGAATTGAATCTCTTCGCACGGGAGCTTAGTGCTAATGAGGTCTTTGAGTGGCTTCAGCACGATTGCGGCAAAGGCCTGGGACGATATGCATCGTCCGTTGCGGAGGTATGGTTCGGCTTCTCCTTCATTGAGGACAGCAACACCTGCAACACATGGTCCCACTTGTTGCAGCTGGATAGCACCAAGGGGGATATCCGGCTCTTGCACAAAGGTGCCCTTGTTAATGATGACCTGGGCAGCCGGCACCTGTACCTGAACTTGCGCGGTTGCGGTTTCCTTTGGGTTCGGGCGCTTGTTCTTCCGGCCTACGGCCTGACCTGTGGCTGCACGTTGGTCAACCTGTGCTTGCAGCTCATCCGGTCGGATCCACTGGAATTTGGCTTGCGAGCCAACTACCTTGAGTGCTTTCCACTGGGCTTTGGAGGTGATGGCTTGTTGGATTGGCGTTACACCGATGGCATGCAATCCGAGCCGTGCGCGATCATGGCTTTGGTTGCTTGGCACTCCGTGGGCCTCCAGGACTGAGGCGAGTTGGGCCTGCAGCTGGTCTGCATCCCCCCCTGCTCCCCAGAAGGATGGGGCAAGGCAGGTGGCCTTGGCCTCCAGCAGTCGGGTAAACAGCTGACGCATTTGCCGGCTCTGTTGCATAAGATCATCAAATGGCATGATTGGGCAATTAAGGAAGTCACGGATGCAAAGAATGGCCATTGGCCCACACATGCCGAATGGATGCACTGGTCTGGGCCTATATGCGATCTCAATTGGTGTGGGGTCTGCTACTTGCAGCAGGTTGGCGATCTGGTGCACTGCATCAATATGCGCTGTGGTGGCATCGTAGAAAGTGACTCTCACCCGTGCTCCATATTGGATGATGATCGGCACCCAATGCCCTTGGACCCGCAGGGCGGTGATGACATGTGTGTTGAACTCGGGTTGGGAGCTTTCCGTCCACTGACGGAGGGTGGGCACTTGTTGCTCGTACGCAGTGGTAAGTATGAGCGGGTCCAGGACAACTAGCCACTCCGGGTGCCCAACTTCCTGCGGGATTTGGCTGAGGTGAAAGTACATCTCATCGTCGGCCCACAGTGGCCCGTTTGTTTCTACAAGCTGGAGCCTGCTTTGGGTCGGGATGCAATGGGCCCTAAGTGCTAGGCACTGCAGCAATGATTCCGCACGTGGGGCTGGCGTGTTTGCAAGTCCGGAGAGGGCTGGTGGTCTATGGAGCTGGGAGTGCAAATCCAACGGCACACATGGCTGTGGACAGATAGATGCGCTGGTTGTCCCGGATAGGATCACTGGCAATGGCTGGTGGCAACAACGTGGCACTCACCTGGGTACCTTGGTCGGCGGCAAAGTTGGCAAGGTGGCTTTCGGCCTGCTGGAGCTGCTCGATTGTTGCTCCCGCACGGAAGCTGACAGGAGTTGGAACCTGCGTGCCTGGGCCGACTGCCCAACATGTCCTAATTGCTGTGTCATGAGCATGTCCCGTACTGGAGGCTCCTGGATACACGAGAGAGTCCTCCTCGATGGGGTCGGAGGTGCTCCTGCTGCCTGCTCCCCAAATACAAGGGGTTGGACAGAAAGATCTGGTGGCGAGGTACTGCATGAACGTTTGGCGCATTTGCCAACACTGTTGTAGGAAAGGCGTGGCTGGGCTGGGCAGGCTGGTGAGGTGCTGATGGATGCAAATGATAGCGGCCGGGCCGCATGTGCCATATGGTCCACCGGGACCTGAGATGTGCTCAAGAACTTGCGCCTGGTCACCCTGTATCAGCTGGCCAATTTGGCGCACGGCCTCAACCGAATGCATACCGGAAGCTGATGTGGAAAGAGTGATGCAAGGACCGAAGCGGACCAGGATCGGGATCCAATGTCCCTCAAGTCGCAGCGCGGTGATGGCGATGGTATCCTCCTGCGGGTTAACACTGCTTTTCCATTGGCGGAGCATCTCAGAGCCCTGTTCATAGGCGGTTGTGGTGATGAGCGGGTCAAGCACTACGATCCTATGCTGCTCACAGGCATGTTGGGCAGTGATGTGGAGATGGAAATGCATCTCGTCATCGGCCCAAATGGGACCTCTGGCGGCGGCCAGGTGTGCCCGCTGCTTGGTCGGGATATTGTCGGCTCTGATACAAAGGTATTGGTGCATGGTGCTCACAATCGGGGAGGCCTCTGCAACAAGCTGGGTGATGGCTGGCAGGGTCCCTGTTTCAACAGGTGTGGTTGGAAGGGAAATCCCGCGGTGTTCAGGCATGGCTGGGGGGCCTACGGAAATGCAAATACACTGCTCCGATTGCAGGAGCTCATGCGTTGCAACTGGCATCTGCGAGGTGGTGCTGATGACCTCGCCGTGGGATGGTGTCCAGTGAGTGAGCTTACATTCGGCTTGCTCAAGCTGACCTACAGTGGATCCGATGCTGAATCTGACAGGTATGGCAGCCTGCGTGCCTGGGCCAACAACCCAGCACGTGGGCTCCGGCATGGGCTCACTGAGGTCTGCCATGATAGCATCCTCAAATTCCTGGGATTCACCAAAAAGGGAGATCTGCTTTGGGATGCATGGTGCCAGCAGGGCTTGGCAGGTGGCTACCAATGTTTGCTTGAACATGGCAAGCAATTGCGTTGGCGATGCATGCATCGGAGGCAATCCAAACCTATTGATGGCCCAGCTGTGCACTTGCGAGAAAATCCACAGGCTTTGCATTGGAGATGCCAATTGGCCAACGGCACAAAGGTCAAGTCTTTGGTCACCGCTTGTGCATTCGAGTGGCATCATGCCAGACAGAATGGCCACTTCTGCAGGGTGCGGATGCCGGTATCTGGGCCATTTGACTCCCTCAATGCAGCGTTCACCTTCCAACCGGAAGAGAGGTGTCCATAGGCCTCTGGCTTCAATTCTCTCATGGCGGAAGCCATTGGATCGGCACCCACAGCGGCAACCCTGCAGTTGGTTTCCCCAAGAGTGGAGAGCAGTTGGAAAAACATGGCTGAGATCGACCTCAAGCTGCTGCAAGCCGGGCGAGTTTTCATGGAAGTTCCTGAGCTCATAGGCATCGAGCTCAAGCTGTGCCACATCGGCTTCTGGCCACTCAGGGGTGGTGGGCATCACGGTTCGGATGGACTGCTTTGTGCTATCCTCGATCCATTGCTGAAGCGGGATCTTACCTAGTGCAGGGGAGGTGATCACACACCACCATCGGCTCCTACGGCAAGGCCATACCTGTGACAGCTGCATGACGGTTTGCGAGCACTCACTGCCTGTGCTTTCACAAAATTGCCGGATGTTAGCTTGAACATAGCTATCGGTATGGGCTTCAGCAACGCATTCCAGGATGGTTATGTGGCAACCCAGGAGGTACGAAGTGAGCAAGGTCCACGGGAGGGTACCTGCACGTTGGTCCTGACCTTTGAAGCCATCTCCTCCTCGGCTATATGGCTGACATGCCACGCCTGCTGTGAGGCTTTGTGCGCCCTGGCAGACGGTGGCGATTTTGGCAACGGTGCTCGGGCATGTGATGTCCGCCAGCAAGGCTTCACCTTCAAAGTTGGCTCGGAGCAACTTATGTATGGGTGGCCTCCATTCCACAGCAACCGTGGGCACAAATCCAGCTTGCTTGGCACCTTGGGACGTAGCAGCAATGCCAGCACACAGTTCGATGACCTGGGTCAAGAAGGGAAGCTGGGCAGGCTTATGCGGGTGAATCACTCCAAGGCTGTGCTGGCAGAGGTAAACCAGGTCATCTACGCACTGCACCTCAAACTGCAAGAGAGCAACAACCCCATCCGGGCAAGGGTCCTCAGTGCAAATGCGGCAGGCCTGGCGGCTCAGGGGCAAAATGCCCAACACATGTGTGCCTCGTCCGGCGACGAGCACAACTGCATTGACCAACGCGCCATGTGCGGCGCGAAGGTCCGGCTCAAGGTGCATGGCGTGCAAAGTGGGAAACTACACCTCAAGCCTCGGCCTGCTCCGTCTCGCCTGCTGGAAGGCGCTTGAGCAGAGACTGATTGAAATCACCAGAAGGGTGAGTCACCTAATTTCAACCACAACGATGAGTGCAGTCACAAAAATGTCCCATGCCGCTTGAAACAACTCATCTTGACCGCGGCATTGACGCCCTCGGCAGCCGATGCTTGGCTCGTCAGCTTCCGTTTCCCAGCCATGCTCGCGATGCCGTGCGCTTCGCGCAACGTGCGCGCCCGGAAGGACGGAGTGGGGGGAGGTCATGTTCTTGCACCCTCCCTCCCACGAACAGGGAAGCTGGCAGAAGGGCCTTTTTACTTGGTGCAACCAGTTCCTTAGACTATTAGGTTTCAGTTGGTTTAGTGGTTGGGTTCCTAATTTGACCCACAAGTTAAACTTGTAGCAGGGGATCAGAAAACGGACAGCCCAGTTTGGAGGAGAATAGTCTTGGAGGCGCCCGAGTCAGCTTGCATGTTATGTGGGAGGGCAGGGTCTGGCACAATTGGGTGGGGCAACATGATTTCATTGCAGGTGGCTGCAGTGCTTTAACCTGGAGCCTAATTATTTGGTCCCCTTCACGAAACCAACATGTTTAAACAAGGGTGTTTGGACATGTTCTGGCCCCACCCTGGTAGAGTTCATGAAGTGTATCAAGCTAGACGGCTTGGCCAGCCTTCCGAGATTTTGGATCATCGAAATATCGACCTGTGCCCAGCATGGGTGTTCATTGAACCCTGCCACCACTGACACGTGGATCACAATTTGGATCAACCACTACGGCATTATTAATTATGAGTGATTACTCTCCTGAATCTCTCTTTTAAAGGAAAATCGTTTTCCGCGACCGCTCAGTCAGGTTCATGTCAGAGGACACGAGACTAGTTTTTGGTGCAGGAACCAAGTTGTTTTGTATTCCACAAACATTGCTGGAGTGTTCTTAGAGCGCGTCTTTCTTCCATGCTCCCCCCAGGTGACTCGCTCAGCGAACCTGCTTAGCGTTACGCTGGGTCGGCGCTGTGCCACCCCCGTTTATGATATTCGCCAGACAAAAGCAAACACAGCACACAGCACCCGCGCATCCGCGCACTCGCGCCGCTCGCACCCTGCCACCTACGCATGCGCACGCACGCGCCCAAGCGCACGCACCTACGCACCCACCCACCACCCACATCCGCACCCGCACACACACCCGCACACGCACTCATTTGTTTGGATTGCAAGAAGCTTCCCTTGGCCGACTTCCAAGGAGCATGTTTGTTTGCCGGGAAATGGGTGGCTCATTTTTTTGACGGTATCCCTTGTTTGGTGGGTTTTACTCTAACAGGAAAACGCAAAGCAAAACCTCCAAATGGGGGGCGGGGGCTTCCTGAAAGAAACTCAGAAACCAACCAGCAGATGAAGAGCAAGTTGCACCTAGTGGCTCTTCGCTGTAACGAGCCGTTTTCCTGTTTGTTTTTTCGTGGTTCCAGTGCTTGCCTATACAGCTCAATGGAATCGCTGGTCGTTTATTTTGGGCGGGGAGGAGAGGCTACCCACCATCCGAGAAGATGAATGCCAAGATTTGGAGAAGGATGCCACTCAGGCCCGCGGTCACCATTTTGCAGGCAAACCAAAGTGTTGTTTAATTGTACCCCCGACTCCAAACACCCACCTTTTTTAGGGTATCATGTCGACCCGCTACCAATAAAGGAGGTATTTACCTTCAAAAAACCTGGTTTTCTAAAAAACACCTAGCAACAGTGGGTATTTGGAGTAGGGGGTAGCAGTTGAGCCATGACAAGTGAATGACCTAACTCGAACCTGGGGCTTAAGCTGAAAGCCAAAAGCTCGCCGGAGAGTGCTGAAAGGGGTTGGGACTGAAAGGCAGCCCCCATGACTCTTGACAAGGTGCCTGGGTAACTTGTGCCTAAGCCATCCGGTTGCTTAGCCATCCGCTTCTTTAGGTTTTTAGGGTTTACTGGTGGTTTTCATCCCGCCCACATGTTCAACTTTTAACAGGGGATCTGAAAAACGGACAGCCCAGGTTAGCAAACTGGCTGATGGTTTCCCTTTGAAGATTCGGCTCCAACCATGGCCTTTGCGAGTTTTCCGCCCGTTTTTCCTCTTCCTTTTAAACCCATGCTGGGGAGACAAACCGCCTAGTTTTGACGTATATGCCACAAGGGCACAAGACGCGTCTTTCATCAACCATTGAGGGTACGGGTGTGAAGAGTGTCTTTGTCGGCTCAGATGCATTGACTTGCGTTTTCATTGTGTTTGGGGTCCGCGTACAACCTTTGCAAATTCCGACAAGGCATGCCGAAGTGGTATGAGATGCGCTTCCATGAATCGGGAAAGACAAAGAATAACAAAGTGAAGGCCAAGCGGACTTCAAAATTGTGGTCCCTTAAACTTGCTGGTGCTCAGTAGGGAATGACCTTTTTAAGTACTAATTAATGTCAACACCCCATGTTGATTTTGATTGGGGAGTCCCCTTTCAGTGGGGACTATTTTGAACCATCCATGGGATGGGTGAATCTTAGAATCTGTGGCCAACATGCCTCGAAAACGACGCCACGACAATACTCAACGCGAGTCTCGCGCTTCGACGACTTTGAATTCCAGTGATCTTGAAAGCCGATAGCCGAATGCCAAGAAATAATTCGCCTGGTGCTGCATGTGCAGATTTCTCGCAGTCTTTTTGGCAGGCTTCTTGTGGCTCACAAGGCAGACTCGACGACCCAGAAAGGCTTTTGGTTTTCCTATGGTGAATTGTATCATCCCAGACAGTCCCTTGGTACTTCATGAGGATGGCTTTTGGGGGGTAAATAGGAGTCTAAGTACCTCCTCAGAAGCGACTTGGACCCTTTGGGCATGGCCTCAAGAGGTTAACGTTTTAATTCCAGGTCCTTCGGGCAAGAAAATTATAGCCAATCGAAGAATGAGCGGGCGCTGAGAAAAAACGGACTTGACCTGGCCGCAGGAGGCAGTTGCAGACGAGGCTTCCATTCAGGGGCCCACCTTGCAAAGACTACCCGCCCCAATACTGTGGATGGACAAAATCCTGCACCACCCAAGAAACCATTCCCCCGTAAATACCAACAAACCATGGTTTCCCATAGTTTCAAATTGGTGCAGGATTTCGTCCATCCTCAATAGGGCCTTCTTTGACTCTTGGCTTTACCCTTATTGACCTCAGGCCTTCCCAAACCCAGTTATACAACTTTACGACTAGGTTTTACATGTGTGTTTTTTTCTCCCGGGCACCTTTGAGGTGTGACTTGGAGGGTTTTCCTATCTTGACACCCATGATGCTCCCACTTGCTTAAGAATATTGTTGTTTTTGTCCTTGTTGATTTTAAAGGGGCTGTATCACTACTGCCAAGAATGTTTGCTTTGTTTTGCCGGGGCTTAAGCAATTGGAATGCTCTCTCCCTTCACCGACGGAGTTCCGCAGCTTTCGACCCCTGGGGCCCTGCCCCAAGGGGGCCCCAAGGGGGCCTTGGGCTGCCTGCGTCAGGTCCAGCTCACGCTCTGCCGGACTTTTGGCGACCTGGAAGGCGATCGTTTTCGGTTTTCGAGGTCTGATCGATGAGGTTATGGTTTACGGTTTTGGGAGTCAAAACTGGGGTGGCTTGTTTGTTGAGCACCGGCACCCTGAAACTAGCCATTTTTAATGGGGCATTATCTCCTAGAGTTATGGTGTCAAAATGGGGGGGGCAGGAATTTTACTTGATTCGAACTGGAAGGAGACTTTGGGGGGAGAAACATGTCCACCAACTCTTGAAGAGTTCTTTGAAATTCTTGGCAAGACTCGTGGCAGTCCCTGGATTTCCCCGGAGGAGCATCTACTGGTATATACATGGAACTGCCACGAAATCGAGGAATCCCGGAAAATGAACCGGGACCAAACAATGTGGTTTTCCTGTGGGAGCGGCTGAAGACCAAGGTGAAAAGATGAACAGAGTACCTACCTCCAAAAACCACATGAAGTTCCAAACCAACCCATAGATGGGCTCAACCGCTTAGCTTCAATAGCCAAGCTGATCGATTTGCTGAAGGTAAGTGTTGTTCACCCTGACAAATTCAACAGCACAAAACCCTCCACTTGCGTTCAGCGGCGCGATTCAGGTACCCCTAGAACTGTGGTTTCTGGTTGGTCCACTCAAGATTTAGGCGAGCGACGTCGCTCTCTCACCGGAACTCCCACTAAGAGTTAAACTTTTGGTCACTTTTAGCGGGGGATCCGAAACCAGCCCAGTAAAGGCAGGTTTTGAAGAGGACCAAGCAAGGCGAACGCCGCACCCCTTGGCTGATGGGAACGAGCGGGGCCGCTTATTTTAAGCAATCCGTGACTTTGCCCACGACAAAATGACCTGGGACATGTGTATGCTTGGTTTACCTAGTTTACTTGGTCCCACCCTTGGAGCCCTGAAAAAATGACAGGAGACCCCCTAAATGTGCCTTCTACACCTTGGCGTGGGTACGGACGAAGGCAGTTTTCAAGGCAAAGGATGCATACCGTGGATGGACCAAATCCACTTCGCAGTCGGGATGGATGAAACCCGATTTGATTATTGAGACCAGCCACCTAGCTGATGCGAAACGGATTTAGTCCATAGACGGGATTCTCCTTGTCCTGTGGCTTCCTTTCTTCCATCAATCCAAACTGGGGCAGTTCATTGAATAACCAGCAGAGCAGCCTAGGACCCTTTGTCGTTCCGCAGTCCCAAGCTCCGTCATGGCCTCTCGCCGTTTCTCCGAGCCCCGAAACGGCGCCAGGCAACGTCACGGCTGAGATCGCAGATGATGTCATCAAATTCCTGAAGGCGTGCCAGGAAGGGGGCTAGGTCCCCCAGTAGTGCACTTTTAAAATTTTGGGGAGGGTCCCCCTACTACTTAAAACAGACTAGAAAGAAGGGTACCCTTACTCTAAGCTCTCTGCTGGAGGACCTAGGGGGGCTTGGACGCTTCTCTATGGTCGATCTGGAGGCTATGATCGATCCTTTTTGGTTTAAGCATTTGAGTGGGGCTGCAGAGAATGTTCAGCCGGCAGATCCTTTTGGTGATTTCGCCGTTTCCAGGGCCCAAAATCAATCAGGGTCTGTCGGTGCGTGTGCTTGTTGTTTTTTTCTTCGGGGGGTACCGAAAGGAATGCCACCATATTGCCCCACCCCCCGCTATGTTGACCCCAGATTAATAAACCTGTGCGGGTGTTTCCTCCAAAAGTGGTTTGACACCCCACTGAAAGGAATTGGACACACCCCAATCAAAATCATCAAGGGGTTCTACCTAGATCCGGGGTTCCCAGTATGTTGACAGGATATGGAAGGGGGGGAATGTTCTCGCGATCTGGATCTGCACGGAGGATGACATGCTGGAAGTGCAGACAGCAAGCCACTCATGCACATTGTATAGTAGTGCGAAGGAGGTATGGGTGTGTCTTTTGTTTGAGGGTACCCTTTAGGTTTTGAATGAACACCAAAAGGAGGGGATCCCCTAACAAAGACACACCCATATTACAGTATCATATATATGTATATATGTAGCACGCGATTGCCGGTCCCGTTTATTGCAGAGAGCATCAACATGAGACTCCTGGCCTCAGGGTTGACCCAAATTTGTAGGGGAGTGGCTCGGGTGGCAAAAATAGCAACTAGATCCCCCAGCTAGGTGCCCTTTCTCACCCCTTTTTTGGTTGGGAGGGTTCCCCTACTAAAATAGACTACAGAAAAAGGGTACCCTTATTCTAACCTCTCTACTGGAGGACCTAGGCAAGCATCTTGGTGGTTCTGAGCCGTCCCCTCAGGTTTTTGGGGTTTGTCATGGTGGTTTTCCGAATTTGACCCGTCAACAGTGCTGTATAGCGATCTGAGGGAGGGGGGGTCGACAAGGAGAAACTATCGCAGATGATCAGAAGACCCCAAAAGCAAGGATGCCGGCCGTGATGCCGCCTTGTAACTGTCGTCAGTTCCAAAAAACACGATTCTTGCATTTACAATGCGTTTGAATGATTTCTGGCTTTCCAGGTGTTGATCACGGATGTTGCTTTTAGGAAGTTTTCGTTGCATCAATCTGGCATCACTTACCAGCTGCCGCGGCCGCAGCCACATTTTTTCATATCTCTTCTGGCTCTCCTCAGGCCCACAAAACCTTGGCCAGTTCCACTGCCAAGTCTCGGCCCAACGCCTTGGCGTTTTTGCGCCAAGCATACTGATACGCATACTGCAAAAACTTGTCACAAGCTGTCTTGCCTTTCCGGATCTTCATGGACGATGGGCGCCATTTCTTCAGAGAGCGCCTGACAGAGTCCAGCATCTGTGTCCCTGCCCAGCGCATCCCAGATGGCTGACACGGACGCAGCTTCCCGACATACTCATGCTTGACGTGGCTGACCTGCTTCAGCACCAGCTTTTTGTGCCTGCACTCTTTGATCAAAGTCTTGTAGCAGGCAGCCCCATCTGTCGCACCAGGCCACAAATAGCTGCCCACTGCACTGAGCCAGCCGATCAAAACGTAGCTCAAAACGATCTTGGCACACAATGAGCTGCTGCACAAATTGCAAGTGCGGGTCCCCAGTGGAATACCGAGTTTCCACATCCAGCAACTGGTCTAGAACATGTATGCGAATGGTTTAGGGCTCACCGCCAGAACCGCATCCTCCCGCCTTGCCAGACGCAACAAAATGATGCAGGCCAAAGAGAGGCAGAGCTGGAAATTGTCCATGGCTGGAGAGAGTTAGCAAAACGGTCCAAGCAGGCTGATCATGTCTCCGTGACTGTTTGACGCTAGTCGGTGATGGTGAGCCTGCGCCCGCTGAAAAATGTATAATGCAGCATAGGCACGTTTATTTTCATCCCCCCCCACCCCCCCCCCCCCCCACACATGCAGCTGGGGCCGGAGATCTGCGAAAAGCGCGCCTGCCACAGGCGGTGCAGCGGCCGGCTGCCAAAAACAAGAGCAGAATACTCGTTGGGTGGGTTGCAGAAGTGGTACTGTATAGTTGCATGATCCATCATGATCCCAACACCTGTGTTCAGATTACCCCCTCCAGCAGATGGTTCATAAACGATGCGTTGAAACACCGGGTTTGAACATGGCAGGCTAGAATCTCAGGCCTCTTCCAAATGTCGTGCGGCATGTTGGTATGTGGCAGCATTCTGGACTTGGACCCATGGTGGGAATGGGATTTTCCTCCGCTTTCCCTTTCAAACCCTCCCAACAAGTGTACCCTTTCGTCTCAAGAAATGACCATATATTGAAACACCCGAGTCACTTCAAGAAACCTCCCGGACCCTCACACTCCCCAAATCGTCAATTCATCTATAGTTCAACATGTTCTGGCGTTTTTTGTTCCCCTTCCAGTTCACGCATCTGAGGGTCCAGTGACCCAGTTACGTCTTCCAGTTGGCCATGTCCCGCCCCAGGTTCTCCCCCGCGCCCCCGACCCAAGCGGCGCTCCGCGGAGCGCCTCGAGACCGCGCCAGGCGATGCCGCGGGAGGCCTTCGCGGCGGCCTTGCAGTTTCTGGGGCCCAAGATGAGGCACTTGGCGCTCAGCGGCTCCGGCGGGGTCAGCGGGGGGGGACGGAAAGTCGGCCCCTGGTTTTTTTTTGCACGGGGATCGGGTAAAACAGAGACCGGCTGACTTCCACATGTGTTTTGTTTTTTTTCTCCCGGACGAAAAGGGCCTAGTCCTGCCACTAGTGATCCGGATCCGGAAGGGGAATTGACGCTCCGATGACTTTGAAGAGTTGGGTTTTGCTTCAAGATGGTGCTGCAGCGTCAACCCTTCAGTGCGGCCGAGTCGAGGAGCCCCTGGTAAATCATACGATATGTTTAGCGAAGGTTTTCGAGATAACTTCCTACACGCAATACCCAGTTTGTTCAGGGTATGATTGGACATGTGACATGATGTTAACCCTTTGCTCACAAAGGAGGTATTTACCATGCAAAACCAGGTTTTGCATACCCTTGAAACAACCAGGTATTTGGAGTAGGGGGTACAAGTTGACACCTTGCATGAGTGCCAATGGCTGACCATTCCAATTTGTTCCCCAATTTTTGGCTCAGCCAGTCGAGTTGGCGGCTTGGTCACATCCTGCCGTCCATTGCGTTCCGGTTAAGTACCAACCAAAAGGGGGTCCACAATGTATGAAAACGCATTTGTCCAAACTGTGTTTGTCTTCTTGTAAGCTTAGCCTTATCTCTTGGTGTGGATTGGGTTCTGAACCGCGAATTCGAAGCTCTTCCCTTTTAAACCAAGTAGGAGGACACTCCCAACGCTCAACCACCAATCAAACCAACTAGCAGAAATCTGATATTCAGGGGACGACACATCCCATTTGGGTCGCACGTGAATCTGCAGGGAGTACCCTTGGCCAATGGCCAACGTAAAAATGTGCGTTTCGCCAGTCGTGCGACCGCGTGTTTGCAGACTTTGTTTGGGGAGGGACGAGCTTCGGAGGGTTGATCTACCCTTCCGAACACAGCGAGAGCACACAAAACCCCATCTATGTCCCACTGTTTAGTTCGCTCGCTGGTGAATTATTGCACGGTAGATCCACTTACCATACAGCAGGGATTTTTGCCTCTAGCTTTCACAGGATGGTTCTGCTTCCTGGACCCCCAAGAAACCCTTTTTTTCTGCCAAAATGACCCATACAAAAGTGGTACAAAGGCAGAAAAAAAGGAATCGGTCCTCTGGGCGGGTCCAGGCAAAGCCGAGATTAGCCTCGAAATGATGTTTCGCTGTTAGTTTGCAAAAAAGACTACCTTGGAGCAAACATTGTATGGGGCTCCCCCCAAACCTCCAAAGAAGATTCATCACCTTTTTTTTTTGCTGAGGTGAGACAGGCAGTCGCATTGTCCGGTGTGCCATCGACAAAGCGACATCCGCTGCAGCTTGGCATGGACGGATCGAATCGGTATTCATGGGAACGCATTTTGGGCACCCCAGAATATGAAAGGTTCTCCTCACTCGTTCCCCACAGCAACTCCCACAGTTGGCAGACCCTGGATCCCTTTCCAAGGCATCCACTCTCCTTTAGGGAAATGGCCTTTGCATTTGGTGACACGTGTGTTTAGCTTTTTACCCTCCCAACAGTTAGGATGGAACCTGTGAGGGAAATGGTCCCTTTAAAAGGAAAAGGTCCAAGCCCCAAACGTCAGGTTCATTGATTTTCATCCGGGTCAACATTTCAGGTAGCCTTACTGGGAAGCTAATGCGTGTCAAAATATGGGGGCACCATCTTCGTATCTTTGAATGATTAGTTTTCCAGAGCAACTGACGCGAAGGCTGCTTCGGTGCGTGTTTGCTTCAGTTGCACAGGTCCTCATGGGTCCAAGTTGCAGTTGAAAGCTTCTGACTGCCCCATGGTTCCCCGCCTACTTAAAGGGGCAGGGTAAGTGATTATTAATTAGGAGACTAACAACCATGGTAAGTGGGTCACAACCATGGTTACTAACCACTTACTAAGTAGCCTGCCCCTGTAAGTCTAGTATTGCTTCTCCCTTTCGCTGCTTTGCCCCTGAGTCGGAGCTCCGGACTACGGCTCGATCCTGCTTTTCAGAAAGTCGGGGTGTGACTCGACATGTTGCGGACAGACTCAAATAGAAGGAGGGCCCGGCAACTCAAGTTGCCCATGTGCCAGCACACCCCAACCATGGAAAAAGCAGTTGTTGGGGGGGGTGCTGGTGCATGTTTTGTTTTTCGGGAATCTGAACTCCCACCCCATTCATTGGTGTCTTTCCCGGCGCGAAGGGGGTTTTAAACCCAGTATGAATCTCTTGGGGCAAGCAACCATTGTCCTTTTCCTTTTCCCTTGAATCAATCGTTGCAGTTCCAACAATTGAAAAGGTTTGCCAACTTAACCCAAAGGGTCCAAGTAGCTTCTGAGGGGGTACTGAACGACCCCTTTTTACTCCCAAAAGCCATCCTCATGAAGTACCAAGAAACCCTCTGGGTAAAATTGCGTTGCCGATGCTTAGGGACTCCTACGGCCCTGAAAGTGCCCCATGGAATCCGCAAGTGGATGAGTGTTCGAGGAGAGACCCACCAAACGGAAGAAGACTCTCCTTTGGAAAAGACCGCCTGCACTTTTTTAGGAGTCGGACCTCCCCGCCCCCCCAAAAAAAAACAAAAGCAACAAGAGGCGCAAGAGGCTGGGTGTTCCTCGCGTTTCCCCGCCTGTGAAGCTTCCATTTGGAGGAAGCAAGCCCACAGAAAGCTTAAGTTTGGCGACAAGAGTTTCTTTGGGACCGAATGGCAACCCCGCGTTGGGATGTTTTGACTGGCACGGGCAAGGAGCAGACGGCAGGGGCAAGTTTCAATTTCCTCCGATTTTGAGCAGATCATGGTAAGAATGGGGGGTTTCCCCAATGTCCCCCCCCCAACAAATTGTTCAGTGCTTCGGATTTCCCGATTAAAATCTCCTCACTTCAAATTGCAGCTCCTGAACAATTCCTCCTGCGGTTTTCCCCCCGAAGACGGTTTCTTGTAGGATCGTCACGTGCTGCTTGCTGCCTTCCGCAACTCCGTGGTGGAGCTCAGCAGGTCGACCTCAGGCCTTCCCGACTCGACGACGCATCGGTTTACCTGGAGTCTCCATGACCCTTTAAACATGGGTCCATCACCAACCATTATTTTGGTTAATGACACCATATTATTATTTTTTAGGGTCATGGAGACTCCAGGTAGGGAGGCTGAAAATGGGGGGGCGGGAGATCGGAAAAAAGGGCTCGTGCGTTTGTCGTTTGTTCTCGTCGTATGGGTGCCCTCGGACCCGCTTGAGGGCATGACTGGCGAAGCAACATGGGCCGGCGATTTGAAGGCCCTGGTTGCTGTCTTTTTTCGAGGCGACGGACTCTCCCCAAGAGGGTGGGTGGGTAGGTATTGCAACCAAACAAAAACATGCGCCCGTGTTTTTTTTTTGCCTCTTTTGGGTTGGTCGTTCCGACCAAGCCCAATCCGAATCGACCGGAGTCTACGAACATCTCACTGAGCCTACAAACATGGAACCCACCGGCACCCCCAACAACTGCTTTGTCCAACGTCCAACATCCCAAGTACTGCCCAAAACAGTCTTTGTGGTTGTGCTGTTTTGTTATTGTTGTTGTTTTTGAGTGATGGCCCCATTTTGACTGGCAACTCCAGTCCCGAAAAGGCTTCGAAACGTAGCCCGGGACATCACCTTGGGCAACCAAAAGGAGGTCTGAGCCTTGGACTTCAAATGGACGGAATCCTTTTTCCGCCTTTGATCCTGCAGGAACAAGTTGTAACCCTAGAGTCTCAAGATTTCATGATGTCAGGTCTTTGGGGGTCAAAGGCCTGATATATTTAAGGTCTTGGGCTCCTAAGGCAAAAGACTGGTGAGGTTGGCTGCTCTTTAGTTGCATCTTTCCGTCTTTCGACGCTTATGGAGACTTCTAGGTCCCGGCCTGAAAAGGACCGCAAGGGCCCTCCAATCGCAACCCATGGCCCCGGCTAGCCGTGAGCCTGCCCTCCAATGGACCAATTCAGTTGCCCAAAGCGACTCGACCGGATCTGACCTTTTGGTTTTTCCTTTTTGGTCTAGTTTTAGTCATGGCCCCAAAAGGTGAACCTTTTATTTCTGGGTCCCTAAGGGGCAAGTGAGTTTCCTTCTGCCGCAAAAATGGCCCATAGAGTGGTAAGACGGAAAGGAATTGGTCCTGTGGGGGTCCAGGAGACCATCCAGGTGGAGCACAAGTCAGTGACTTCAGAGTTTGGCCCCCCCCCCCTGAACCCACGGCTTTATTCCCTACGAGCTGTAGGCGAATCGGCCTTTTGGTTTGCTGGTTTTGGAATAACCCCAAGTGGTCACCCCCAAAAGGTGGTCACCTATATTTTGTTTGGGTCCTTGACAAAAGTGAGGTTTTGCTTCCTCGTAGCCCCCAGTCTGTTTCGCATCGTGTGTTATCTCATTGCAAATGAGGTTGCTATCAAGTTGGTATGGACTTGTTGCCGTTTCCATCCCCAGCTGAACTTCGGATGTACTAATCAGTGGCGGTTCCCCTGTTAACAACGAACAAAACTATTTTAGATTCAGGGGTCCTTTGACTAGATCCGGATTAATTCAAATTTGACGTAGTCAACAAGCCAACCAACAGCACCCCCCTACAGCTGCTTTTCCCAAGTACGGTACAACAAGCAGTGATTGCGGGGTGATGGCTTGTTTCAAGCCCGGCTCCCTTGGCCATCTAGGGGAATAGACTCGGGGAGAAGGTGGTTGAGGTGGCATACCCGCCAGAGAGTCGCCATAATTTTGCGCAAGAAAAGTGCATGAAATTCTCGTGGGTAATCTTGGTTGCGAGAAATCCATAGACAACTTGCAAGCTGTTTGTATTGTTTTTTCCCGGTTTCTTTGCGAGTGCAAGAGTTGCCGAGCCTCCCTCCCACTAACAGTTACCAGATTTTGGTCAATGGCAACTTGTTTATGGAATCCTTCAAGGGGCAAGGGTTACAAGGGGGGGTGGTTCAGAGCCCCTTTCGGGTTCCTTAGGGAGCCCTCCCTCCCCCCTCACCCCGACTGGGACAGGGCATCTTGAGCCATAATCAAAACCCGGGTAGATGAAGGTTAGTAAGGGAAGTCCCAGCCACAATTAGTTGCGGATATCCGCCTTCTTAATTCTTGAAGCATGGTTCTGGGATTACGACCATTGTTTTACCGGGTTTTGATTATGACTCTCTTGGGTTTCGATTATCGGGTTTTGATTACCCCGCTCCCCCCCCGACTGCGGGGCATCTTGACTTTCGGCAGGCCATGAAATCCTGGTGCAGCTGATCGACTGCATCCCGGTGTTCTCGCTGAACTTTATGATCTGCGAGACCATCTCTTGCTGCGCGCCTTGCCAGACGTTGTATTTTTTTGCGCGCTGAAGAAGCTAACCCCTGGGTGGGGAATGGCTTGGTGTTTGGTGTTGTTTTTTTGTTTGGTTGTTTTAAGCCGACCTTATCGTGAGGTCGGCTTAAAGGGAAAACCCAAAGAAAGACTACTATTATGGGACACACACCCCAAGTGTTGCAAGTCATCCAGGTATGGCAGGTACCTGGAGTCTTGACACTCAAGATCGGGCTTCATTGTCCAGAAATGGGTACACTAACAACTCTCTGCCAAGTTTTGTGAGACGCGAGGTCTCCAGGAACAATGGGAAACTTCTCAGTTGTCCAAAAATCTGACGGCTGCCTGTCCAAGAGTTTACAGAGATTGACCAAACTGCAAGTGTCTGCGCGCTTGAGGGACTTTGAGTTCTGCAAACTTGACAGTTGGCTAAATTATTGCGCATGAAAACCTGCTTATCAGACCTATCGCTCCATACATGATGCGAAAGTGCCCTGGCTTGATGCTATGATGTGTGGACGGTCAATGAAACTGGAGAAACTTTGCTATGTGCATGATATGATTCAGAAGGAAATTCAGCTGAAGATGTTCAGCCACGCAGGTGCACACCCAGCGTTTCAAATGAAAGACCTTCGCAAGTAGTAGCTTTGTCTCAAAGTTTGCCGTGTCAAATTTAGTATCGAAATCCCGGATCTTCAGTTTGAAATGGTCGGCGACCTCGCACCCAATCAATTCCTGCAATGTCTGCAACACACCCGTCACATATAGACTGAGAAGCGCTGAATAGCAGCTGTTGAATGGCACTGATTAGCATTGAGTCGTGCTGAGTGGCACTGAGTAGTATTCAGCACTGCTGAGTGGTCCTAAGCAGTACTGAGTATAGTGCTGAGTAGTAATGACCAGAACTGAGTAGTGCCGAGTGGCACGGAGTAGTGCGATCGCAACCAGGGCCCTCAAAAACACGCACCCCATGTTGATTCGGCCCAGGCCGTTGTGAGCCATTGGGCAGGAAGGGAAGGAACAGAGACCATCCATCATTTGGCTGTGGGTCAAAACCAATGGTACCATTTTGGGTAGGTGAATTCACCACCCATTTCAGGGGTTGTGCAGTCCCAGCATCCTGAGGTTAGGGACTTAAGTGGCAATGCGGGTTCATTATTCAGGGGACGTAGAGGGATCCCGGTGCATTGCTCTATGGGTTGTGGACACCGCAGGCTAAGTTTCCCCATTGGGGCGATTCTTGAAGCGCAGGGAAGCGGCTACATTCCATACATGGAAGTTGTTTTGGAGGTGGCTGCTCCTTGGATCCGGTGTTTTTTTTCTTCCTAGGTCCGTTTTTTTTTTTTTTAACTAGGGCTGGTCCCCTGGTTGGATGGTTGGTTGGTTGGTTGGCTGGCCGCATCCCCGGCATCACCAGCCTCACTTGGCTTTGGGGCCGTCTATTGGCTCTGACTGGGTGGCAGTTAGGAGTTGCTTGGGGCTGGTCTAAGTTAGGGGGAATTTTGGCTGGCTTAGATCTTCATGAGGGTGGGTCTTGGGGTGGTTTGGGGTTGATTTAGGCGAAGCGAAGGGCTGACATCCAGGCTGCTGTTGGGCGGATGTGGGGTTGACTTTGAGTGGGTTTGGGTTGGTTTGGAGCTGATTTGTGTTTGGTGTGCTGCTGGTTTGGCAGCGGCTTTAGGGTTGCGTTAGGGTCGTTTCGGATCGGTTTTGGGGCGTTGCCCCAAACCACCAAAACTCGTCCACAACTCACTTAACCACACCCTAAAGCCGCTGCTAAATTTTAAACCAGCAGCACACCAAACACAAATCAGCTCCCAACCCACACCAAAGTCAACCCCAAATCCGCCCAACAGCAGCCTGGATGCCCCAAACCACCCCAAGACCCACCCTCATGAAGATCTAAGCCAGCCAAAATTCCCCCTAACTTAGACCAGCCCCCAGCAACTCCCAACTGCCCCAATAGGCGACCCCAGGTCCAAGTGATGCTGGGGATGTTACCAGCCCTGCGGAAAACCAAGGACAAAAACCAGCCCTAGTTAAAAAAAGAAAAACATTACCGGCTGCTCCTTGCCTTGGTACCTGGATCACCTACATTCTCTCTACATTCTACTTGGTGGTTCTCGGCCATCTGGCTCCTTAAGTTTTTGTTGTTATTGTGCCCAAAGGCTCACGACTACTGCCCAGGCCGAATCAACATGGGTTGCAGTTTGAGGGCCCTGGTTTCTTTTTTTAAAGAGGGGTTGGACCTTCCCTAGGGTCCCACTAAAAGGGCCGCGGGTTTCCATTGACCAGGGTTCCATTTTGGGTACCCATGTTTGACCCACAGCCATTTCACCCACTAAAAGCTTTTCGACTTTTAGCCGCAGACCTGAAAACGGACCGCCCAGAGGAACTGTTTTCAGCGCTCGCCAGGGCTTCGTCCATTGGGCCAAGTGGCCTTTCTGAGAAACCAGGGATAGACGAAGCCAATTCTCTGGGACAGACGTCGCGATTTCGGTTGGACCATACCAAAACCCCTTTCACAAAAACGGCGTTTTTAAAGCTTGGGCCACCCAAAATGATGTCCTTTTCTTTTTACTTCCCCCCCCCCCCAAAAAAAAAAAAAAAATCCCATGTTCAATTTATCCAAGTTGAAACCAAAAGGGCATGGCTGGTTGTGTTTCCAGATCCCCAACTTCAGGGTTTCCCGCAGTTGGTGGTTTTGGATTAGTGTTTTGGGGAGTTTGAACCACTGGTTCCTGCAGAGGGTAAATGGGAAACCACCCCAACCTCCGAAACCAACCTTTTTTGGTGATCTTACAGGGAAACCAAAAGGCAAACCACATGTTGATGGTTCCCTAACATAAGACCAAACCAACCTTTATTGATGATCTTACAGGCACACAACATGTTGGTGTTTATCCCCGTTCAGCTGATCCAACGATCGCACGAGAACTTCCCAGCCGAGGCAGAACTGGCCCTCCACAAGAACGGCTCCGACGTCATAGAGCCTCTCGTCTCCGTCAGCCGGCGGGTGCGCGGGTGACTTCAACACCACCGGCCCCGAGCTGCCAATTCCTATAAAAGCTTAGTTGTTCAGCGGCACCCTTTTTCCTCTTTTTTTTTTTGGGGTGGCTGCCCCACTAAAATGGTCTTCCCTTTTTTTCCAGGGTCACTGAACAACTGAGCAAGGGAACCCAACAGGAGGTGGTCAACAGTTTGGTTTGATGGTTTAAGACATGTCGGTGTGGGTCAAAATTAAACCGCCACAGGACCACAGGTTTTAGGCAGTGTTTCCATTTACCAGGGTGCCGTTTTGGGTACCAATTTTTGACCCACAGCCATGTCTTTAAGCAGTGGTTTCCGCAATGTCACTGTAAGCAATAGGTGCCCACGCCAGCAAACCGGGTGAATTGCGCAACCTTGCGGGAAACAGCACGCAAAAGCAAAACACGACAAATCAAGCGTACCACAAGCTTTTGCTGTTGCAGGAGGAACACATATCCATGTTTGGTGGTTTCAGGGGGGTGGTATTTGGCCCAACACGCACAAACAAAACAGCGTTTTCGGTTGTTCTAAGGGTTGATTTCCCATTCTCCTCACCCATCGTTCTCTTCACAAAGCACACATTTCCCCAGGCGTCCAGGTCTGGAGTGTTCGAAGAGAGGGATCCCTGAGAATGGGAACCCCAGATGAATATCCCAAATTGTTGATTGCTAGAGGGTGTCCCTTTTAATTAGTGGGTATTTAGACCACCTTTGGAGCAACCCCCACCCGCTAATAGAAGCATCATCCGGGGCCAACATTTCAGGATACTTCCAAAATTGCCTTGAACATGGGTTACTGCAACCCCAACTTGTTGTTGGCGAAATCCCTTTTTTTCCTGGGTAGATTCTTCGGGTCCAGGTCAATTTTTGTCTGATCCATGCCGTAAAAAGTTTGGGATTTGAACCTCTGATTCTTCGGGGCAATGGGAAACTCCTCCGCAACACCACCAAGCCACCGATTCGGCTTCAAACCACCGATTCTTTCTGAGGGAAGCCATACAGGCGTTTGGGTTGGGTCTCTCGCCCGTGTCGCTTGGAGGTTTTGTTGGTTTTGTTGTTTGGTTTGTTTTGCGGAGTGAGGGCCAGGGAATGAACCTGGGATTCCCTTAAAGGACACCACCAGTTGGACGGTTTTTCTCGGGGTCACGAGCCATTCCCGCAGGGCCCCATCTCTCGCACCGATCGCAAGTTTTTTTGTTTTTTCTCGAGTAGGCCACCTCTTTGTTTTGTGTTGGAAAACACACACCTTTTTCAAGAAAGAAAGCACCAACACCCCCCTTGGTTTTTTTTGGAACTAACCAAGCCACAAATCCTGCGGCTTTGGTCAAGTCGCTGGGAAGCCGCTCGCTTTCGGCGTCGCTGTGTCGCTCGTTCGGGGAACGTGAGGTCCATGCTGCTGCACTTCCACCCCACGCAGCTTTCGGACTTCTCCATGAAGCTCGTGGAGGCGATTAAAGACGAACGAACCAGCGGACGTCGGAGGGGTCGGACGGGGGATTAATGCCTGGCGATGCGAGCCAAATGGCTGTGGGTCAAAACCAATGGGATCCCATTTTAGGGTAGGTGAATCTAGGTGAATTCACCACCCATTATAGAATCTAGTTTAGTGGGGATTGGGATGTTCACTGGGGGTACGATTTGGCTTTTGACCCATGGCCAAATGAAACCAAGACACCCCAAATTTGGGGGACCACCCATGATCAACATCCAGGCTTCCATGGTGCGCATACATGCGGATACGTCTTTTGGAAAACATGAGGACCTATGTCCTGTGGTGATAGATTCCCTTTAAAACCTAGAGGGGGAAATACGAAATGGAAGAAGGGCATGGACCCCCAAATTGGACCGATTGCTTTTGTCTACCTTGTCGATATCATGGCTCTATCTCGTTTGATTTGGGCACTCCTGGCTGATTTGGCTGCTTGAAATTCGGACCTAGCCACGTGCCCTGCTCTGTCTGAACAAGCCTGCGCAGCTTTCCACAAGCCTTCGCAGCCTTGTGCAAATGTCCCTTTGGGGGGGTTTCATACAGAGGGTTGCAAGCTGTCAGTCCTGTGGGTGCGCTTTTTGAGCGGAGCTGTTTGTTCCCCTTCAATGCAGCCGCCCTCCCAAACAATCTTGGGAACTTGCAAAATGGACCTCTCTGCCTAGCAGTACTGTTTAGAATTGGTTTAGTATACTGGTTTCTGGCTCAGTCAGGTAGCATGCTTGGGAGGGGCGGGGGCGTTTGTGCAGGGTTGCCCTGTTCGAAAGCAGCATGGGATATGTTTTCAATTTTCCAGGGGTTTGCCAAAGGATTGTATTTTCCAGCCTGGGGTAGACTTAGGATACATTTTGCATTTTACCAGAGGTTCAAAGTGAAGCAAACTGGGCCTAACTCTAATCATGCCGCCCAACTTCAAAGCTCACAGTATGACACCGTGTTGAAGTGTGAGCAAGCTACAGCATCCTTGCAAGCCGTAAGGCTCAGGAATTACGTCAAAATAAGGATTTGGGTCCCTAGTGTTGCCCTTTAAATCCCCACAACAAATACTCAAAGTCTTCTTGAACCTCAAACCTACTTGGACCCACTTCCCATAAGAAAGCACAATTTGAATTCGAGGTTCCAGGTAGTTGTTTCTGTTGTTCGTGTGCTTCCCTGTTTCTGTTGGTTTACGCCAAACCAGCGTCCGGGGGATTCCCAGGCCTTCAAAGACCTGTTCGAGGGCCTCGATCGATCGACTCGATTTCTCGCAGGCGGCCCCGAGGCTGACGCGCTCGCCTTCGGGCAGCCGTGTGCTGCAGACGCTGGTAGAGCTCCTCGAAATCGATAAATTTGGCCGTGGTCAAAACCCATCAGATCCCATGTTGGGACAGGCGAATTCACCACCCATTTTTAGAACCTATTTTAGTGGTTGGTTGATGTTCACTGGGGGCTAACCGGGGTTTTGACCCATGGCCATCTGTTTTTTTTTCTCTCCCCCCCAAGTCCCGCGTCCATTTGCTTTAGACCCAGATGTTTTTTTCAAGTTGGTCCATTCATCAAGGTCCCAAACGGTTAACCTTTTATTTTTGGGTCCTTTGGGGCAAGTGAGCATTTCTTCCATTTGCTGGGATGAATGTGTGTGTGTGTGTGTGTGTGTGTGTGTGTGTGTGTGTGTGTGTGTTTTTGTTAACAACCCCCTTGTTGGTTTCAGCTGGAATCTATCACCGCAGGAATTATCATTTTGTCCACGGGACTTAAGCAAACGGATTCCTTGATTCTGATCAGGCTTAGCTTTGCTCTCCCAGCCGCAACCACTCCCTTGTTTTAACTTTGTCTTGGGAAAGGGTTCCTTTCAAACTCAAGCAACCAAACGCGAATTCCCTTTTTCACATGGCCACTGGGCATCTGAGCTGTGTTTGGCAGGTTTTCAGGTTTTTGGTTTTCTGGGTTTTGTTCATTTTTGAAAAGGGGCTGCAACAAACAGGCGTGCTTTGTGCTAAGCCATACCAAGGTTGGACAGTGAGTTTGAAAATCGAGGGTGCTGGGTGCACGTTGATTCTAATAATTTACCAGTGCCTGGATGTTTCCATTGGTTTCTTTTTTTCTCAAAATGGGTACCCAATCCTTAACCCCACGAGCAGGTGCCCCTTGATTTTTATATGGGGGTCCTCTTGGAATCGGGTGTGAGTTGGGGTTGACCAAGATGGGTGGTTCGGGAGAGGGCTACAGGGTTTACTGTTGGGTTTGGTTCAAAAGAACAACGAACACACAAGACCAGGCGCCTTCTTTTGGCATTCGAAGGGTAAGTGTGGTGTTTGCTTTCCCTTGAGAAGCAAAGGCCTCTGTTTCTCCGAGAGTGACACCCGGTGAGATGGGCGGATCCAGGCAGTTCCGCGGACCTGAACGATGATTCGATAGCCGCAGAGTTTGGAACGGCCCTTTCGTCGCTCAAGCAAGAAGCAAGTCAAACCCACACCAAGCTCACAGGAGAGCCATGTTATTTTTTCTTTGTGAGGGCATCGTCTACAGGTTGGTTTAAAAGGAAGCCACAAGGACAAACCCAGAATTCTTGCTCCAAATTCCTATTAGCGAATCCTCCCTTCTCAAATTCGTGATTCTCTCCCGTGTTCTGGGGCGTTTTCTTTTTTTTTGCCAGACCCATTCGTTTCGACTTGGGTCGCACCACAAAAATCCACGCCTGTCCCGCGCCGGAGAAAAAAAAAAGGCGCCGCCGCCCGCGCAAGCCGCAAGCGCGAGGTACGGGGGCCCCAGCTGCCGGGAGCTGCTGCTGCGGCAGCTGCTGCCGCAGGCGGGGCACCTGGCGCCCCTCGGCGAAGCTTCCGGGAGGCCGCAGGAAGCGGAGCGAGGGCGAGCGAAGCGGCGGGATTTTCGTGGTCCGATTGTTCCCAAGAGGGTCCCTTGGTGTGGTGGTTCTAAAGGGAAACCAAACCCAGAGGGTTTTTTGGTACCTCATGAGGATGGCAAAAAGGGGTCGTTCAGTTACTTGGACCCTCTGGGGTTCTTGGTGGCAAGCCCAGCCATCCCGGCTCAACAGAGCTTTTTAGCTGTTGCTAGTTGGAATCAATTGGGAGCTTCCGAATTTCACCCACGAGTTAGTCACAGGGGATCTGAGGACAGCCCAGTGTTGGGTTCCCATTTCAAGTCATAATTATCAAGCCCTCTAAACTCTAAGATCGAAGCGTTCAACAGTCCGCCCGGGCCCGCCGAGTGTTTCAGTTGGGCCGCATGGCTGTTTTGTGGCTTTGGGCGAAGGCGAAGGCGCCCGCATCCGTTTGCTCAAGGTCCAACGGTGCACGCCTGCCCTTGGGAAGCGGAGCCTGGGATGACCCATTCTTGGACCTGCGAAATGGATCAAAATGGGTGGTTTCCGGTTTCCCTTGGGCTCTCCCTTCAAAGCTACCCGAAAAAAGTGTAACCCCCCCCCCCCCCACACAACAAAAAGTTTGGCTTCCCTTCAAAACTATATACCCAAAAAAGTGTAACAAAAAAACACACACACAAATGGGTTCTAACAACTTGGTTGCTTTCGGATGCACGAATGGTTCTTTAAAGTGCAAGCGATCGGGAATCCCGAACCTGTTCAACGGGTCCCTGGCTGGAGAATGGGATTGCCTACATGTTCCCAAGTACCGCGCCTACCAAGGGCAACTCACCTCAATTCGGCCAAAGAAATGAGGTTTAACCCACCTAAAGGGACACCCAAAGGAACCCTGGCTGAGAACCACCTGACCAAAGAACGGGAGTGTCTTAAAAGAAATTCCAAACTCATGGTAGTTTATCCATCAGCTTCCAACACCCAAAAGGGTCCAAACCTCAAAAGACCCCAGCGGACTTTGATAACCCCCAAAACTCGTCCAACATTTTGACCCCCGGTCTCAGTTGCCCCATAGGGACGCACCACCTTGTGAGGATGTACCAACCCGACATCCCCAGCCACTTGGAACCGAGTTTTGGCACATCCCACAAAGAGTTCAGCAAGCGATCCACAAACCACTGCGCCTTGAACACCAAACTGCCCTCCCCAAAATGACACCATGGTCGATCAAGAAGAACACCCACCAAAATCCCAGGGAGCTTGTAGAAGAACCACGGTGGAAAGGAATGAACAAGACATCAAGCCCCCCACAGCCCCCTCATATGGGTCAAACCCTGAGTTCCTGGACTTTGAACGCTTTTTGGGAAGACCATTTTGGTGGTAAACAACAAGTTTAGATACCTTTTTTGGCCAATTTACCTACATGTCCACTAACATGGAACTCACCTTGTGTTCTAGGACCCCTGAGTCAAGTTCCATATTAGTGGATAGGATGCCTTAAAAAGGGACACCAGGACCCGCAGAAATCTCTCTCTCTCTCTACTCAAAAATTGGTCATAGCCCCAACATATATATTTTTTGGGGGGGCACGGGGAATCCCAGGTTTATTAGTAATTTCTTCGGGTCCAGGCACATAGCACATGACCCCTGAACAAATTGAAACACCATGCAGACCGACTCGGAAGCCGAGGATGAACCCTAGCGGCTCACATTTGATTCGCAAGCTGCTGGAGCAGGGGGACGAGACCGGGCGGCTGAACCGCAGCAACAACAACCGCCCGGATGATTTTTGGGGGTCTCTAAATTTGATAACCGCCCTTTTGCCCGAAAAGCCCTGCAAAGCAACTTGGACCCTGAATGGACTCCTTTTTTGCTTCATACAAACGTCCCCGAGCCCCCGAAACAAGGGACACCATCTCCTTGCCTTTGGTTTCATTGGTTTCCACCCCCAAGCTTCGGGAAAGCTGGGTATCCCCAGAAAAGAATAAGAAGAAGTGCCAACAAGAGGTGGTTGCATGCTCCTAGAGTCTCCATGACCCTCAAAAAAGGGGGTCATTACCCTAAATAATGGGGTCATGGACTCATGGACCTATTGTCATGGAGACTCCAGGCTAGTTACCCCTGATGGAAACCATCACCTGGATCCGCTCCCTCCGGGAGTTCCTGGACTTTGGTTTCATTTTTTGGGAAATCATTTAGTGGCGTAAGACCCAAAAACCGAAGAAACCGTAGAACCTGCAAGAAACCCCGGGTTTTAATGGGGGAAAGTCGGGTTTTCCAAAAAACCACGAAAATCGGCCACATTCCTCAACAAGATGTTTAGTGTTGTTTGGCCAATCCGCTCGATCGGGTCGGTGAGTCTGCGAATCCCATGAAGGTCTATGGTTCACCCATGGGATCAGACTCACTTCGTGGGATTCAAAGATTCTCAGACTCCCTGATCCCTTGCTTCTGCCTTGCCAGATTTTTCAATGGGTCCACTGGGCAGAAACAAGTTGAATCGGTCAACAAGAGGGGAGATCGGATACTCAGGAAGTGGTTAGTAACTGCAACCATAACCCACTGGACGGAGACTAGTCATGGCATTTATTTCACCATGGTTCCTTTCACCACTTACCTGACGTAGCCTGAATCCCATGAGTTTGCAATTAGTCAGTGCCTGAAATGTTCCGTGGTTTGCTGCCTTTGTCCTGACTTTGGCGTGGGTCAACGGTACCCAAAATGGGTTGCCCGGGTAAATGGAAACATGGACTAAAACCTGTAGCCCATATCCCGGTGGTTTAATTTTGACCCATAGCCACATCCTTCTCTTTACCAAGTTTTTACATGACTAGGTCCTCCAGTAGAGAGGTTAGAATAAGTTGCTACCATTTGTTTCTGTAGTCTATTTTAGTAGGGAATCCTTCCAACCCATTTACGTGGCGCCCAACCAACCGAAATTATAGGGGTTCATTCCCCATTATTTTGCAACCATCGTTCTTTTAAAAACCAGCGGTTTCCCCTGGGGTAGTTTTCCGGAAAGAAGGATCCCTGGAAAGCATGGTTGGAAGGTACCCCATGTACTGTGGTTTCTGGTTGGTCCACTTGTCAAGATTTAGGAGACGCGGTCGCTCTCTCACCGTTCCCCGCCATCCCCCGCCATACTGTGGATGGACGATATCCTGCACCACCCAAGAAACCCTAGAATGATGATTCCCCTGTAAATACCAACAAACAATGGTTTCCCATCGTTTCAAAGTGGTGCGAAATGGATTTCGTCCACCCACAGTAGCCATGAAAGAATGGTTGGAAGTGTCCCCTAGAATAATTTGTCGCCTCGAGGCAGCTGGTGGCCGGCGCTTTGCTGGAGGCCGTGCGAAGCAAGGCGGTGCAGGCACCGGACGATTTTTTTCCTCCGCGAATCCACGGCTCGGATCCAAACGGAAGACGTACCTAGGACCTAGACTCTCCATGACCCTTTAGAAATGGGTCCATGACCCCGTTATTTTGGGTAATGACCCTAATGTTTTAAGGGGTCATGGAGACTCCAGGGAGACGCTAGGTCCCACCACAGCGGGGGTCCCGGGCTGCGAGCCAAAGCCGAGCGCTTCGCAGGTGGTGAACATCGCCTGTAGCCGCTGCGGCAGCGCGGCCCGGAAGCTCAGAGGTTTGTCCTCGCACCGAGCGCACCGGACGCAGAACAAACACCCACGGGTGTCCTAGGATCTTCGAGGCCAATCAACGAAAATACCTACCTGGATAGCCAAGTTGCGATCGCTTTTTTTCAGTCACTGTTGCTGGTGTTTGGGGTAAAGTGGATGGAGAAAAGCGATCGCAACTGGCGATCCAGGTAAGTCTCCATGACCCCTAGAGAAAGGGGTCATGGCCCCTCAATTTTTGGGTAATGATCCCATTTTTCATGGAGACTCTAGGTACCGTAAAACACCATGCATGGGGAATTCCGAGGTTTCCCTGTTAATACCGTAAGAAGCCGTGAGAAGTTTCATTCAACCATGGTTTCATGAAGCGGTGGTGCGAGAGGCGGATTTCGCAACCGGCCGCAGTAGGAATAGTGGGAATTGTCCTTACTCGTTCTGAAACTCGAACTGAGTCGCTTTTCGGTTACCATGTGGGTAAAGAAATAGGTGACCGAAGAGCACTTTCCCCCGCAGAGGGTCCAAGTACCTCAGGAGGATGGAGTTTGGGGGGGTAAAAAGGGGTCTAGGTACCTCCCTAGAAGGTACTTGGACCCTCGCGGTTCGGGTTTGGTTGCCCTTTTCAATGGCCACAAAAAAGTTTCGTTGGCCCAGGACCACATCATTTCAGGTCTTTGGGGGTCCTTCAGGCCCTCATCATGTTTCGGGTCTTGGGCTCCGAAGGCTCAGGCCTTAAGCAATCATTTTTTGGAGGTCTCAAAGCTTCCAATGGTCTGGTTGGCTGTCAGGTTCCGGACAGCTTTTCCATTCACCAGGATTCCCATGGGCCGATCCCTAGTTGTGAGACACAGCAGCAACCCTGGTTTCCAGGGTCCAAATGCCTTCTATGGATATCGAAATGTATGGTTGCCCGCCAAGGTTTGAACAACTATCCTCCTTAACTGTTAAACATGTCTTTAAACCACACTTCTCAAATTATGAGCCGGCGCCCTAAGCTTAGGGAAACCCAGCCCAAAAAGCCGATTTCTTCCAAGACACCCTGGCTGGGAGCTAAAGAGGTTGGATTCTTCCCCAGACCCACCCCAAGATAGTCGTTTGGATTGGTTTGTGGAATTGAACCCTTGGTTCCAGAGGGGAATTGGAAACCCTAAACCCAGAACACATTCGGGGTTTGCTGATCTTCGGCGTCTTTTTCAGGGAATCGGACCCCTGTCAAACTGAACTTGTGGTTCTCGCAAGACAGTTAGGGAGGTTTGTATGGTGTCTTTTTTAGGGGATCCCACATTTGTTGGCTTTCGCAGAGGGTCCTTTGGTCCCTTCTGAGGAGGTACTGATCGACCCCTTTTTCCCCCCCCAAAGCCATCCTCATGAGGTACCAAGGGACCTTCCGGGTTTCCTTTTGGTGTCTCTTTTGAACCCCAAAACCCAAACCTCGGACCCGTCGCCACCTCCCCGCCGACGACAGGTCCTGCAGCAGATGTCCAGCATTGAGGCGCCTGAGGTGGCGGAGCTCCAAACCAGACTCAACGAGGCGCTGGGTGCGAAATCCATGCGCTTCTCGCACCACGAAATGGGACCATGGTTGAATGAAACCAGCAGGTTTGTTAAGGTATTAAGTAGTATTAAGGGAATCAGACCAGTCCAGGGTTTCTTGGGTGGTGCGAAATGGATTTCGTCCCACAGTAGGTATCCTTCTTGGTTGGTTTGGTTGAAAAATAGAGGGCGATTCCTGGTTTGCCTGGTGGTTCAATTATCTACCAGGGCCATCGATTTTCCCAAAAGGACACCTATGCTCAGATCCGGATCCTTTCCCTAGGTCCCCCAGCTAGGTGCCCTTTCTGACCCCGTCTTTGGTTGGGAGGGTTTTCCTGCTAACATAGACTACAGAAAAAAGTTGGTACCCTTACTCTAGCCTCTCTACTGGAGGACCTAGTTCCGATTTGCGGATCGATGCCAACTTGGCCCAGAGGGTCCCTTGGTACCTCATGAGGATGGCTGTTGGGGGGTAAAAAGGGGTCTAAGGCTTTGTCTCAAAATCGGAATTCCGCGGGAGCCACCCGTCGTTGGACACAGGTCCATCTCGCTCCCATAGTTCCTCGTCAATTTTAGTCAAAAGCATTTGGGGGTTGGTCCCCCAGTAGTGCCCTTTTACCCTTGTTGAGGGAGGGTTCCCCTCTACTAAGATAGACTACAGAAAAAAGGTACCCTTTTTCTATCCTCTCTACTGGAGGACCTAGGTGGTAAACAAGCAGTGCGACTTCTTCTGGCCATTCCACTTGATTGGATTTGAGAAATAAGGGTCTCCCACTAAGTTCACGAAACTTCCCCAGACACCAAACATCGGGGTCGCCCACAGAACTTGGAGACACACCCTACACTGGGGTAAAGCTTGGATCCCTGTGGTTGCATGGTTTCCGGTTGGTTTCTCTTGAAGCCCAAAAAAGGGGAAGCCTGAAAAGCGCCGCAACGAGAATCCCAGAAATGTTCAGTTCAACTTTTTGGCTCATGGGGTTATCTGCAATCTTGGACCTGGCAGCTTTCTGGACATCCAATGGACCGATTCCTTTGGTTCTGCCTTGGTACCACTTGTTTATGGCAGAAAAGGATGGGATCGGTCCATGTTGAGAGGGTCCCTTGGTACCTTCTAAGGATGTACTTAGACTTTTGTTTACCCCCAAAAGCCACCCTCATGAGGTACCAAGGCCCTCTGAGATTGGAGTTCCAGTTTGTGTTTCTTCCCTCACAGCTTGCCGCACCTCGCCGGGAGAAGCATTGCCAGGCTTGGCTCACAGATCGCCCGCTAGGTCCCCTTTGGTCTTTTGACCAACTTTTTTGGTTGGGAGGGTTCCCCTACTAAAATGGACCGCAGAAAAAAGTGGGTACCCTTATTCTATCCTCTTTACTGGAGAACCTCGCCCGCGTGTCGAATACCGCGCTTCAGGCGGTGCCTTTCTTGGAAAAGTCCCGGTACGGCCGAAGGCTTTTGCCCGCCTGAGCATCCTTCTTCCTGCGCCGTGGCAAGTTCAGGATCCTCCATTGCAAGGCGCAGCTCAGCCATTTCTCGTGAAGACTCAGGCGACCCGCTCGACGGGGCCAAATAGACGTGTTCCAGGCTGCGACAATCATGCGTTGCTCCCATCTGAAAGGAACCCATTTCTTAGAGCCCAAGTGAAGAGGTCACCCAATTGGCCGCAACCAAAACGAGCCCAAAGAACACGGCTCTTGCCCCGCTCCGGAAGCCACATGCGGGGGTTGCGTTGCTCACAGGGTGCCTTGGGCGTTACACGAGGAACTTGCAACCCGGTTCCTGAAGAGCGCGTCTTCGATTTCCCCCCGTTGGTTTTTGCAAGGGACTCTATGGCTACTGCGAAATATGTGTTGCTTTTTTTCCCTGGGCGGGGAGATTTAAAAACAACATTTGGAGGCATGAATTTCTCCAGGGGGGAAGACTTAAAAAAGAAAAATGGAGGCATGCGTTTCCCCTAAGGGGTGTCCAAACAAGCCTCACGCATTCCCTGGCTACGCTGGGTATGTGGCGAGTTTTGAGTGGGGGGCACCGAAGCCTGCGTTTTGGGCCATCGGCTCAGAAAGTCCCTCAAGGACGCCATCAACCCACGAGGCTTAGTGTGGTCAAGCCCAACATGGGTAGTGTTTTTTTGTTTTGTTTTGAGTTGGTACCCTTCTTTGCGGTTTTTTTGAGACCAAAGAAGGAAATCAGAATGTTGTTGTTGTTTCTTTTTTGGGGGGGGTTACCCTCAAAAAAGACGCCCAGAAAATATGTAAAGGGTATCGTTTAGCTTCCTCGGTCCAATTTCTACGGGTCGCGGGGGTCTTCGAAGCACACGAGGAAGGATTGCAGAGCCGTACCCTAGTCGTATATGGTCGTATCCCTAAATTTGCCCACCCATTTTTTCGAGGGACCCCCCCCAAAAAAAAAACACAAAAAACAAAAGAAGACACAAACAAATCAAACAGAACAACATCGATCGGTTGTTTTCCATGTGGTGTCCCTTTAGCCCGTACCAAAGCGGGCTACCCTTAAACAAGCGACAGACCTGGAGCCTTCGAAATGGGAAACCAGTGCTGTAGAGACGTGACCGGGGGGAAAACATCTAGGCCCCCCAGTGCCCATTCTCACCCCTTTGGTTGGGAGGATTCCCCTACAAAAATAGACTACAGGAAAAAGTTGGTACCCTTATTCTAACCTCTCCACTGGAGGACCTAGTCATGTAAAACCCACGTAAAGAGAAGGATGTGGCTATGGGTCCAAATTTAAACCACCAGCAGACCACAGGTTTTAGTCCATGTGTCCAATTACCCGTGTTCCATTTTGGGCACCAATTTTTGACCCACAGCCATCTAAGCCTGCTTTTTGTTTAACAATCGAAGGGATGCCTACTATGGCAAACTGGGATTGGAATCCGATCGTTTCAAGGTAAAGCCCAGAGGCTTCATGGGGTTTGTGGGTGCCTGGGCAGAAATTGGATGGCAACGATTGGGACGAGGATGGGCGTGGGCTCCTTATTCCTGCCATTGTGTGAAGAGCGGAATCCCCAGTTTGTACCCAATGATTGCCAATGATCCTGTACAAAAACTCCAAGTTCCTGGACATTAAGCTTTTTGGGCTTGGGCCATTTTTGCGACAACAAAAAAAGTTTCGACTTGTTTTTTTCCAATTCACGCAGGAAGTGAGTGTATACTAGGTAACCAAGGGCGTGCCAGCCTTTGCAAGCCACGAGGACATTTGCTGGTTAGCTGCTGTAGTGGCTTGCCTGGATCCACGGGGTTAGACCTAAAGGATTCCAGCCGATTTGGGTCTTTCGGAAAATCCGTGTTGATAAAGCAGAAGGAGACAAATCGACGAAGGGGCTCCCTGGCGTAGGATTTGGTGGAGTCGAGGTGTTACCAAGGCTCCAGAAACCTCAGCGGCCAAATTCCAAGCGAAAAAGTTTGGGTCCCCAGCTTTGACCATTTGTAACTTCTCCCAAATGTGGGAGTCCCCCAATGATCATCCCATGTAAACGACCTTTGGAGCAAGCCCCATGTTGAAGCCATGAAGGTTCTTTCTGCCATATTAAAGCCATCAGGACCAGTTTTGGGATCCGAAAAACGGAAGGCTCAGTGAGTGCCAGGCCTTACATGGCTCGGTTTCTCTAGAGTTCCAAAATACACCCCTGGTTGATTCATGGGGAGCAACCCATTTAGAAGGAACCCGGATCACTGGGGATAAACCACCCGGAGAATCCAAGAGGTTTGAAGCGCAGTCAACAAGGCCTTCGAAGGTGCGTTCGCCCGGAGGAGTTTGAACACTTTAAGCAATGTGCGGAACATATGGTCCGGCTACTTGTCCTCAACTCCCCTCTCTTGCCCAGTGGTGCTCTTTTTTTTTCTTATCCTTTTTTGGATAAGGGTTCCCCTTTAAACTCAACCAACAAAAAAAGGGTGCCCTTTCTTCCCATGGCCACTGGGCATCTAAGTCCCAGTTTATTCACGTGGGAGGTCCACATCCAAAGGGCAGCTGTCCAAGTCGGACTGGGGCAGGTGAACGAAGGGGCCATCCCAAAAACGAATCGGCGCGGTCGAATGCTCTTGAGATTCTTTCACATGATTTGGGTACGGTAGTAATGTTAGAACTTTATTAATGAAACCCCTCTCATGAACGATGCCCGGTTTTCCCAAAACTGGTCGACCTTGGGGGGGTGGTTGACTAATCAAGTTCCAACATTTTTCAGATTCTGGCTTGCCAAAATATGGACACTGTGTGAGAAAACCAGGGATTTAAGGAAAATCCCCGGCCAAAATGGATCGCACTTGGTTTCTCTTTTTGGCCCCTCTCTGGGCTCACGGCCGAGGTGTCAACTTTAAGGCGCGGCCTGGGCCCATGGCAAAGATGTCAGAATCGATGGGTTGGGAGTACACAGGGACATTACCCAACATCAGATCATCCCAAAAACACCCACACCCAGAGGGTCCCTTGGTACCTCATGAGGATGGCTTTTGGGGGATGAAGGGGTCGTTCAGTACCTCCTTAGGTACCAAGGGACCCTCTGGGACATAGCCAGGTTTGAGCTGGTAGAATGGTGCGATTCCCAAGAGGGCGTCCCAGTACTCAGAAACCCTTGGATCCTGGACTTCCGTCACTTTTGGGGTTGGACCATTTCAGAGGCAAAGAGAACGTCTTGCTTTGCCGCCTTCGGGGCTTCAGGGCTTCGGGTTTTGTTGAGTTTTGGGTCTGCAAAAAGCGGCTTTGTCCCGCCACCAAGAAACCAAGAGTTGCGGGTTTTCTGGTAGTTTCTCATTTGAAGAAGCCACACAAAGAAGGTGGCCTGAGAGAGAGATAGACCTGCTTGTTTGGCGGCAATTGCTTTTGGAGTGAGGACCTGTCTGGTTGACACGGGAAGCTAGGACTCGGTGGGCCCCAGTCCTCCCAAATGAAGTCTTCGGCATTCCATGTTTCGTGATACAGAACTCTACAACCAAACATCCTTATGAAGTAAACCAGCTTCAATATGTTTTTTTCTCGTGGCAACTTGAAGGCTCCCCCCAAAAGAAACAAACTGACATGAAGTCGCCTTGTTGAACGTCCATGAATGTCTAAAAAGCGCTGTAAGGGTTGTCCAAGATCCTTCCCTGGGGTTGGCGAGCGCTTTCAAGCAACTCAGCCACTTGCTCGCCGGGCAACTGAAGGTTACACTGTCCCAAACAGAACTGGTATGTCTTCTTGTAGGAATCGGACCTTTTTTTTTTTGTCGTCCCCCCAGTGAACATCCCAATCCCCACTATAGGTTCTAAAATGGGTGCTGCACCTAGCCCAAAATGGGATCCCATTGGTTTTGACAACCACAGCCAAATCGGGCCATGGTACCGCCGAACCCGCGAAAGGATCCCGTAAGCGCCGGAGGGTGTGCCCAGATTTCCCAATAACGGGTCCAAGAGCCTACAGTAACCTGAAGAAAGAGCTTGAAACCGCCTGTCACTCTTAAACTAAAAAGAAAGAGAAACCCACCAACCATCATTGGGAGGGTGACCCTCAAGCAAGGGAATTGTGTTCACCAACCACAATTATGGGGCCATCGCCATTTTTAAGTTGGATTTTTGGGAGGGTCCGGGTTCCCTGTTTGGGGTACTAAAGGAGGCAGACCTTGTAAGTAAAGTGTACCTGGACCCTCAAATTTCCCCCCCCCAGAGATGGGGCTGTTGCCCCTTTTAATGGGTAGTAGGGTCCTATACGGAACTGTGGTTAGGACATGTTAGAACACGCTTCGGGGACGGACAGCAAAACCGAATCAGGTAGATGACAGGGACAGCCAACCACAAATGGGTGCCTCCGCCGTTTTTTTTCTTGCAAGCATGGTTCTGGGTCCCGACCATTTTTATGCCAGCAAGTTTGGATTATGACTCCATTTGGTGGCAAAGCAAAAGTTTGGTGACTTTGTCTGGTCAATCCACTCGATCGGAAGACAGGGTTTTCTGGGTAACCAGGTCAAAAACATGCATCCCTAAAATGGCCCCCCGAGTTGGATGAATACTAGACTAAAACCAGCGGTGTGCCCCAGCTGTTGAACACTTTGAGCCACACGCACTCAACGTAATCGGATCGCCTCATTCGTTGGGATCCTTTGGTCCCAGGACCGGCATCGCGGGAATTAGATCGCGTCCACCTCTGGCTGACTGGCGCAAATGCTGGACCGGGAAGATTGCTAGAAAAATATGAGGGTTCCTTAGGTTTGTTGGTAGGGTACAGTTTACGGTTTGGTGAAAGTAGATGGCACAACTCGCCCTCAAATGAAGTTTTCACCTCCCTAAGTTACCGACAGAAAGAGAATTGTGCCGTTGACTTTCACCCTGGCGTAGTTTAGGACAGCGCGGAAAGGTCAGGTTTCCAGATGAATTTGGAGTGTCCGGTGACATCGGAGTCCAGTGAAGACGCAAAAGGCGGGCTGAGTGCCAGTTGCCCCCGTTCTTTTCCAAGCCCTTCTTTTCGTGAAACCGGGAGACACCCGGCGGAAAGCAAACGGAGTACACCTGGAGAATGGTCAGTTTCGGTAAGAAGGAGAGGAATGGGGGCCCCGGCCCCAGCCTTTCAGTGTACAGAACCCGGAGGCATGTCGACCAAGCGAGTATTCGCTCAGCTGAGCTCAATTTCTCTCTTTCAGTTTTGGTGTTTTCTCCCCTGCGCAGAGCCCTCTCGACCGGGTTCAAGGAGTTCTGGAGAGAGTTGATATCGATTTGGCTTGCGATCTTTTGAAGTCCAGGACTCTGTTGGAAGCCGGTGAGGCTAGTACCCCAGACCCGGCCCGATATACGCCGATGACTTTTCTGTGTAAAAAGGTAGGTCCAGACCCTGTCCATTTTGGTGAAATGACTATTTGTTTTTTATTTCCCCCTGTTGGTTTTAAAGGGCGTCAATCACGCTTCCCGAAAAACTCGCTGGCTGCTTTGGCAAAAAGGCGCAACGGGTCTCCGGAGACTGGGGTACATTTGTTTGGGAGGCAATTACACAAATTCGGGGGGCGAAGCGACTGTGGTGCCAAGTGCGACAGGAGCTTCCGAGCTTCACCCCCCCGCAGAATCAACAGCCCAGCTGTTTGGTGGACCTCCCCTTTTTGTTTGGCTTTGGAAGGCAACTGGGGACAAAAGGGCAATTGGATCCATTCCTGGGTCACCCGGGCAGGGTGGGTCTCTCGGCCAGTTGTCTGGTAAAGAGAGATGCTGGCGATCTGACGCGAGCTGACGCCCCAAAAAAGTCTCGCGAGTTCCTACGCATTCTAATCCAGAGGCGCAGGAGCCAGCGGGGCCCCCAGCCCTCCTCGTGCCCCTAGTTGCCTGCGTTGCGGGGAAGATTTTGGCCCACAGGGGTACACACAACAAAACATCAGAGTTCAGAGCCCCAGACGGTCCCTTGGTACCGCATGAGGATGGCTTTAGAGGGGCAAAAAGGGGTCTACGTACCCGCTAAGAAGGTATTTGGACTTTCTGGGAGCCTGTTCCTCATGAGTTAAGCCTACCCTAAAATATAGCGTACCTTCCCAATGAACATGGAACCTGACAGGAGGTCCCTTTAAAAGGAAATTGTCTTCCAGGAGCCCCCTGTCAGGTTCCATGTTTATAGGTGGGAGGGTAATGTTTAAATTTGGAGGACACCCCAGAACTGAGCGCAACCAGGCCCGGAGAAAATTGCCTTTAGCCAGAAAAGGGTTCCCCCAAAACACACACACACACACCATTCTAAGTTAAGCATACTGAAATGCTCGCAAATAGCAAGATTCGCAGCTTTGGGATAAGTGATGTGAAAGCCAAAACTAAGCCACCTTTTCTCACGGGGTGTTCTATGAAACACCCATACTGGTTTTCTAACAGATGCCTCCCCAGAATGTCCATTCAATTTCGTAGCTTGGATGTGAATCTTCAGTTAGCTGTATGGCTTTTTGCCCCCGGATTCACCGGGTTTTCCCGCATGCAGTTTTGTAGATGGTTGATGCTAGGCCAGGCCACAAGGTGAGTGAAGATGAATGTCAACCCCGCATTAAACCCGATCGGGGAATCCCTGTTCGGAATCTGTAGCTTTGGAGGACTCCTAAGCAGGGGTTCAGGCAAATCGGTCAACATTTGTGGCTCAACAGGTGCAAAAAGCGGAGCAAGCAGTACCACGAAAACCTGTTTTTCCCTGGCTCTTGAATTTTGAGCCGCTTCACCCCGGCGATTGCATGGAAGCTCCCAGAAGGCCTGAGCATGGAACATACCTGGACCCTCAAACAACTTTCCCCCCCCAAAATGGGTGCTTGCCTCCAACTTAGGGGCTGAATGCCGTTTTTCCATGGGTAGTTTCTTCGGTTCCAGGTACCGTATGTCTCAAACTGTCCGTTCGTGAACCATCCATGCAATCGCCTGGCTTCGAAGGTTGAACGTCCCGCGTTGGCTGGAACAGGGGGCTGCGAGGAGGGCTTTTCTCAAGCCAGGGATGTACAGAAGAGGCGTCAGCGGGACTCGAACCGGATGCGCTGCCTGGATCCAAAGGACACACACCGTGTCCACGCCGAGAGTTGTTTGAGGCGTTGAACAGATGAAGGCTTCCCCGTGATTCCATCTCCCTACGTAACCACCTGAAATGAAGCAAACGGGGCATGGCGAAGTGCTCACCCTGACTTCATGGACTTCACTTTTTGGGCTTGGGGCCATTTTAGTGGCGAACCAAAAGCGTGGTTACTGTTTTTTTTTTTGGGGGGGGGCAGGCAATCCACTGGTTCGGAAGTGAGTATTTACCTTCCGTGAGAGGGTTGTGACCCACGGTGTAGGCGAAGTCACGGGAAGCCCCGTTTTTTTTTGTGCGATTTAGATACGAGTTTGATATGATTGGCAAATATGGCTTTGTTACGCCGGTTTTACGATATTTTGTTTAATACGTTTTGCTTGTCACGTTTCCTTTGACTGAGATGTTTGACGTTCTGGCAGGATGTTTGGGTTCTACCAGGCAACCCGCCGTGTTGTGCTGCTGGGGCAACAAGACTTCAACAATGGAAATCGTATTAAAATCGTATTAAATTAGTATCAAATTCGTTTTTTTTTTAACGATGTCAATACAATTTGAATACGGTTTTTAATACGATTTTTTGCACCCCCTGCGTTCAAGTGCAAGGGTAGCACCCGCTTTCCAAAACAAGCATGTCCAACCTGAATCTTCGTTTGCGCACTTTTTTCTGCTCAAATGCTTGTTTGCGCGTTTTGTGGTGTTTTTGCGCGCTTTTTTGGAATTTGCGCACTTTTGAGAGATTTGCGCACTTTTCGGGTGAAACTCCTCTGGTAGCCAAATTCGGCACTTCTTGTGTAAACAACCGATACCGCGCTGCTCGTGCCCGTGCCGGCGCAGCTGTTTGTTGAAGTCCTTGATGTTTACAGCATATCTAGCTCTTCTTTGTCTCCACCCAAGCCTGTTTTAGGCAGGAAATTTGTGGCACACCCGGCACAAGTACCAGCTATATATCACTTGCACTTGACACTTTGAGGCCATTGATTTAGCAACCCGCTTGGCTCCGTGAAGAGCTCCCAGCCCGCAAGTATTGCCTGGGTTTGCACGGATCCGCTGTTTGCTCCAGAACTGTGCTTGCGCCGCATTTTTATTGAGACAAGTCGCTGATAGGTGAAATTAGTCTATTTTCGGCGCCTTGCCAGCCCGCAATTTGCGCGCAAAAATCCGGTACTATCGCGCAAATATCCGCAATTGCGCGCAAATTCGAAAAGTGTGCGCATGTATGCGTGCGTTTTTGACCTTTTAATTAGGCAGCAGATGTCTAAAGCGCCCAAATTGCCAACCAACAGATCGGTTTTGAGCCACATGTGGTCGTCGCTTGAAGCTGCGCCACTTGCAAGAGCCGTTCGAACTTCTTGCAATTTCAAGGAGTTGAAACTTGTTTCACTTGGCTGTCAAGCTGGCTTGGCAATGTTGAAGGCTATTCCCGACAACCGCTCCGTTGGTAAATGTTCTTTGGATCATCTAAGTTCTGGCCGATTAGGCGCATGTATCCTTGCCTATAGTTGTTTTTGAACAGCTTGACAGGTTCATGTCCAGGCTATACACACCCCGCACCTTTTTCAAACCAGCCAAAAACGCCTCGCGCAGTTCTTGGAACTTTGCGCGTTTTTTGATTGAAACGCGCACTTTTCCGTTGTGCGCACTTTTTTTTGCTCAAATGAAGATGCAGGAAGGTGTAAAACACGTAACAAAACGCAAATGTTGCAGGAGTCGTATTGAAAACGTAAATCCGAAAAAAAATGACAGTTAGGCTGACAGCATAGGTCACAATGAGAGGCTTTCTTGGCATACGCATCAAAAAAGGTTAAGTTAGGATCACTAAATAATTCGGGATCAAAAACACATTATTCCAGACCATGTGAAGGAGGAGGCAGTTCGCAAGAGCGGTTAGTAAGTCAGCATACGGCGGTTAGTAAGTTAGTAAGTTAGCAAGTTAGTAAGTAGCAAGTTAGCCAGTTAGCAAATTACTAAGTTAGCAAGTTAGTAGGTACGGCCGGTATAACAAGTTAGTAACTCAGCAAGTTAGCCAGTTAGCAAGTTAGTAAGTTAGCAAGTTAGTAGTTGCGCCAGCTAGAAAGTTAACAAGGTAGACTGAGGGGAAGACTAAGTTAGTGTGGCGGAAAGGGCGAATAGCGCAAGACGAGTGCTTTTTCTACTACTACTACTACTACTGCTACCACTACTACTAATATTATACTACCACTACCACTACCACTACCATTACTACTACTACTACTACTACTACTACTACTACTACCACTACTACTACTAGTACTACTACTAGTACTACTACTATTACTACTACTACTACTTCTACTACTACTACTACTACTGCTACTACTTTGATTTCACTACTAATACTACTACTACTATTAGTACTACTACTCCTCCTACTACTACTACTACTGCTGCTGCTGCTGCTACTACTACTACTACTACCCGTTTAATTTGTTTGATCCTGATTTTTTTTTATTGATCCTTCAGCCGGGTTTCTTAGGGCGGCCCGGTGGGAGAAGGAGACGATTTAACTATTGGAAATCGATTTCACTACTGGACATACGCTCTTTTTTTCCCAGGCGGCTGAAGCAACTGGACGGTGAGCGGCCTGACTCACTTGGTTTCATGGATTCCCTCTAAATGAATACCCTTTTCTTGGGTTCAGGACCCCTTCTGCCTACAAAGGCTTTGTTGACAGCTACGCAGCTTGCGGGATCAACCAATGCACACCATGGATTTTTGCCCGCGTTTCCGGCGCAGAGTTTTGGAGCCACGGGCGCTGGTTCTGAGTCCCAAATGCAAACAACGCAGGCGCGCACTGCGAACTGCGAAAGGCACGCACAGGGGTTTCATGTGTACAGTGCTGCCATCCCGAATCCCGGCTCGACAATTCGTCGGCGCGACAGACGCCGAGGATTCCATTAAGATTGGAACCCGCCGTGGCAATGGAACCTGAGAACCTGACCGGAGGCTTGGAAGTTGTCTAAAGGCCTCCCTCAAGTTCCATGGCTGTGGCTGAGAGGGTTCTCCTGGAGTCGCGGAAAGGCGGCAGGCGTGACTCTCTGTCGCAGCCTGTTCCGAGGAGTGGGCAAGTGTGAAACGGCCACTTGCGCCACACTGTGGTACCAAGATCGGAGCACCTTCGGTTGAAAAGTGTAGACTGCGCTTCTCGGCCGGAGTTTTGGAAACTGAGCTGAACCAAGTAGGCAAGTTGGCCCTTGCTGGCAGTTCTGGGGGGAAAAAACCATGCGGACCGTCCCCACTCTGCAAGCTACCCCCCCAAACCATGAATTGAGGGTCCAAGTACTCGTGCCTCACCAGGGGAGGGGCCGCAATCGGAACTGGCCTCTGGCCCTTTGTATTGAGATATATGATTCGGAGTGATATGTTGTTTCCACCTAGATAGCCCAACTGCTGTTTTTTTCAGTCACTGTTGCTGGTTGTTGGGGCAAAGTGGACCTCACCCCAAATGGTGGTTTATGCGGGAAATGGCCCCCAACCAAGCCAGAAGAATACAGCAGGTGGTCGTTCCTCGACCTTGCAAAATAAAGAAACCGTCAGCCATATCCAACCCACAGCAGCAAAAAGCCGTGGTCATTGCCCCTACCATAGGGCGTCATTTCGCCCTTTAAAGGCATTATACCCCAAAGGCTCACGACTGCCCGGCCCGAATCAGCCTCGGCTGTTTGAGCCTTAGCCCGAGGTCGAACACTCGTCGAACACTTCTCTTTGGTTCTTGAGCGATTGGATTGAGATCTTGGGGCCGCGACTATCCGCGACTGCGATGCGCAACCCGTCGAAGGAGGGCACCATCACGGTGGCGGAGGGTAAGACTTTGGAGCATGAGCTGGAGGCGGAGAATCGATCGCAAAAAAACAACTCGGGGATTTTCGCGGGAGGTTTCATCGCCCGGGGGGATATGGGTGGACACCCTCTTTTTGGCCTGGACCCGAAGAAACTACCCTTGAAAAAAAAGGAATTCACCAAGTATAATTGTGGGTTGCAGTAGCCCATTTTAAGGGGAACTTTCAGGGTCCAGGTTCCTTTTTTTGGAAACGACTCAGGTAGTTGTGTGTGGCTTGTCTTAAAAATGGTTGGAACCCTCAAAAGTGGCAACTCGGTGTTATGCCAAACTAAAAAAAACGTACCTCGAATAAACAGCCAGAAGCTTATTGATTCGGGGCTCGAAGCGAAATGTTTGCTTATTGATTATTTGGGGGGAGCAAGGACATGCCCTAATTTGCCGAAGTGGGGTAGTGCACTTGCAATACGATGAAGGTCCCTGAAGGGCCTCCTGATTGTCGGAACTGGAGTGGGTGCGATGTGTTGAACCTTTCGATGTTTCATGGTTGTTGTTGGGAAACCTTTTCCATTTGCTTATTGTGGTTTAGCGGGAATTCCCCACTTAACTGCTAAACAATATATGTTTTTGCTTCCCTGAACTCGCCTTTTGGACCGCGGGCTTCCCAACTCCTCTCACTCCATGAGTGCCTGGTAGACTTCATATATGCGGATCAGCTGATCTGGAACCATTTTCCGGGCGTTGAGCGAAACACACCGACGGACATCGGGACATTGCGGCGTGCCATGGGATTTCTGGCTGGCTTGGGTTTCCCTTGCCCTCAAACCCAAAGTATACAATCATACCGTGGATGGAATCCATCTCACACCACATTTGAAACCATGTTTGAAACCATAGCGTTTGTTGGCATTTACAGAGGAATCAAATAATCCCAGGATTTCTGAAGGGTGGTGCAAAATGGAGTCACAGTATCTGCAAGGTGTTACATTGCCAAAACCTGAAATTAGAATAGGATCCCCAAGTAACAAACATAGCTACAAGGCTTTCGCGTTTTTAACCCCCCTTTGGATTTTCAATTGTTTGTTATCTTTGCTTGACCCACTGCTTTGAGGCCCTAGGTAATCGGGGAAAAGTCATTGAAAACCCAGAGGTAAACATACCGAAGGGTGACCAACGACCTCACCGGCGGTGTTTTGAGAAACCATCATTGAATAGCTTCTAGGTCCCCCGGTAGCGCCCGTTTACCCTTTTTCGGGGGAGGGTTCCCCTACTAAAATTGGAGGACCTAGGCTTGTGACTTACGTGGCTTACCCAGAATCACAGGTCAACCAACATGGTGAACTCGTCGGGCGCAACACCAGCACCATGGCTGGTTTCCTATGGCTGACCGGCGGGAGCTCGCTTCCCCAGTTCCTGGATTTCGCCACTTTTTGGAAAGGCCCTTTTGGTGGTACCCCCACTCCAAATACCCACCTTTTCTTCGGGTATCATGTCGACCCTCTACGAAAAAGGATATATTTACCATGAAAAACCAGGTTTTCCAAAAAATGCCCTTAACACAAATGTGGGTATTTGGAGTAGGGGGTAAGTACAAAGTCCAAGGACTTGTTTTGGCCAATCCACTCAAGGAGTGAGGCAAGCCGCTGGGAAAGATAGCTGTGGTTGTCAAAACCAATGGTACCATTTTTGGGTAGGTGCACCACCCATTTTAGAACCGATTTTAGTGGGGAATGGGATGTTCACTGGGGGGACGATTTGGCTTTTGACCGCCAGATGAATTGTGCGCAGAACATGCTCGGACCATCTATATCAAAGTGCGCTAACTTACTTGCCAAGGTATCAATCCTACTACGCAGCTTTCTTCCGAAGTATCCCTTGATTGGACCAACGCTACAAAGCAACCAGCAGCTACCCAGGATGGAAGCCAGAAATGCGCAAGGCACAAATCAAGACCGGATAGCCTGTTGGATGTCAACGACAAACCATGTGCGTCTTTTTTTGAGGAAAGTTTAGAGAGACAGCCTCGCAGCCATGCTTCTTCGCCTAGTGAAGTGGGACTTGTCATCTCACTTGGATTACCCTGAGCTGCAGCGTCTTCGTTGCCTGGACCTTGAGTTTAAGTCTGCTTGCGACCCCAAGCTGTGCCGAGCTGCAGCAGGCTTTGCCCAGCGGCGGGTGGTGCAGCCCTTGCTGGAAGCGGTGCTGAAGCCCGGGCGATGCACAATCACGGATCTCATCAGGTACTACACAAAGGAACGCCCGGCCTGTAGCTATATCTTGAAAGCCAAGAACTTCAGCATTCCAGCAGAGGAGGCCTTTCCCCGGGTGCCTGGAACGACACACTCCGCAGAGCTCTGCGTAGTGGGGCTGCGGAGTGAGGATTCCGCGCGCGCGGTGGCGGAGCGACTACTGAGGATGTTTCAAGAGCAGTGTCTCGCATGGCGCGAGAACCCAGACACAGTGATCAGGGGCTCTTTCATTGGCCCTGAGCATATGCCACCTCGGACCTTGGAGCGGCCCGGATGGCGTAACTGGGCCTCCTTCACAAATCAATTTCCATGGAGAGACGCCACTGCTGAGGAGACGCAGGGGCCAGCCTTTCGAGCTTACTGCCTGCGGAGTAATCGACATATCTATGAGGAGACGGATGGCAAATGGTTCAGTCGAAGTAACGAGACTTTGAAGAAGCCCATCGTGGTACCTGCCGGACTCTACTTCGATTCTGAGCTCATACTCACAGCTCGATATTTCTCAACCATGAAGTCCTATGCCGATCACAAAGCCTTGACGGTGAAGCTTCGCTTCCTTTGTGACGATCTAGTGCTGCAAGCAGCCATCCAAGAGCTGCGAGCCTAAAGGAGACTGGGACTTTGGAAGCTGGGTCATGAGGACGGGAGGTTGCTTTACCCATGCAAGGTTCGGACATGTTCATGACCGAGCATCGTTGAGGAGAGTCTTCCAAGTGCTTGGCCTCGCAACGCTAGACTCTACTGGTCATGCTTCGGAGTTCTGTTCTGGTTCTCTTCTTCTCTTGCGCTTGGGATGAACATGGCTTTCCGCCCCAACGCTGGATGTCTTCCTCGTGGGCAGGAGGAGCTGTTGCGTCTGAGCCTCGTGCCAATCCGGCTGCTAGGGGTTGACGCTGGAGGTCAGATGGAACTTGAAATCCAGAATGTACAATTCAAACATGCAAACCACACAATGCAATACAATTCTGTAATTTTTTTGTACTGTACTGTCATTAACGGATCATATGCACTACAATATGTATATACATACATATATTAATACATATATGTATATGCCTTGTACTAGGATGTGAAGATGACTGTCGCTGCTTGGAACAGCAAACGTCACACTTCTGTTTGAGTTGAAGGAGCTGAGCTATGAATGCCAGCAGCGGTGCCTCGAAAAGGTGCTTTGTAAAAGCCCCTGCCCGTGAACGCGGAGCTTGACGTTTTCTTTTGGAGTGTGGCAATTTATCTTTGCCCGGATTTTTCTCAAAGTAAGGGGTGTTCGGCTGGTCTTTTCGGCAGGTCGTGGAGGGCATGAAGTTCGACCGGGGCTACATCTCCCCATACTTCATCACGGACACCAAGGCGAGGCTCCCACAACGGATCGAAACAGTTTCGTGGGCGTTCTTTTTGTGGAGTTGGCGCCACATGTTTGGTGGTTTCAAATGGAAAGCGAAAGGGAGCCCAGCGATTTTGGGGGGTCCCCGAAACTAGATGAGTGTGTGTTTTGTGTTTGGAATCCCCCCCCCGAATCAAAGACTGATAACAAGTAAGTAAATAAACAGATTGTGGTTTGGCTGCTGGCTTCCCTTTAAAACCTACCAAAAAGGGGTACCAGCTCATGGAATAGCTTCTTTTCGGTTTCCATTTGGGTCCCACTATCCTATGGTTGTCCTGTTGGGCCCGAATCCCAAAAGGGGGCCAGAGGGGCGAACTGCGACCAATAAGTCGGCCTAAAAGGGTTGACGACCATGGGACAAAAGGCTTTCTGTGGAGTCTCCACCCTTCAGATTTCATTTTCCAAGGTAACCAAGGGAACCATCCTTGAGCAGCTAGAGGGAATATGGATGGATAGTCAGCACCCTTTTCAGTCCTTCTTCAAGTGCTTTTTGTTCCCTTTCCGCGCAACGTCCGTACAAAGTCTAGCGAGAGCTCGCAGATGATGATTTGTTTTTCTTGGGGATTCCTGGTTTACTTTTTGTGAAGGACAATTTGCCAAGCTCCCCTTGGGCTCTTTGATTCCTTGTGGGGAAATCAGATACTCTCATTGGACTTCTGGGCTTCCGAACCTCTCTAGAACCCTCCACAACCCGGCCTGAAAGCATCTCCAAACCTCCCCAGAGCTTACTGGGCAGAGACCGCATAGCTTTCAACTGTTGGCCTTTTTTTGGGGGGGTTGAACAATTCCCTTTTGGGGTCAGTTCAAGGCAGTTCGAGGTGAGTGTCCTTTTGGCGGCATGATGCTTAACTAGGTCCCCCAGCTAGGTGCCCTTCTCTCCCCTTTTTGGCTGGAAGGGTTCCCCTGCTAAAATAGACGTCCAGAAAAAAGTTGGTGCCAACTTATTCCCCAGAGGGTCCAAGTACCGCATGAGGATGGCTTTGGGGGGTAAAAAGGGGTCGTTCAGTACCTCCTTCGAAGGTACTTAGATTCTCCGGGTTCTAACCTCTCTACTGGAGGACCTAGTTGAAGAGGAGATTTGTCCCTTTCAGAGGCTCAGAAGGTCGCCTTCGAGGATCCCTTGGTCCTCATCTACGACAAGAAGATCTCCACGGCCTGGGCCCTGCTTCGACCGCTTTTGGGACGGCTGGGTTTGAGTGGTGCATGAACTAGCCCTCAAAATACAGTGGATGGACAAAATCCTTCACCACCCAAGAAACCCTAGAATGATGATTCCCCTGTAAATACCAACAAACTATGGTTTCCCATGGTTTCAAAGTGGTGCAGGATTTCGTCCATCCACAATATGTATCTAGAAATAAGATATATATTGCCTCACACGGTACGAATGGGGCGATTTCTTCCTTTTTTTGCAGGATTTCGAGGGTCGTTTCCGAGCCTTATAACGAGTTTCGAGCTCGAGTCGGGGGAATGGGTTTTCAGCGATGTCTGCATGTAGGCCTATGGAATCCCCTTTCAAGCAGTTCCATCTATATGGGGAGCCTCAAATTCCATTTTAAGAACGGGGTTGCAACCCAGCACTATCTGGCGAATTAGTATGGGGTACCTCTATTAGGAAAGGGCTTGCCCGTTCATAGCCGGGATCCACCGCGTCAGGCTTGAACTGGACAACTTGCACTCCGGCTCGCGCGACCGCCCCTTGTGTTTCTAGTTTTGCTGTTTGAGCTGGCGAATAGATTTTTGTTTTCTTGGGTTCGGGACCCACTAAAAGCAGTTCGGAACCCCAAAAGAAACGATCGCAGTTTTTGCCAGGCTCACTGCAAGGGCTAAGCGCGCCAAGTGAAACGCATCAGCGTGCGGTTCTTCTGGCTTGTGAGACAAAGCCATTTCCCAGTAACCATCTCTTTTTGAAGGGCGCCGAGCTTTTACAAAAGGAACCCGGCCTTTTCTAAAAGGGGTTGTATCAAAATATGTGACGCAACAAATGGCGGTGTTCCTTTGGGTTTCTCTTGAAGCCAACCTGAAAAGCTTACCACATTCCTTTCATTTGCTTAGGATTTCTTTTTATTGTCGCCTCGAAGACCAGCTCTTCCGAAACCACGAGATTTTCCGAGTCCTCCGGGATCGCCGAAACCCGAAGCGAGGTGCAGAGCATCCTGCCGGTGCTGGAGCATGCCATGAAGGTTGGCTGGGATCGAAAACTTGAAAACCGCGCGGTGAAACCCCAGGTCTCTGACCCTCACCAGCCACAGCGGGCTGCGAAATCCATTTCGGACCTCCTAAGAAAACCTTGGAACGATGATTCCCCTGTAAATATCGGTTTCCCATGGTTTCAAAGTGGTGCAGGACAGGATTTCGTCCAGAGTAGGTAGCAATGTTTAAGTAAACAATAGTTATATGAACCTAACCATGGTTTTTGCTGTGGTTTGAACCCCGAAATACCCAACCATTACAATGGGTGTGTCTCAAAAGGGACCTTTTAAAGTGGAAGGATTCCTTTTTGTTGCAACCCCAAAAGCGGGGTGCTCTTGAAAGCCAAGCAGCCCGAAAATACGAAGGATAGGAAGATCAGCCCTCTCTGCCTTGAGTTAGAGGTGTTTCCAGCCATTTTGTTTATTGGAGGTGTTTAGGGTTAGTGGTTGGGTTTCCATTTGACCCACAAGTTAAACTGCACAGGGAATCTGAGGACAGCCCAGATACGCTTAGCCATCCTCTTTTTCTTTTCTTGTTGGTAATGCACTTGAAGATATCGGCTATTTAGCACCCAGATGGGTGGCTACCCCCCAAACAATTCTGGGTGAAGCTTCTGATCATTTGCCGAGGACCTTTGTGGGTCGGTCGCACAGGTCCAAGAGGTCGCGATTCTTTTTGGGAGGCACGAGATTGCATTTTTTGGGGTGGTCCAACTGGTTGAAAACTCGGTACCCCGAGAAGAGAACGCATGGGTCCCATTATTTTAAGTTCTAAAAGGTGTAGCAGGTCAGCCTCATAAGACTTCAACCCCCCGTTTCTTAACCCTGTTTCTCAACGAGCGGACGTCTTTTGGAGACTGACCACGTCAAGTCGTTTCTGCACTTCCTTCATGTGGGTCTTCTTCCTTTAGAGGACCCTTCATGGTGCTTTTCGTTTGGTGTCCCTTTATAACCGCCAAAACGGGGGTACCTCAAAAAAAATGACACACTGCAAGTGCAAGCAGCTGCATCTCTCAGAACATAGCGCCTTGCTATATAGGACCCACGAGCATCACGAGCCAAAATGATGGCTGTGCTTTGGTTTCCCTTTAAAGCCATTAAACAACAGGCACCAACTCACATCCGTATGGAGACACAGACTCACCCAAGAGATTCTCAACAGAATGCCGTGCCTTCACGACCAAAGGAAGGCCCATATCCGCCCCTTTTGATTCTTCCTGGACCCAACAGAACCCCATAGAAAGGGAATCGTCCAACCATAATTTTGGGTTGCAATAACCAATTTTAAGTTGGAATTGTGAGGATCCAAGTTATTGCTCTTTCTATAGACTCCTGTAATGTTGACCCAGCTAAGGGCCCCTCCAATGAATCCAACCACTAAACTCAGAATCAACCCACTGAGGTCGATTCATGCGACATGATCCAGGTTTTGATTCTGACATCGCTTTTTTTTGGAGAAAAGTGCCAGGCCCAAAAGCCTTTGCTGATCATCGCGGAGGACGTGGAGCAAGAGGCCGTGTAGCCTGGGTTGGGCCGAGGTTCTGTTCTGAGGTCAAAAAAGGCTGGTTGTGGCACTGGGTGCCCCGTGTTTTTGTTTTAGCTGTGTGCGTTTCTACTTGGGCGTAGGTCTGGCTGTTTTGTTTGCGTTCTAGCAAAGAAAGGGTTGCTTTTTAGGCCCCCAAGACTTCAACCCTGAAATGGGAGGGGGTTGATCCGAGTCGCGCTCATCGACCTTCAATTTCTGGTTCCATTTTCCCTTTTTGGAGAAAGACTACATTCCCCCTTCCCCTTATGGTACGAGTCAATAAACCTCTGGTTGATGAATAGGAAGCAGCGACCCATTTGAGAAAGAGTCCGCATCAGAATCTGAGGAAGTAACATTCTATTATAAATTTTCACTGCGCTGACGATTTTGTGTTGGGAACCCACACTTCCAGTTGTTCAGTGATTCCTTCCTTCCTTCCCCACCAAGAATGCAGAACACCCCGAACACATGCTCTAGGGTCATTTTGCGATCAATCCCCTCTAATCCACCCCGGCATTGATAATTTAGCCGAGCATGAAAGTCCTTAGCTTGGGAACTCCGTGTTTGGTTCAGAGTTGGTTTGTTGACCAGCGGTTCCCTGATGTGCTTGGTTTTTCCATTGAACTATGTGTGTGTGTGTGTGTGGTTGTGTGTGTGTGTCTCACAGAAGCATGTTGGGTTCAATTTCACCTTGCTTTCCTTTCCAGGGAGCACTCTCCTGAGTTCCGTTTCGGACTGCAGAAGCTTTTTTGGGAAGACCATTTTAGTGGAACAAAAACGTGTGGTTACCGTTTTTGGCCAATCCACTCAGGAAGTAGTTTGGTTGCTGTTTTTGGCCACGGCACTTGATCAGAAGTGAGGCTACTTCTCCCTTCTTTCAGGCGCTTGCCACGTTGGTGGTGAACAAGCTCCGCGGGGGCCTGCAAATCTGCGCCGTGAAGGCCGACTCTGTTTTTTTTTTGGTTTTGATGCGAATCGATGGCATCTGAGCGGTTTTGTTTGGTGGGTTTCCCCATGCTTTGGAAGGCATCCAGCAGTAAATTGGAAGCGGCTTTTCGGGTTTCCCATCTGTTTTGAAGGCACCCAGCAAAAACATATTGCACCTTCTGCGGGTTCCCTTTTTCAGCGGCCCCAAAAGGTAATCTTTCATTTCTGGGTCCAAAACTCGGGCAACTGAGCCTACAAAGGTGGCAGTTTCATGGGAACCCAGAAGTAAACTGCAACTGTTTGAAGTGCAAATCTAGGGACATTCCGTCTCGAAGCGACGATGGCGTTCGGGAGAGTCGTACCACGTACCTGCACTGACCCACATGCAGACGATAGGCACACACCTCCTACCCGTAACCGAACTTGTGTCACTGTGGATGCACGAATCCTGCACCACCCAAGAAACCCTGAAGCTGTAATGTTTCATACTCCTCTTCAAACCAGCTACCCTTTGGAAAAAAGGATCCTCGGAAGTCACTAGCGATTTTAGGTGCGAGTCGTTTTGGGGTGGATTTCGGGGTCATTTTGAGATCCTTTTTGTTCAAGGGATACCTAACCCTGGAGGGTTCTGGGAACTATCCAAACTGGATCCCAGACATGGTCCACTCTCTGCAATTGATTTGGCGAGCTCTTGCGACCATATCCATGAAAGTTCCTCTCATAGAGCTCATAGAGAATCCTGTATTGGGCTGGATGTAGTTCCTAGGTGTTTTTCTGTATACTAGGAGACCGCCCGAACGCTTGGCTTTTTCTTCCTTTGGTCTCTGTTGAGCGCCATTGAGCGCCCCAAATGTCCCAATCTCGGATCACCCTCCCATTCCATGCAAATTAAAGTTGGTGGTACTGGAGCATAGGAGTCTTGGGATAAACAAGGTAGGAATCCGGACAACTTGGTTCCTTCTCCTCCTGAAGTACTCTCTGATTTCTTGTCTCTGTACAAGTAGCCCCTAAGTGGGATACTGTGGATGGACAAATTCCTACACCACGGAAACGCCGTGGGAAATCATTGCTCGTTGGTATTTACAGGGGAACACCACCTTTTCAGGGTTTCGAAGGTGGTGTCCATCCGCAGTATGTCTAGCGTTACTTGCCAATTGTGTTCAGTAGCTGGTTGCCTCAAGTACGTAAATCATTCGCCGTATATGCCAGCTTTGGGTGGGCTTGTTTTTTTTCTTGGTGGTTCGAATTAAGTGTAAGCCGAGAACATGTGTTGGGGAAGTTGTTTAAAGCGAAACCGGATTGAATCAGCCCAGATTGTGAGAATTCCATAGCCGATTGCGCAAGTAGCCCAGTCGTTCAGTACACAACCAGGAGGCCGCCCTTTAATCTTGTCACTCAGATCCGGTGAATGGGAGTTAGGCGCCAGTAGAAAGCAATAAGTCATTCACCAAGTCTCCAATGGAATGTGATAAAAACAAAAGCATCAATTAGACACCCTCGCTTTTGAATTGGTTGCATTTGGTGGGTAAAGGGGTCCCTTTGTACCTCCTTATGTCCAAGGGAGCATTAAGCAAAATAACGATAGCCAAATCTTCCCCTTTTGCGACATGTTTGTAAACTGTTTGCCCCGCCCTTTGCACCAGAAGGGTGTTTGTTTTCTTTAGGGATCGGACATCCCGACATTGCAAAACTGTTTTATCCTAGTGGTGTCCTTTTCAGTTCTCACTAAGAAAACTAAGCGTGAGGGGGGGGGGGGGGGCAAAAAAGAACAGCCTCACATGGTGGCGTCCCTCTAGCCCTGCCCTTGACACCATATTTGATCATTCTTTTCAGAGTTGAATTGTGTGTGTTTTTAAGGTTGGACCCTCAACAAAACAGAACTATAGACAGGCTCTGTTTTTGGTCCCGGACTTTTACTAAAAATCACGGTTTGCCTGGTGGTTTCCCTTGAATTGGGTGTGTCTCTTTTAGGGGACCCCCCCAAAACAGGGGGTTTTCCTCTTGGCTTCCCTTTGAGCGCCTACCCCACTTCGGGCTACTCTCTCGGCATCGCCCCGATGCGGAGGCCCCGGGCTTCGGAGACCAGCGGAAGGCCATGCTGCAGGAGGGACTCGGCCAGTTCCCGGCCATCAGAGGGTCCAAGGAATTACCTCCTGCGGAGGGCTTTTGGCCTTTTGGGGGGTCGGTCGAAGTACCTCGTTAGGTACCAAGGAAGCCTTTACCATCCGGCTCAACTTAGCGCTGATCTTTTTCGTTGGGTATTTAGTGGTGGGGTTTCCAGATTTAAGCCAGTGACATTGATTCACTTGCGGGGGATCTGAGGACAGCCCAGGGCCCTGGCGTGAGTTAAGAACTTTAATTTTGGTTGAAGTTGGAGCTGAGTAATTACAATGGTGGATAAGTCGTTGGGTGACCATTTGAAAGTTTGGCTACTTGGCTTTGGGCAATCCACTGGATAGGTGAGCCAAAGGTTTTTGGAGGATATGGGAATATATCAAGAGAAAGCTACCCCCAAGAGAGATACAGAACCTTGCAACGTCTCATTACAACCGAAAATCCGAGTGCCCCATGCCTTCGAATACGCACAAGTCAACAGTGGCAGCTTTCTTTGGAAAGCAACCCAGTTCAGCAGGTTTTTAGTTTGGGTGTTCGATTGGAAGTTAGGAAGTTGTTGGGAAAGGTTGTCACCCACTTCAGTTCCCCTGTTTTGGGGGTAACCAGATTATTACGGTGTGAAACACCCCATTTGGCTCATCACTTGCTGACTCGGCATCCAAGTACCATTTTTTTTGTGGTTTTCCTTTAAACCAAGGTACCACGAACAGAAGACACACCCATATTGACCAAAGGAACCCATCGCTTGAGTCGAACTCAAAGCCCGGAGAATTGGAGCTAAGGGACACTCCTAGCCATGGGTGCGGGTCCCGACCAGCTAAAAGAGCGCACAGGTGCTGGTTCTGACCCCATCTGCGTGTCAGACCATGTGTTATTTCCATGCTGGTTTGAAAAGGAGGCTATTCCTGGAAGATTCTGAATACATGGGACTTCAGTACCTTGAGTCTCCATGGCCCCTTAAAAAATGTGGGTAAATTACCCAAAAGAGGAGGGGTCATGGACCCATCCAATTTCTTCAGTCCGCCTCCACGCCGTAAAAGTCGGGGTGGGGCAGGTGCAGGCTACCGCTACGGGGTTTTTTCCCACTCACGACTCGGAAGGCGGTTTTGATTTGGAAAGGCGGCGTCCCTTTTCCCCACACGCCTTGGCAGCGGCTGCTTCTCGCGAGGACCTCGCGGTGCTCACCGGGGCTGAGCTGCTCAGCGAGGCCCGGGCGCGTTGACCGGCGTGGCTTTTCACCCGGAGAACTCGTTTGCGCGCATAGGGTTGGAACCCACCAAAGCAATGGTTGTAAGTCCCCTGTAGCCAGGGTTACTAGCCATTGAGCGATTCGTCCCAGACCATCTAAGTAGGTGTGCTTTTTGGTGGTTTCGAGCATTCCTGGTTTACCGGGTGGTTTCATCATCTACCGGTCGCCTTTTAAGCGGCGATGGTCTCATGTTTTGATTCTAGTTTTTTTCAGCTAGGTGCCCTTTCTCACCCCATTTTTGGGTTGAGAGGGTTCCCCTACTAAAATAGTCTACAGAAAAAAGGGTACCTACCCTTATTCGAACCTCTCGACTGGAGGACCTAATTGATTCTAGGGCAGATCTAAGGGGTTGATTCCTTTTTCATTGTTGTTTTTGCCGAAAACAAGCCGTTTTCCCGAGATTGTGTTATTTTTTTTTGTGGGGGGGGTTCTCGAAAGAAGGTTTCCTGGAAAAAATGGGGAAGGTACCGCTAGATTGATCAGGTAATCTTGACAACCGGATTAATAACCCCCTGTTTATTAATATGGGGGGTGAACACCCTCATATTGATAAGCTGGGGTTGATGAATATGGGGCTAACATTCGGTCATTTCCGCTGCAAACATGGGTAAGGTTGCCTAATTATAAGCGCGCGTGGTTGTCAATAGAGAACAGGTGCATGGGTCACGCCTCAGGTGTCGTACACAGATGTTGTAGAGTTTTAGAGGACCGTTTCTGGGCCTTGCAAATGAGATAGAAATTCGCCATTGTGTAGAGGCCATATGACACATGTCTCTTGTGTTCTTTCAATTGTATTTAGGGTGTTGGTGGGGGTGCCTTATGGACATTTTATAGGCATCAGGTTGGGTTAGTGCGACATTTAATATACGGATTGGGCTTAAAATCTGTTTTGGCCATCATGTGTGCGTGATGATTGTATCCTTTTCATTCCTTCATGTCACAGTTTTGGCGCTTCGTATCTGAACTCCTTGAGTTGACTAGGGGAGGGAGTAATGTTCGATGATGCGATGCTCAGGGCCAGCGGGTCAGGGTATCATGTGTAGCATTGAATACCCAAGACTCGTTCCGGCATACGTGAATATGGAAAAGAGGCAGATGAGGGCAGTGAGCGATGTGTGTGGATATATTAGACCACCCGAGAGCCTTGTTGACAGCACCTTGTTCATGGTCGTGTTTGCCGAAAAAATCCGGCCGCTTTTTCCCGAGATGGCTTCGTTCTCTCTTTTTTTGGGGGGGGTTCTCGAAAGTGGGGAAGGTGTCGCTAGATTGATCAGGTCATGTTGACCGGAATACGTCCTTTAGGTTTCTAGGACTCAGAGCCACGCCCAGAGGACTTGTTGGGTGTCCTTTCCGGCTCCCAGAGATCCCGAGCTTCAAGTCTCATGTTGGCGCAAAACCTTGGCGCAAAAAATAACACATGTCCTCCGGCGAGCGCGGACATGTTGATTTAGGCCGCTGCCGTGGTGCCCCCTGTTTTTTTTTTTTTGACTCTCTAACTGATTCCCAATTCTATGCTTCAAAAAAAGCTGCTTCCGCGGCCCTAAGACCGAAATCCATTTGAGCAGCGCCCGAAACCTATAGACTTTGAACTACTCATGCTCCACACCCTGGACAGTGGGCACAGCGAAAGCGGAGACGCTGCGGTGTGCTCACAGAAGAGAAGCTCTTGCACTACACGCGCCAGTGCGAAACGCCGAACGAGGCAGTAGTACTGTGGATGGACGAAATCCGTTTCACACCACCTTGAAACCATGGGAAACCATTGTTTGTTGGTATTTATAGGGGAATCATCATTCTAGGGTTCCTTGGGTGGTGCAGGATTTCGTCCATCCGCAGTATCATGCTGCTACGAAGACTGCTGCGTCGAGTACGGCAACCTCATGCTGCCAGCTTTACAAGAAGCAAGGCCCAACTTTGAGCCTCGGTACTCTTTTTAATTTGCTTAGGGAAGCCAAACGCACAACCGAGCAAGTGGGATTGAGATTTGGGCTGGTCCTTCTTATTTAGCCCCAAGTGTGTGTGTGTGTGTGTGTTGTCTTTGTGTCTTTGTGTCTTTGTATGCTTGTGTGCTTGTGTGCTTGTGTGCTTGTGTGCTTGTGTTTTGTCCTTAGGTTCCGGAGCCATTTTTGTTCGATTTTTTCCGAGGGCCCAGAGGTTTTGCGACCCCAAACAAACACTGCCGGGGTGTTCAATGAAGGGGCTGAGCGGGTTGCTGCTCGGCCGGCGGTCAGGAGACGGGCCGTAAGCTGGACGACGCCTTCGACCCGGAGGTCTTGGGCAGTGCCAAGACCATCGAAGTGACCAAGGAGAAACCGCTGGGTTCCCTCCCAGCTTGGTGCTTTCCGGTTCGGAACCAGCCATCCGGATCCAGACAAGTTCTTTGTTGTTTTTTAACAGAGGGTCCAAGTAAGGCCGTTTTTACCCCCCAAAAGCCATGCTCATGAGGTACTTGGACCGTCTGGGAAAGTCGGTTTAGTGGTACTGCAAATCTTAGATGGCAAGAGCCCTGTTTCGACCTTGGAAAGAATCAAGGGCTTCCCCCCTATGAGCAGTAGTGTTGATTCACCTCCCCCCCCCCCAATTTTAGCTGGCTGGTCCGATAGGCATGGCAATTGGAATGACCCTGACGAGAACCATTCTGTTGGTGGCTTAATCAATCCCCTGGTTCATTCCCAACAGCCAGGTCATTCCTTACTGAGCACCAGGGAACAGATGATCGACATGCGTTTGAGTAGAAATTTAGTTTAACTTCCGGATTTGTTTTGTTTTCCAGCGGATCTGTGGCCAATTTATTGTTGCACTCGTTTGGGTAGAACATCTGTTGACCCTTGTCTGTAGGGGCATATAGGGGCAAACAAATTCCTGCAACCTTCGCCAGATGCTTCAGCTGGAGTTCCAACACCTGGAGTGCCCCTTTGTTCTGTTTGGAGTGCCCAGCAACTCCATTTCCCTGTATAGTTAAACGGGTCTTGCCACACTTCAATCAAAGGCGGAATGTATAGGTCCAAAGATGAACCCGTGGCTTTTTGTTGCACCCTCTGTGGGCAGATGTCTCGTCATCATAAATAAATAACGGGCAACTAACCCACAAACTAGGGATTCATGGGTTCATATATGGGCGTATACATTTGATTTCAAGAACCAAAGCAAACCTGGCGAGTCACCTATACCCAGAGGGTCCCTTGGTACCTCATGAGGATGGCTTTTGGGGGTCAAAAGGGGAAGTACCTCCTCAGGTAGCAAGGGACCCTCTGGGTAACCCACAAACTAGGGCTTCATGGGCTCATCCATGGGTGTATACATTTGATTGAGAAAAAAAAGCAACAAGCCAAGACTGGCGAGTCACCTAGAATGAGAACTGGCGAGTCACTGCCAAACACCCGCAAATTCGGCCAGGACGACACGGTCATCCTGGACGGCAGCGGCGGTCAGGCGGCAGCGGACTGCTTTGGTGGCCCAAGCCTGTGTCGTTTTGGACCACGAACAAGAATTACTAGCCATTTAGCCAACCCCCAGACCATCTAAGTAGGGGTGTGCTTTTCCCCACGCAGGACTTGGACCTCATTGGACATGGGCAAGCCACAAGTCTGGGCTTAAGGCCGCAAAATGGTGTCCAGACCGACAGACCGGCACAAGGTGTGCTGATTTCCCCTGTCACTGGGCAAGTAGGAACCTATCTTGGGTGCTAGCGGGTTGGATTTATCGTTTTGATGAAGGGAAGTCGCAGGAACACTAAATATTTTTGGAGTACCTAGAGTCCCCATGACCCTTAAAAAATGGGTCCATGACTCCTTAATTTTGGGTAATGACCCCTTTTGAGACAAACCAATTCGACAAACTGTCCACCCCACCCAACACCCCACCCCCACCACCACCCCCCCCCCACTCCCCACCGCCCCACTCCACCCCACCCCACTTCACCCCACCCCACCCACCACCCCCACCACCCCCACCACCCCCACCACCCCCACCACCCCCACCACCCCCACCACCCCCACCACCCCCACCACCCACCCAACACCCCCCCCACCCCCCACCCCACCCCACCCCACCCCACCCCACCCCACCTACCACCCCCACCACCCCCACCACCCCCACCACCCCCACCACCCCCACCACCCCCACCACCCACCCATCACCCCACCCCTTGGACCCATTTGGATCCAGGCAGAGATCCAGGCGCGCTGCGAGCAGATCCAGGCGGCTGTCGAGGCGGCACATGGGAAGGGGGGCCTGGAACGGGGGGGGGGGGTTCTCAGACCGGGCCATGCACGTTGAGCTTGCTGTGTTTTCATGGGTTGTCGTTGGGACCTGGAGTCTCCTTCTGACCCTTAAAAAAGGGTTGGTCATTACCCAAAATTAAGGGGTCATGGAGACTTTAGGAAACATTTTACATGTTTGCTTCTTGTGGCATGGGAAATCCCCACTTAACTGCTATTATTATTGTTGCTCCCCTTCCAACGCCAACCAAGTTTTGCTTTTCCTTTTGCTGTGCGGTTGCTTTCGTGCTTGTTGGGTGGGGTGTGTGTTTCCGAATCCCCCCAACTTCGTGCTTTTTGGGTGGGGTGTGTGTTTCCGAATCCCGCATCCATTTGGATCTTTGCCCAAATGGCTGTGACTTTGTTGATGGGGAACACGCGCACGAGAAATGGTCGGTGGACCAAATGCGCATGATGTCCACCAAAGCGTCCAATTGACTATCAGACCCAAATTCTAGGGGTTGACTCCTTTTCCATTCTTTTCAACCATCGTTCTTTTCAAAAACCGATCGCCGTTTTCCCTTGGATTTTTAAAAAGAAGGATCCCTAGAAAGAATGGAAATGGAAGGTACCCCTAGACAAATAGGCTTTTTGGAGTAGTTCGGTGTGGCACTCGGTCGTGCAAGGTTTCAACAAAGTTTGCTTTTGGGAAGATCTCGGCTTGATGCTCGGCCCTTTTCAGGTTGGTTTAAAGGAGAACCAAAGGAAAACCTAAGTCCCTTCAAAATTGAGTACCTAGACTCTCCGTGACCCTTTAAAAAGGGTTCATGACCCCACGAGTTTGGGGAATGACGCAATTTTTTAGGGGTCACGGAGACTCCAGGAACCACAAATCGGTTCTTTTGATGCCCCAGAGAGCTCGGGGGCGGACCTGATCGGGTCCTTCATACCAAGCCCTGATAGGGGGCTCGCAGGTCAGTATTTTTTCTTAGCCACGTGCCCAAACACCCAAGTTGCAAACTTTTTCAGAGGGTCCAAGTACCTCATGAGGATGGCTTTTGGGGGTCTAAGTACCTCGTAAAAAATGCCTGTCTTCTTCTGACCCTTAAAAAATGGGGTCATGACCCAAAATACAGGGGTCATGGATCCCTGTTTGGCAAGTTTGGGGACCATTTTCCCCGCGCAAATAGAGGGGCAAGTCGCGATCATTGTCCGAGGAATAAGCAACCAGTTGATGTTGATCTCGGCCCGACATAGAGGAACCCATTTGAACAGGTAACAACCCCCCTAGTTGATCAGTAGTAAATCAGGGTGGCTCTTTTTTCAGAGGCTTTCGTTGAGGGAACCTCATGAATCAACATCCACTATAGGCATGATTCTTCCGGGTTGACAGGCGTGCCTTTGAAACGGTGAGAAGGTCCAAAAAGAAGATCGGCCTGTCGGCTTGCGTCCCTGACAGGGACTTTTTGGGTACTTGGACCCTCTAGGTTTAATCAACAACAAGTGGTGCCAGCACTCCCCTCGACCCATTTCGCCCCCCCCCCTTTCCCGGCTGCTCCAAAAGCCTTCCCCCCAAAGAAATATTTGGTTTCGAGGGCACCAGCTCGGAGTGGGAGCGCGACAAGCGGGGGGCCCAGCAGTTGGGTGTCCAAAAACCACGGGTTGCCCCCAGTTGCCATCCCTGGAGTCTCCTTCGACCCTTTAAGAATAGGGTCAGTACCCAAAATACAGGGGTCATGAGCCCGGTGGGGGGTAAAACGGGGTCGTTGAGTATCTCCTTGGACCCTCTGGGATGGTGCTTGACAAGCGCTTCAAGAGGAAATTGCCCTTTCAAGAATACAGGTGCCTTGAGGAAGGGGTATTCAGAATTGAAGCATGATTGTTATGAGAAGCTGAGTTCGGGGTTTAAAGGGGAAACTAAAGGATTCTGCGGCTTCCCTTTTTCGCGCAATCATGGAACTGAATGGTCTAAGAGCACTGCACAAATCTCCCGCCGGATCAGGTTTCCGCTGCACCAAGCCGAAGCCTGATCTGCAGCTTGACCCAAAATTGCTACGATGACATCTAGCTCCAGCAAGAGGTGTGCGCTGCAAGGAGCAAGACAACAAGAAGCAGCAGCAATTGACAAAAAGATGCCGGCTGGGAAGCCAAGGCCTGATCTGTACCTTGAGCCAAAATGGCTACGGTGACATCTAGCTCCAGCAAGAGGTGGGCCCAGTGCGCTGCAAGGGGCAAGACAACAAAAAGCAGCAGCAATTGACGAAAAAGGGCCGACCGGGGAAGCCAAGGCTTGATGTGCCTTGAGCCAAAATGGCCACGGCAGCAAGAGGTGGCCCCAGTGCGCTGCAAGGAGTAAGACAACAAAAAGCGCCTGCTCTGCACCTTGAGCAAGACTGGCTATGGTGACGTCTAGCCCTAGCAAGAGGTGGCCCTAACTCCAGCAAGAGGTGGCCCCAGTGCGCTGCAAAGAGTAATGGACGAAAAGAGGCAGCAATTGATTAAAAGAAGCCGGCTACGAACCGAAGGCTTGGGCTGCCGTGGCGGGTGGGGCCATTGTGGCCGCTGCATTACCTGGGCCGCGGTGGCCGAGGTGGGGCCAATGTGGCTGCTGCATCGGGCTTCGCTGTGGTTGCCGGTTTGCCACAAGGGCTACGGTGACATCTAGCTCCAGCAAGAGGTGGCCCCAGTGCGCTGCAATGAGTAAGACAACAAAACGCAGAAGCAATTGATTAAAAGAGGCCAGTTGGGAAGTTGGGAAGCCAAGGCCCGATGTGTAATTGAGCCAAAATGGCTACGGTGACATCTAGCTCCAGCAAAAGGGTAAGACAACACAAAGCGGCATCTGTTGACCAAAAAAGAGGCCGGCTGCGAAGGCAAGGCATGATCTCTACCTTGAGCCAAAATGGCTACGGTGACATCTAGCTCCAGCGAGAGGTGGCAGTGCGCTGCAAGGAGTAAGACAACAACAAGCAGATTGGCGAAAGGCCGGCTGTGAAGCCAAGGCCTGACTGGCACCTTGACCCAAAATGGCTACGGTGACATCTAGCAGCAATTGATTAAAAGAGGCCGGCTGTGAAGCCAAGGCCTGGTCTATACCTTGAGCCAAAATGGCTACGGTGATTGATATCTATGCTTAGCAAGAGGTTGCTCCAGTGCGCTGCAAGGAGTAAGACAACAAAAAGCCGCAGCAAATTGACGAAAGGAGGCCGGCTGTGAAGCCAAGGCCTGATCTGTACTTTGAGCCAAAATGGCTACGGTGACATCTAGCTCCAGCAAGAGGTGGCCCCAGTGCCACAATGGCTACGGTGACATCTAGCCCCAGCAAGAGATGGCCCCAATGCACTGCAAGAAATAAAACAACAAAAAGCGGTTAGATTCTAGTTGCTGCAGCTGGACCACATTTGGAGGGCATCGGCTCCCCTCCCTCGACGAATAGGACGGGATCTACTTAGATCTGGGGTCAACATGTTTCGCATACCGATCGCATGTACCGGGTGGCAGGTTTTCCTCAGTTTCCTTGTTTGGAACCTCAAAAAAGTGACCGTTTAAATGAAATCCAGTGGCCTCTGCTTACCCCGATAGGTGGTCCCTTCTACGTGGGGGGATGCGGTCTCGCCCAAATCCCACTGGAAGCCAACAACCGTTCCATTTGGATTTTGGACGTGTTTTGAAGGTTATGGACTTTTGGGGTTTCGTAGGTCCAGTTTTTGAGGGAACTCTTTTCAGCTTTGTTTAGGAATTGGAAGGGGCTCTTCAACTTTTAACCCTTTAATCATTCCACCCACTAACATGGAACCTGACGTTTCGGGGTCCTGGTTTGTTCCTGTCAATGTTCCTGTAAACGGGGCAATGTTCTTCCGTTTTCGTGACAGGAGAGCACCTGGACCCTCACAGTTCCCCTAAAAAAGTGTTATTGCCCCATAATTTTGGCAGAATGAGGGGTCCAGGTAGATATTTTCGCGTAGGTCCGTAATTTCCTCGTCTTCCCGTGCACTGGTGGCCATTTTTCAGGGTCGCCCCCGCCCTGTTCCCAGTTTAGAGGGTCCAAGTGCTTCATGAGGATGATTTTTGTAAGGTAAAAAGGGGTCGTTCAATGCCTCCTCCAAAGGCACTTGGCTCCTCTGGAGGGGTGACTTTGATAGTGGTGAAGTAATGGGGCCAGTGCGCGCACCTAAGAACTGGTTCAAAATCCAAAAAGTAAAGCCATCCTCAGAAGGTACCAAGTTGGACTTTCTGGGCCCAATAAATGACATTCCAGATCTACGACACCTCATCCCCCAACTTATTTTTTCAAATGGGCAGGAAAGCCGGTACCAGCTAAGGCTCAAGGAGCGTCTCGCCAAGCTCTCCGGGGGCGTTGCCGTCATCAAGGCGCGGAAGGCTCTCAGTGCCCGAGGTGCGCTCCCCTTTTGGGAGGGTTCCCTACTAAAATAGACAGGCACAAGTTGGTGCCAACTTATTCTAACCTCCAAGTCTGGAGGACCTCGTGTTTTCAAGGGAAAGCGGAAGGAGACCGAAGCCACTTTCGGGGTAGCCCAACCTAGAGGGTCCCTTGGTACCTTCTGAGGAGGCACTTAGACCTCTTCTTACCCCCCAAAAGCCACCCTCATGAAGTACTTGGACCCTTTGCGAGAAGGAAAGCCAAAGCCATTTTCGGGGTTGCCCAAGAAAAGACAACATTTTGCTGCGTGAATATTAGGAGTTGGATATCCTTGAAGGTTCGCAAGCTGGGCAGCGATTGGGGCCCCAGGCTCTTTACATCACAAGGTGTTGAGTTGGACTCCCATAACTTCAAAGTGTACTATGGTTGAATCCTCTCAAAATATCCTTAGAATCCTTGAAAGTGAGGATTTTGTGCGTTAGATTCCCTCGGGGTTCTCAAAATTACAATCCAAGTAACAATGATGTTTTGCTGCTTTCATTCAAGACGGTCTTTAAAGGGACCTTCCCGAAAGTTTACGTTTGGCTCACTCCCTGAGTTCCTGGACTTGAAACTTGTTGGGACCATTTTGGCAGCAAACAAGATCAGATTTGGGTCGCCCATCCACTCGGGAGTGAGTTACTCCTTTACACCCACTTTAATGGAGACTGCTTTAATGCGCTGGGGTTTGTCCAGGACCGAGGATGAATGGCATGTTGTGAATGTGGCAAGCTCGATTTCACGTCTGGCCCAAGGCCCGGGAAACGGATTGCCCGTAACATCGACACGCCATGGGTATCACGGATCAGCCTAAGAGACGTCACAGGAGAACCTTTAAGGCTTCATGGGGCTCGGTCCCCATACTAGGTCCCCGAGTAGTGCCCTTTTACCGTTTCTTTTTTGGCTGGGAGGGTTCCCCTGCTAAAATAGACTACAAGAAAAAGTTGGTACCCTTAGCCCAACCTCTCTACAGGACCTAGCGCCACAGCTTCCTGCTTTGAGGGGGATGGGTCCCCATAGTTTCTAGGATTCAAGGGGTCTATGGCCTAACTTCCAACGGAGTCTTATTTGTTGGACTCCCAAAAGGCGGACGATTTCAGCACGTGCCATAGCCGACTAAATGGTGCAAGGTGGGGCTCTCTTCCGGACGTAGCATGCATCTTCACTTTGAGTCTGGGTGGTTCATTGGCCGACCAATGATGGGGGTTTCAAGGTGGGGGCTCTCTTCTGGGCATGCTTCACTTTGAGTGGTTCCCGTTCCAGTGTTGGTCCTGGTCAAAAGGGGCAGGCCTGAGTGTGGAAATGGAACTCACGAAGAAATGGATGAACTCCTGATTGGAATCTCCAGGCACTATACAAAGCCCATCGGGGCCTGAGTTAAGCAAGAGACAATCGTTGGTAGGTGATCTATCTGAATCGGAATGTCCCATCAATCGGCTGGGCTTGCATTGTTGCTTCCATTTGCTTCAGATGTCTATTGGTATGTCCCCGGTGGGATGGTTACACAATTCACTTCTCGCACCACGAAATGACGCCATGGGAATGAAAAGACAACGCTGTTGGTGTATTCACAGGGATTTCGAATCATAAACCAGGGTTTCTGAACGGTGGCGCCAAGTGGATTTTGCGAATCCATCCACGATACTTTTGCTTTGACCGCGCCTGAGAGATGCTTGGAAGCCTACGGCCGATAAATCATCTTGCTTGAAAGCAAAATGGTTTTCCAGCCGACTGACAGCTCCTCATGGGTTATTCTGCGCCCGACGCGACCAATCATGTTCCACACGCCCCCCTCAGGTGGGCGGAGCCTCTGAAGTGGAGGTGTCTGAAGTGAAGGACGGGTGGGCTAGCCCATAGCTCTTGGTTCCTTCCAAGGAGGTTCTTAAAGGACTTAATACGTTGTTAGTACCCATGGCAAGAACCACTTAGACTGATAACAATGGTAAGTTGGCTATAACCCTGCCCTCTGAACTACTTTGACCCGTGTTTCCTTCTCCCCGAAAGGTATCCTCAGTACTTGGGTCTGTCTTTTTTGTTGAGGTGGTCAGGGAGACCAACACACAACTGCCACCACTTTTTGGGGGTGCCGGATTCCCGAAAAACACGACGAGCTCCCACTTGGACCAGGCATAGTGAGGCGCTTGCGCCGGGCAGTCCTGGGATGGCCATTGGTTGGGACCCCCGCAAAAAGATGACGACATGCCCCAGTAAATGGAAAAAGGTACCTGTGGTCCTTTTGAATATTGATCAGCCCCATGCCCAGAGGGTCCCTTGGTGCCTCATGAGGATGGCTTTTGGGGGGTTAAAAGGGGTCGTTCAGTACCTGCTCAGGTACTTGGACCCTCAGGGCATGTGCAAAAAGGGTTATTTTTAAACTTGGGTCTTCCGCTCTTCAATTTCAGCGCCGAGCGCCAAACAGATCGGCTCCCTGAGCCAACAAGTACCGCGGTATCAGTCCATCTCACTCCGTTGGCTCCTGAAAACGGCTACCTGGAGTCTCCGGGTCTCTCCCAGTAGTGCCCATGTTCACCCCTTTTTTGGGGGTCACCCTACTAAAATAGACTACGTAGAAAAAAGGGTGTCCTTATTCTAACCTCTCTACTGGAGGACCTGGATCTTCTTCTGGCCCTTTCAAAATGGTTGGACATTACCCAAAATAAATCGGTCATGGACCCATGAAAGGGTCAGAAACTCCAGGTACGAATTTCCATGGTCGGAACCCGTCAAAAAACAGGTTCTTCGAGACAAATCTTGCTGGTGCTCACCAGGGAATGAGGGAATGAACCCTACAAACCATCCCTCGTGGTTTCCTTCAAGGGAATCCCCAGGTTCATTCCCCACGGAATTGTTGATGTTCACCAAAGAGGCAACAGTTTAACGAAACAAAAACACACCCAAATAAGGGCCCGAAAAGGATTACTTGGCTGTCTGAAAATCTTCCAAGCCCGTGAGACCTTCCTCCCGCAAGCTTGGGGGTTCTTTCTCCCACGAACTGAAGGCACCTCTTGGGACCCCCTGTCAGGTGCCATGTGTGCGGGAAAGAGGGTACCAAATATTATGAAAGTAAGGGTTCATAAGAACAGGGGTGTTTCTCAAACATAAGCCTGAGAAGGGGCCCATGTGGTTTCCCTAAACCAACAAAAAGGGCCCCGGGGTACCCTGTAATTACTTGGCGGTTCCCAGCCATGCCCTTAAAAAATTAGAATTTTCATCTGGGAACAGCCCAGCCTAAAATGGTTGGCCGTTTGGTTTCCCTAAAACCATCCATTTTTGTTTAAAGTACCAAGCCTCAAAAGAAGATCGGGTCTTGCAAACATTTTGGTCGCCTTTGTGACTTTCCAGTAGAGAAAAACATGGAAACTCTGAAGTTGGCGACTAGGAAACCAGGACAAGTTCTGGGAAATGAACCAAATCCCTGGTTGTTTCTGGGAATTCGGCGAACTTCCTGCAGATTTCCTGGACTTTGTTTCTTACAAACGCTCCATTTTAAACAGAAAAAATGTCACCGAGGACCGCCTGAACGACGCCTTGAACGCCACCCGGGCGGCAGTGGAGGAGGGGATCGTGCGCGGAAGCCCAGTTATTCGGATTTCACGCGAGTGAGATCCGCAGATCTTTTCTCAATCCTACTTGGGTGTTCGATTTGCCAAGGTAGCAAGTTGTTGGCAACCTAGGCTACAGCCCACCGATAAATGTCCCGTGAATGTGGGGTGAACCTTGTTACAAGGGGGTTATACCCAAATGGCTAACCACTTACTAACTTGGCCGAACACCCAAGTAAGTCCAAGTCATGTCGACCCTGGATTAATAGTGATTCCCCCGCTTAATTTGGGTTTTTACTCTTCAGAAGTGATGAACCCCTACTAAAACCAAACACACCGGGTCCCATATTCATAGGTGGTGTTTCAAACCGTCTAACATTACCTTGACATGTTGGACCCCGTCTTGACCGCTCCCACTTATCATGGCAACAAGTATCCAAAGTGGGTTATAACCAGGCCTACTAACCACTTACTAAGTACTCTGCTCCTTTAAGTAGAAAGAGGGACTACATCGCATGACCAGAGAGCAGCGGATCTTGGAATCCCCCGAGACTGGAAGTGTCGACCTGTTTTGGGGGGTTCATTCAACAGCCCCCTTTTTTGGAAGACTGAGTGTCCATTCAAGAGCCTTTCTTTCCATAGGGCTTCTGAAAGGGTCACCGCCTTGCACTGGGTCTCCATTCAAAAGCTTTTCTTATAGGGTCTATGGCGAATGGTCCCAAGGCTGTCCTGAGTCAGTTTTCCGGGTAACAACCTGGCGGTTCTTGGAAGGGCCAAACCGATCCACCATTCTCAGGGAATAGTCGTGTATTCAACTGCGGAAGACACCGCATTTTCACCTGGGGCGACTTACTGAAATACCTTGGGATACTTAATACAACATGTTGACAATGTAATTTATACATATGTTTACATACTGAGTTATGCATTATAAATATTATTCCATTCTACATACATTTTAACATTATACTACAGTGATTTCTGCGCAATACACAGATTCATTACATACAAGAAAAGCTGTAAGGTAGAACACCTCTCCCCCTTAGTCCCCTTGGGGGTGGTTTGCCATCACTCCCTGGAGTCGAGGCCCGGCGGCGGCGTAGCCCTCCTCTATGCCTCCAAACAGCTGGAGGCAGCTCAGTCCTCGAGTTCTGGCAAACAAGTTGGGGTGACTGGACTTTATCTATCCTTTCCCAGAGGGTCCAAGGAATTACCCTCATGAGGATGGCTTTCGGGGGGGCAAAAAGGGCGTCGTTTGGTACCTCCTCAGAAGGTACCAAGAAACCTCTGTGTTTTGGGGTTCGGCCTTTTGTGGCTCCTCAAGTTGATTGGAGGTGAGGGAGGGAAACATGTTCAGGGACGCCCTGAAGGAGTTGGATTCTTCTGGGGGGTCCCGTGGTTCCCTCTATGTTCCAACCACAGGGCCAAACGGCAAACCGGCGAAACGTAGCTCGCGGGGCTGGCAAAAATCACGCGGAGTGGGTTCAGTGGAGGGCGCAGGATTCGATCCGGCCGGGTGGCCCCAACATTTTTGGGGATCGTAGGTTCACACATACCCCGCACGCTTTGACACCTCCGGGACCTCTCGAACGCAAGACTTAACGCAGGCCTGGTGGTGTGTTCCAAGTGTTTCACTCTCTGTTGTTGTTTCTTTTTTTGGGGGGGAGTCATTTCAAGTGTCACAAAAGGTGCCCTTCTTTTTACCTATAGCTGTTGGTTTCAGAGTAGATGGGGCCATTGGCCTGTTTTTTCTCGGAGGCACCCTGCGAAACTTTACATGTTGACATGGAGCAGGATCCAATGTCACTGTTGGTCTGGAGCAACGGCTGAGGCAGGAGTCAGGAACCTAAAGGAAAAGAATTGGAACTCCCCCCCCCGCATGTCTTCAGGAAATCATTGCAAGCTCCTGTCATCGTTTTTTTTGTTCAGTCTTTGGTCCTGTCTTCGGGCTTGTTTAGCGCGCTTTGCCTGAGCACCCAACCCGTTTGATTTTTCACGCCAGCTTACGATGGCCGCTTGCTCATGTGAGCTTCCTGGCACCTTCTGACAGTTGACGGTTGTCATTTGCTCGCGGTCACAAAACGGACCAAGGCGTCAACGTCAAGAAACAGGAGTTTGCTCCTGTGCCAGCACCAGAAAGTTGGTGTAGCTGGTTTGCAATGCTGTCTCGACTGGGTGTAGAAGCTGGTGCAATCCATCAAGTAAACAAGGCTGCAATACTGTGCATGGACAAGCTGCTGCAATCTCGTGCTTCTAGGTAGGTTTTTCCCAGAATAGAGTTTTCTCCATCTCCGGTGCCTGAAGCCTGGCGCGGTCCATCCACAGTTTGAACATTTTTAAGCAAGGGGTTTCCAGGTTGGTTTGGATAAGCGGCCACTTTGAGAGGGGCCCGCGTTTAACGATTGAGGCGCCTTTTGCTTGGGTGATCCTTAGACCCATCAACATGGGGATATGTGATGATATATGGCCCCAAACTGATGGTTGGTATTTGGGGGACTCAAGCAAATGGAGTTGTTTCCCTTTGTTCAGGCACCTGGATGGCCATTTTCTGGGGTGGTCCAACTTTTTTGGCGTCCCTTCTTTTAAGCGTCCATGGCCATGTGGAACCCATCCGCCTGGAACCCCCCCCCCAAATTCCCGGAACGCCGGTGCCATCCGGTGCCTCTTGCAGGGGCTGGACCTGGGCTCCTTCGACCGCAACGTGGGGGTGGACATCATCCGCCAGGCCATGCAGGCGAAACCGGGGAATGGAAAAAGCCGCCTGCGAAGGAACTCGGTCGCCCAGAGTTGTTTTTTCTTTTTTTCTCTGAGGATTACCTGAGGTTGCGGTGGCTTTTGGAAAGTAAAAAGGGGGCGTTAGCTCATGGTGTGGGCTTTTGGAAAGTAAACATGTTTTTTTTGGTACCTCCTTAGAAGGTACGTGGACCTTCTGGGAAGGGAATGTGGTTGAATGAACCTTCAAAAGTGGGATTTCCTTGAAGGGGACCAGATTCATTCCATTCCTTGAAAGCTTGCTGCTCAGTTGGAAAACTTTCGGACCGGTCCGTGGGGAATGAACCGTTTCGGGATTCCCGAATAAAGAAAATCACCAGTTGGATGGTTTTTCTCGGGTCATTCCATTTCTCATTCCCTACTGAGCATCAGTAAGTCATGCAATATAGGCGGGTGGTCCCAGATTGAAATATGGGTGGCTCGTCTTTTTATTCGGAATGGGACCCCCCAAAAAGGCTTCCCTTCAAATTCCCACCAACAACAATGGTGTGTGTGTGTGTCCCGCAAAAGAGTCAGTGTTGAACGGGGTCTTTTTTTAGGAGTGGGACATGGCAAAATGGATTCTCGGTCTTCGTTTTGGTTTCTCTTACTGTACAGGTAAAAGGATCCACTGGGAAACACAGGAAGGACCACAACTCGACTTGCTGTACCTGGAGTATCCTTCTGACCCGAATCAAAAATTGGTCCATGAATGACCAACCATTTTTAAAGGGTCAGAAGGAGACTCCAGGTACAGGAAAATAGGGCCACTTTGCAGATAGGGGCCAAAGCGGAGGACTGGCCAGGGCACTCTGCTTGGCGTGAGCTGGAAGATTCAACTAGAGCAAGACTTGCCGATGCGTTTGCAGCAGCGCGAGGGTGTTCGGCGGACGGGGCAGTCCCAACATGTGGCTTCCTTTCTCACGAGTGTGGGTTTCAAGTTTCATGGTCTACAGTGGATGCCCTGAATATTGCCAGCAAACCGACCAGGGGGAAAACAACAACAAAACATTGTGAACAATTGCGGGGGCGTCTTGTTCCCCGACTTGCAATATGTGGTTGTGTTCTTTTTGGAGGGCGGCCTTGAGTGGTGAAGGGAAAATCTACACCGGCATTGGGTGCACCAAAGAACATTCCGGGCGTGAGGCACGTAGAGTTGGATCGGTCTGGGCTTTTGGGAATCCAACACGGTTGAGAGAAACCGTTTTTGGCAGCCACGTCAACTTGGGCTCCCCATTGACCAAGGACCCTTTTTTCTGCCTTTGACTAAAGATGGGTCATAAACGTCCGGCTGCCTTTGCAAGTCTCTCGAGGGTGGGTTTGGGGCCGGGGCTGTAGGATTCCCAAATGGGTGCTTGTTGGGACAACCCTTTGCGGGGAGACCCCCCCATTTTGAGAGTTGACCTTGAGACAAACCAGGAATTCCAAAGGACCTGTTTCTGTACCACTTTTTCAGCCCCAAATGGGTGGGGGCGCGCCTTTTTTTCGAGGCGCGGTGCCCCCTTGGCACTTGCCAAAGCCGTTGTTTTTTGACCTTTTGGTGTCCCCTTGCTTGTCCAGTTTTAGTCATGGCCTCAAAACTTTCATTTCTGGGTCCTTTGGGCAACTGAGTCGTTGGCGTGTTTTGGACGGGAAGTCAAAAGGACAACATGTTTTTTCTCAGGGAGGGGTCCCCTGAAAAGAGACAAAAGGCATCAGGTTGCCATGACTCACCTCCCAGCGGCCCGCGTAGGTTCCGCTGATGTCCATTGCGCAGAATGCGGGGAAAGAGGGCGCGGAGCCTATTCTGCGGTCAAACAGACCCGAACAGAGTTACCCTGTTCAACTATTAAGGATTCCACGATGACCCACACCAGGAGTGTTTTTTTCGAGGGCACAAATGATGATTTCGGGACAAGCATACCTCTTTGCCCTTAAGGGACAGGGGAAGCTTGAGTGCTATCCCAACTGGTGGGAAAAAAGGATTTCGTCAGAGTGACAGCCTGGCTGACAACCTCCCATTCGAACAACTGACATGTTGGCTCAGGGAGGGCCATCTCGAGATATCCCAAGTGAAAGGCAGCAGAACCGGAACGACAACGTGCAGCCTGAAATTGGAAGTTGGTTCAACATGTATTCTAGATCCATGTCATCTCGAACAGGAAGGGTACAGGCTGGTTGCGAAGGGAAAGCAAGTCCTTGGAAGTTGATTCCTCTAGTAGTTTCATTGTCCCTCCGAAAGCGCCCAAGGCGCTGTGGTGGTGCAACACCTCCTGAAGCAGAGCGATGACAAGCTCCTTGCGCTGCATTTCAGAGAAGCCGTCTTGTGGCGACCAATGCGTACACGGCTTTGTCTGAAAATGAAGAAAAATCGAAGTGGTTGGTGTCTTTTGGTTTCCCTTGAAAGCCAAGACAAAGGAGCTTCTACTAGAAGTGACACGCCCATATCTGGGCTACAAAGCGTTCACTTTTGGCCAAGCTGCCGGATCTGAGTTAAGGCAAATGCGGTGAACTGTTTTCATCTAGTGGATGCCAACAAAGTATCCCAGCCTTTGCCCTCTCAGTTAAAGGGGAATGGAATCAACCAAACAAACAGTGTTTAGAGGTGTGTCTTGGCTCATTCTTTCGACTGTTTCTGGGGGTTATCAAAGTCAGAAGCTGGTTGGTGGTTTTCCTTCAACCTACCACTTGAGGGGTGACTTTGCTAGTGGTGAAGTAATGGGGCCAGTCCCAGAGGGTCCAAGTACCTCATGAGGATGGGGGTAAAAAGGGGGTCTAAGTACTTGGACGCTCTGGGAGTGTTTGTTTCTTTTTGTCTGAAGGGCCATGTTGATTCTTCCAAGATTCCAAGCAGCCCGTCAAGCCTCAAACAATAAAGAAGACGGACCAGAGTGGTGTCGAACCACTATGGTTTGCTCTGCAAGCCTTTGCTCGAGAATGCAACGCCTCACCCATAGGGCAACTGGTCCCTTCTACTCCAACGCAACATTTATTTGTAGCTGTCAGTGTCAGGGTTTAATCAGACTGTCTGTGCTTTGCATCCCGCAGAAGGGAGGATCCTTGCACATGCTTCTACGCGCTTCGGTCAATTGAAGGTAACGCCTTTGGAATCAGCTTCCAAAGACACAATCAAACTGGGGTTGTGATGGAAAGACCCTGCTCTATCATTTTGAGGTGTGCGGTTCCACTTGCTGGGTAGATAGCTATTTTTGGCTTTGCCCGGACAGAAGCCCAAAGGGAATGGGTATGTGTTTATGTGTTGCTTTTTCCTGAACCCCCTATGTAAATCCAGTAGAGGCCCCCTGGCTTCCATTGGTTTAACGGAGAATCACGGGCCGACTGATGCGCGCGACAAGGCTCGGATACAATGCGCAGACTGGCGAGTGCGCTGGATCACACTCCGGGCCGAGACCCGAAACGGGGACCGAGTGTGTTCATGGGGGGCTTGGGGGGGAGCAAGGGGAGGGGGACGGAGCCCAAATAGAGGGGGAGGGAGTCCAAACAAGGCCTTAATTAATAAGCGTTTTTGGGCTCCCTCCCCCTCCTCCCTCCCCCAGCCCCATAATGTTTATTTTGAGAGGGGCATCCTGGTTAGGATTATTTGAAAGGGACATCTAGCATACAACATCACCCATTCTGGCGCGGACCCGTTTAGCCACCATCATTTGTTTTCAATGGCAGCAACCATGAAATCTATTTGCGGCGGCAACCTTTGACGGCAAGCACAGACAGACTCTTGTTTTCCGCGGAAGAATGGTCAAGCTCTTTGAGAATATCCTGGGTTAAGGCCTTGAGTTTAGCTGCTTAGCCACTGGGGTCTCCTCCAAAACCTTTTTAGTGTGGCATACTGAGCGTATTATTTACCGTGAACAGGTCAAAGATGTAAAAGCTGGTTCGAGTTGAGGGGATCCGGATCTTTGCTTGATCTTTGGGACATCAGTCACTAACAATACGATTGCTAGTCCACTATTGGCTTGGGGAGAAACAGAAGAGGGGCAAACCAAACCTTGGCTACAAAAGCCGCTGTTGGAGAAGCAAGTGTTTTTGTTTGGTGCTCATGTGATCTTGGGTTGTGTGTGTTTTTGCTCAAACCAAGTAATGGTCAACATCGCCCACACTTGCCACACATCTCGGCACGACAAGGCTGAGGATGATCAGACCACGCGGGTTCAAACCCAGGCATCCCCACCGGAGCACCCCACGAAAGGAAGCCTCCGAAACCCTCCTGAAAGCTCCCAACCCACCCAGAGCCTATCTGGGGGAATAAACATGATCTAATTTCCACCTTCGTTTGGGTAATGTGAATGGACACCAGGGACGACCAGGGTTCGCCAAATTCTGGCAGTCGCTTTCCTTCGGATTTTAAGGCAACCCATGGTCAAAAACCACTCTTTTTGTCGGCCTTGGGGTGATGGTTGGTGCTCCTTAAAAAATCTTAGACCACCTTCAAGACTCCTAAGCGCAGCAGGACTATGACACAGCTTCGGAGCTTTGACCATGGCACATGTGGTGAGGCGAAAGGTAAACTGTGCAGTCGAGTGCTTGCGCTTGCGCGCAGTTCGTTGTTAGATCGGCGGTTTTCTGTTTCCCTTGTACCCCCAATGGTGAACCCAGAGGGCCCCCCTCTACTGACTCCCTGAGTTCCGTTTCGGACTGAAGAATCACTTCGGTTTGGCAAGCAAAGAAAGTTAACTTACTTTGTTTGGGCAATCTTGATCAAACATAGGTCTACCAGTGCCGGGCCGTGTGAAAGCTTGAACTTTGGCGGTTGATTCTCCTTTCAGAAGTTGGGATGGATGAATGCTGATTTATAAGGGCAAAACCCGGGAAAGTAAAAGTTAGGAGTCAGCAGACGAAGCGCGGATGTCCGCCCTCAGAGACTCTTGACGATAAACCATGTCTATCAGATCTTGACAGGTTTTCCTCCATTTCCCTCTCTAAAGAAAAACCTCCAACACTGGCGATCGTTTCAACGGAAGCACCAGCAGCAAGATGTTCTAGGGGGAAATTCAGTGATGCCTGGGTCGTGGCTCACACTGGAATCTGTTTTACTCACCCAAAGGGTCCAAGTACGCTTTTGGGGGGAACAAGAGGTCCGAGTGCCTCCTCAGGAACTTGGACCTTCTGGGATTGGAATCTGTTTCACTCGGTGACCAGCGCCAGGTACGTGGACATGATCACCAGCGGCATCATCGCCTCTTGATAACAACGCTGCGCTGGGCCCCGCTTTGCACTTCTTCCTGCACTTGGTGTGTCTTGTTGGAGTTTGGGGTCCACGTTTCTCCTTGATGATGGAACAAAAACAAAAAACGATTTGATTTGCTGGGCTCCCTGATTTTGGATATCCAAATGGGGAACATAGAACAACGGGTTGGCCAAGCCTCCATGGTGCACAAGGATTGAGCACCTGCTGTAAGAGGATGGCTCCAAAAGCACCCTTTCACTTTAACTCGAGGTGCCTGTCTGCAGGTTTGAAATAGGTTTGCTGATAGGTTCCTGCACTGCACTGCAGTTGGCATGCTTTTCTTGTTCTCCCCTAAGGATAGCTATGGGGTCTCTGCCCAGATAGGCTTTGGTGTGGTTTGGGGCAGCTTTCAGGGAGGGTTCTGGAGGGTTCCAAGGGTTCCGGGGCTGAAAGGCAAAGTGTTTTGCAACGCCATACCGATTGGGTTGCGAAGTTCTAAAACGTTTGCTTCTTTTGTTTACGCACCTTTGGCGACAAGCAAGAGCTTATGAGCCAGGGTTGCTCTCAATGACAAGATACCGGTTGTGGCAATATAAGCGGCAAATCTATTGCTATTTGTTTGCCCCTATAGGCCATGACTAATTTGTTCTAGTTAGGTCCCTGCAAGGACCACAGACAGCGGTCTGTTCTATTGCAATAGAACCATCGAACAATAGAATCCTTCTACTCATTGGTGGTTTCCAGCCATCCCCTTTAGGCTTTTAGGATTGGTTTTAGGATTGGGTTTCCATTTGACCCACAAGTGAAACTTTTAGCAGGGGATCTGAGGACAGCCCAGCACTACCGTGGATGGACGAAATCCTGCACCACTTTGAAACAATGGGAAACCATTGTGTGTTGGTATATGCAGTGGAATCGAATCATTCCGTGGGGTTTCTTGGGTGGCGCGAAATGGATTTCGTCCATCCACAGTATTGCAATAGAACCATGGAACATTTGCGAAGGGTTTCCGGTGGTTTCCTGACCGTTTTTGCCATGTGAAGGCTTCGGGCCAAACTCCGGGGCCCCTCCAAACTCTGAACTCACTTGAAGGGTAGAAGATCCTGGCTACCCGATGGATTTGTACTTCCAGTTACCCCATTATATTAACCAGGGAAACCATCATACCGTGAGAAACCCTTGAATGATTCGATCTGCACATACCAACAAAGAATGGTGTCCCATGAATTCCAAGTGGTGCAGGATTTCGTCCATCCACAGTATGTGGGTATGTCCTTGTTCGAAGGTGGATTGTTTTAGACTTTGTGCATTTCAGGGGAACTATGCAGGAGTCTGCTGGTTAAGTTGGGTTGGTCAACTTCCTGCAGAAGATTCCTAGCTGCGGGGATCCGTATTTTACCTGTATAGCAGGTAACCAAGGGCTTGCCAGCCTGTAAGGAAAACATCAAGCATCAATTTGCTGCTTGGGTTAGCAACGGCGCTCGCCTGGTATTCATCTCTGCTGATTCCCCAACGTAAATACCGTTACAAACAGCATGGTTTGATTCCGAAAGGGTCCAAGTACTTCATGAGGATGGCTGGGGGGTAAAGAGGTCCCTGGAGTCTCCATGACGTAAAAATTGGGTCATGACCCCATGACCCCATTATTTAGGGTAGTGACCAACCATGTTTCAAGGGTTACGGAGACTCTAGGTCGTTCAGTACGTCAGAAGGTACCAAGGGACCCTTTGGGTTACTTAGATGGTCTGGGACGAATCGCTAAGTGACTCGTAACCCTGGTTGCAGGGGACTTACAACCAGACCAAAGCTCGCCAATCTAGCTAACTGCCAGACCATCTAAGTCTACAACCAGACCAAAACTGGCCAATTTTGCTGACCCCCAGACCATCCAAGTAGGTGCGAAGCGCGCGTCGGCGCGAGACTCGCGGAAGTATTCCGATTTCAACCCATCCGCGTAAAAAAAGTCCCCATCGCTTCGAAGACCCGAGGACCCCACAAAGGTGGTGCGCTGCGCCTTGGCGGACGCCGCCTCGGCGCGGGCCTCGAAGCCCCGGATCGAGCCGGGAGCGGCGTGGGTTCGCCTTAGAGGGTGCCTTGGTGGCTGAGGACCTGGAGACTCCTTCTGACCCGAATCCAAAATGGGTCCATGACCCCTTTATCTTGGGTCCATGACCAACCATGTCTTAAGGGTTACTCGGAGACTCTAAGGGGGTACTGAACGACCCCTTCTTGCTCCCCAACAGAAATTCCCTCATGAGGTACCAAGGGACCCTCTGGGCTTGTTTGGGTTCGACTTCTTTTGCGGGTTTGACGGGCTGTCCAAAAGCGGGAGAACCCCACTTTGTGGGTTCTCAGGTTTTTTTTTGGGGGGGGGCTTGCTGTTTTGGGGGGTTTCCACGTGGCTCAAGAAAAAGAAGAACCCGCTGGTGTTGTTTTTCTTCTCTTGCGGAACAAATTGGGGTCCGGGGCCAGGTTTCTCGGCCGCGCTCTCAACGGGGGCCCCAGAGATTAAGAGCAACCCCCCCCTGTGCCATCGACCCCCTGGAGTACTGGCACAAGGCAAGAGGATTGGCCATTTGAGGTCAACATATCAGGACTGAATCGGGCGCGGGTGGCTTGAACCAGTTGGCCGGACGGCAGACACGAATGTCAAAGTTTCCTGCAACAATGCGGTATGTGCAGCAATGCTCCCTATCAAGATGATTATATTGATAAACGGCGGCAACCTCGCCTAATAGAAGAAAGCCCCCTGTAAATTAAGTGTTTATTGTTTGGGGGGCCAGTGAAGAACTCAGTGCTTTCGATATGTAAGGAGGGAGGCCCAAAACAGAAACGCACCTTCCAGAATACGTGTCTAAGGCCCCCGAAATGCGCTTGACCCACAAAGAAGGTGGTACAAAGGCAGACAAAAGGGGTCCTGTGGGGTCCAGGCAAAGCCAAGATGATCTTGCCTCGAAAGGATGTTTCGGTGTTAGTCTTCGAAGAAGATTACCTTGTTGGAACAACATTGTATTCCAAAGACTCCTCGCCAGGTTAGGGTTATTTGCCTGCATGGGGCCAAATACCGCCTCACCTTGGTAGTCTTTGGAGGTGTGGTGTAGACTCACTCAATCTCAAACCACCTGCTTGTTGTGGATGGTGTGGCGATCCTCGCGAGAAGCCGGACAAGTCAATCTGCAAAGTTCTCTCCCAAAGTGTTGAGCGCATGCTTCTGGTTTTTACTCTCAGTCCTAAAGGGTCCAAGTAGCTTCTGAGGAGGTACTTAGACCCCCTTTACCCCCAAAAAGCCTTTCTCATGAAGTACTTGGAGCCTTTCAGAGTGTTTTCACCCCGTTTCACCCACAAAGCACGCGAATCGTGTGGCTTGCGCTTTTCTTCTGGATATCAAGCTTTGGCGGATTGACACTTGATATCGGTATCCCCTTCAACCGGCAGCGCCCAGAACGGTGCCACGGAAACCATCCCTAAAGGGCCCGAGTTTTGTTACCCAGAGGGTCCAAGTGGGATACTTGGACCCTTTGGGTTATGCTTGTGGGGTACCAAACGTGTGGCAAAAACCCTCGCGAGGTCCTCTGGGTGGGTTGCGAGTCGGGGCTCACCTTCTGAGGTGGCATCCTTAATGACTACCACGGAGTGCTTGGTGACAGAGATCCCAGAGGAGAACAAAGGCGAGTGGGAAAAGTTGTTCCGCGCCTGCCCGAAGGAATTTCAGTGTGTTTAAGATGCCGATTTGGGGGGTTTCCCTGACACATGCCAGAATATGATGCTTGCACGACCAACAAGAAGCATGGCAATTCGGTGCCATTTGCAGAGGGTACCTGTAATTGATCACTGAAGCGAGAAAATGTCCCCAGACCCCATGAGAGAGAGAGAGAGAGAGAGCGAGGGCTTGAATGGATTTGTGTACTGTTTGGTTTGAACCTGAATTTCTTGGGCGCTTGGATACTGAAACCCGAGACGTGTCGCCTGAATGTTTGCCCAAAAAGGTCTATGACTCCGAGTTCATGAATTGATTCACCCGTGAAAATGGAAGCTGAACTATGTGAAACTAGACCAATCCAGAGGGTCCAAGTACTTCATGAGGATGGCTTTTGGGGTGTAACAAGCGGTCGTTTAGTACCTCAGAAGGTACCAAGAGACCCCTTGGGCAAGGGCTCCAAGTGCAAATAGGTTGTAGTGGCCATATGGCTGTGAATGTTACTAGCAGACACTTTGACATCAGCTGGTCTCATGTCCACGAGCCTTGGAGGTGAATTCCAATTCTCACTTTCGCCAACTTGTTGTTTCACCAAGATCCTTTAGACTTTAGCTTTTTGGGAAATACTGGTGTTTTCCACTAAAAACCCAAAAACAGTTAAACTTTTTTGCAGGGGGGTCCTTGCAGCAACCAAGAATCTGGGGTGTTTGCAGGGGACCGCCCAATGGGTTTCGGCTTTCCTCTTGGGTTTCCCTGAGCCACCACCACCGGGAAAATATGCTTCACAAACGCCACGCCCATGAAGGCGGAGGCGCCGGAGCTGGCGGCATGGGCGGCATGGGCGGCATGGGCGGCATGGACGACGAGCCTTGGCCCAAAACGCGCCGAAAGCGAGCCATGAGAATGCCACTGGCTGAAAACCCGGGGGTAGGAAGAAGCTGAGGGACGATCCCAACCGGAAAAATCGCGAATATCCGCGGATATCCGCCTTCTGAAGTCTTGAGATACGGTTCTGGGTAGACCAGTTCCATACAAATTTGGGTGTGGCTCAAAAGGAAAGAGACAGGGCAAAGTGCAGGTTGCCAGGTCTTTCCATTTTCCCAGGTGCCATATTTGTAGATGTTTTTCAGCCAGCCATTTGAGTAGGCTGTGTTTTCTGGCTGTATAAGGCTTACAGTAAGGCCTTTGTGAATCTTTGTGACCATATGAATAGAAGTTAATAGAAGCTAAAGATACTGGGTAAAGCATATATGTGCCATGGTCAAAGAACCCCTTTAAACGAAATGAGCTACCAAACGCAGAGGGTCAAGTACCTCATGAGAAAGGCTTGTGGGGGGTAGAAAGGAGTCGTTCAGTACCTCCTCAGAACGTACCAAGGGACCCTCTGGAAAAGCAACAATATTTTTCTTTTTTGGAAATGGGGTCTCCTCTGATTGTGCTTTTTGGGGGTAGTCGCTTCGGGTCCAGATTTCACTCAGTTTCTTCAAATGCGAATCAACCCATCCTTTTGGTTTCCTATATTTGGAGGGTTCCCATTTTTAGCAACCTTTTGGGGACAAGCAATGAGCAATCGGAGGTTTTCATGCATGGCCCCGCTAAGTATGTTTACCTTTTCCTTTTGGTCCTTCTGGCAAGTGATCTTGGTTTTGCCATCCTCCATATGGGGTATCCCCTTGCGGCACCAAGTCCAAACAAGCAGATCTTTGACAAGCCCCTATTTACACGTTGACGCGACACAGCCGGCCACCGGGCACCTTGCCCTGCCCGTTCTGTCACTTCCCTTTCCTGTAAGTCCGATTAGTAGATGTTAAGATTTTAAAATTCTAGAGATTCTAAAAGGCTCAGATGTGAAGACTTTCGGAATTTAAGGTTTCAATGGTTTAAGAATTAAGGGTTTAAGATTCAAAGATTTAAGGTTTGTGAAGGTTATAACAGCCAGGCCATTGCCCAGCCATTTTCCATCCAGTATCAGATTTCGAAGGCTTTAAGATTTTATTTTTTTGAGATTTTCAGATTTGGCGACTTTCGGAAGTTAAGATTTTAAGATCCTAAGATTTCAAGGCTTCAAAATTTCAAGATTAAGAGTTTAAGGAATTTAAAACATAGCCCGGATTGAAGGAATGTTATTATATTTTACTTGTTTATGAATTTAAGATTTTCAGATTGCAATAGTTCGAGATTTAAAGAATTTAAGTTTGGAAAGCTTTTCAGATTCTGAGATTTTAAGACTTTGAGAAGTTAGGAATTTCATATTTTAACATTTTAACATCTGAAGATTCAAAGACATTAGGATTTAAAGAAGTCAAGATTCGAAGACTTTAGGATGTTTATATTTTTAGATTGTAAGATTCTAACTTCTAAGGTTGTAATTTTAAGATCTTAAGGTTTCAAGATTTCAATAGTTCAAGAGTAAGAGTTTCAGGAATTTAAAATATAGCCCGGATCGAAGGAATGTAATATTTTAAGAAAGTAATATTTTCAGACTTCAATTGTTCGAGATTTAAAGAATTTAAGTTTTTAAACGTTTTTAAGATTCGGAGATTTTAAGATTGTAAGACTTTAGGAATTTCATATTTTAAGAGTTTAAGATCGCAAGATTCTAAGACATAAGGTTTTTAAAATTTCAAGATTCGAAGACTTTAGGATGTTTTTATATTTTCAGATTTTAAGATTCTAAGTTCTAAGATGTTAAGATCTTGAGATTCTAAGATTGATTGTTAGATTTAATTGAAGATTTTAAGAATCTAAGACTTTAGGATTTTGAGATTTCAATCCAGGCCATTTTCCATCCATTTTCCATCCACTTTAAGATTTTCAGGTTGCACGTTTTCGGCAAAATTGGCCCGACTTAGGGGCACAACATCCCCAGCATCACCGGCATCATCCGCATCAATGTCCGCCAAGGATGCGGATGATGTAGGTGATGCCGTGGATGTTGTCCACTATGGGGACCCCCCAGAAAACACTCGTTTTTGGACTCCGCGGGGAGATGCTCAAAAAGCCGCCACAAATCGGGCGCAGCGCAAAAGTTCTGCTCATGGTCGGCGCATGGTCGGCGGCCTGGGGCGCACGGCCTTATACCTGAAGGTAAGCCCTGCAGGGTTTGGCCTGCGGCCCGATCACGTCCGGTGGCCGGATTTACACGCTGACGCGACACAGCCGGCCACCGGGCACCTTGACCTGTCCGTTCTGTCACTTCCCTTTCCGTGAATTCCGATCAGTTCCCGAGATTTGAACCTCACTTCCTTCGCGCGTCTTTCCTGCATCTTCGACAGTTTCGCCGTGTCAGTCGCAGTCCTCCCCTCTGTTCTTTTCAGCTTCCGTGACTTCAGTCCGCCTCCCATTCCAACGTCAGTTTCCTGCACATCCCTTCATTTCGCAGTTTCTCTCCGTTTTCCATAATTTCCACAATTTCTTTTCGTTTCCTTCTTCGGTTCCCTTCGCGTTCTGACCGCGCATTTGCCTGCATTTTGGCTTCTCTCCAGTGCCCCCCTCAAATTCGTGCAGTTCCTTTGATTTCCATTTCGCGGACTTCCAGGAGGATGCTACGACGATACTTATCATCACAGTCCTCATCCTTATCATCACTGTCATCATGGTTTTTATCATCTCTTATTAGCCGGCACTGGTGATGCCGAGGATGTCATCATCATCTCTTATTCGGCAGCACTGGTCATGCAAAGGGTGTTACGATGATAGTTATCGTCATAATCATCATCATGATCATCCTTATTATGATGTCATCGCTCTTCTCAGCATCGTCATGATGATCATCATCATAGGCAGCACTGGTGATGCAAAGGGTGTTACGATGATAGTTATCATCATAATCATCATCACGATCATCCTTATTATGATGTCATCACTCTTTTCATCATCATCATTATGATCATTCTTGTTCTTATTCTTATTTGCATTTCAACAGTAACGTTAGACCCCGTTGGCAATGCAGAGGATGCTACGACGATATTTACCATCACAGTCCTCATCCTTATCATCACTATCATCATGGTTTTTATCATCTCTTATTAGCCGGCACTGGTGATGCCGAGGATGTCATCATCATCTCTTGTTAGGCAGCACTGGTGATGCAAAGGGTGTTACGATGATAGTTATCATCCTAATCATTATCATGATCATCCTTATTATGATGTCATCGCTCTTCTCATCATCATCATGATGATCATCATGACTCATTCTTGTTCTTATTCTTATATGCATTTCAAAAGTAACGTTAGACCCCGTTGGCAATGCAGAGGATGCTACGACGATACTTATCATCACAGTCCTCATCCTTATCATCACTATCATCATGGTTATTATCATCTCTTATTAGCCGGCACTGGTGATGCCGAGGATGTCATCATCATCTCTTATTAGGCAGCACTGGTGATGCAAAGGGCGTTATGATGATAGTTATCATCATAATCATCATCATGATCATCCTTATTATGATGTCATCGCTCTTCTCATCATCATCATGATGATCATCATCATCTCATTCTCGTTCTTATTCTTATTCTTATTTGCATTTCAAAAGTAACGTTAGACCCCATTGGTAATGCAGAGGATGCTACGATGATAGTTATCATCACAGTCCTCATCCTTATCATCACTATCATCATGGTCATCATCATCTCTTGTTAGCCGGCGCTGATGATGCCGAGGATGCTACGATGATAGTTATCATCACAGCCCTCATCCTTGTCATCATTATCATCACGGTCATCATCATCTCTTATTAGGCAGCACTGGTGATGCAAAGGGTGTTACGATGATAGTTATCATCATAATCATCATCATGATCATCCATATTATGATGTCATCGCTCTTCTCATCATCATCATGATGCTCATCATCATCTCATTGCCGCCGACCCCTGGATTTAGTTGTGGTTTTCGAGCAACCAAAAACACTGCCCTTGGTTTTGGTTTCTTTGGTTTCTTGCGAATGATGCGTAGTGATGATTATCATCAAGGCAGGACTCCAAATCTCAATGACCCAAATGGCATCTGAGGCGAGGTGCCGTTTCGACAGTGATGCGTAGTCATGATTATGATCATCGCTGCTGGAGATGCTGGGGATGCGTAGTGATGATTATCCTCATGATTGCCACAGATGCTGCGAATGATGCGTAGTGATGATTATCATCAAGGCAGGACTCCAAATCTCAATGACACAAATGGCATCTGAGGCGAGGTGCCGTTTCGATAGTGATGCGTACTCATGATCATCGCTAGGCACCCTTGGTAATGCAGCAGAGGATGCTACGATGATAGTGATCATGACAGGGATCATTTGTTGCCCAGCAAGTCACAGTCCCTGTTCGTGTCTTCAAAAATGCAAACAAACCCTGAAATACAAGATTAGCCTTTTGGGGCCACTAACATTTCACCCAAAAGAAACCAAAGAAACCAAAACCAAGGGCACTGTGGCTCCAAAACCACAACTAAATCCAGGGGTCGGCGGCACTGGGCGGCAGCCCTTAAATCCGGCCACCGGGGGGCTTCAGACCCCGTGGTCCGTGATACGGCCGAAGGCCTAGGCCCGCAGGGCCTACCTTCAGGTATAGGGCCGGCCGCCCTGTGCCGCGGACCACTGCCGACCATGCGCCGACCTTGCGCTATACTTTTGCGCTGGGCCCGCCCTTATAAGGGGCGAAGGATTTGCGGATTTGTTCAGGCGATTTTTGGCGGCTTTTTGAGCATCTCCCCGCGGAGTCAAAAAACGAGTGTTTTTTGGGGGGTGCCCATAGTGGACAACATCCCCGGCATCACCTGCATCATCCGCATCCTTGGCGGACATTGATGCGGATGATGCCGGTGATGCGGGGGATGCTGGGGATGTTGTCCCCTAAGTCGGGCCAATTTTGCCGAAAACGTGCAACCTGAAAATCTTAAAATCTTAAAGTGGATGGAAAATGGATGGAAAATGGCCTGGATTGAAATCTCAAAATCCTAAAGTCTTAGATTCTTAAAATCTTAAAGTAAAATCTAACACTCAATCTTAGAATCTCAAGATCTTAAAATCTTAGAACTTAGAATCTTAAAATCTGAGAATATAAAACATCCTAAAGTCTTCGAATCTTGAAATCTTAAAAACATTATGTCTTAGAATCTTGAGATCTTAAACTCTTAAAATATGAAATTCCTAAAGTCTTACAATCTTAAAATCTCAGAATCTTAAAAAGCTTCAAAAACTTAAATTCTTTAAGTCTCGAACTATTGCAATCTGAAAATCTTAAATTCATAAACAAGAAAAAATATATAATAAAATTCCTTCAATCCGGGCTATATTTTAAATTCCTTAAACTCTTAATCTTGAAATTTTGAAGTCTTGACATCTTAAGATCTTAACATACAGTGTGCACGTGTGCGGGCGGGGCTTGCAGCACTATCTCTTGAAACCAAAAAACAGAGCAAGGCAACGCGAGTCCATGCAATTAAATGCTTACGGATAGGTCCCTGCGCAAGGTGTCTGGGGACCTATCAATTCGAGCAGTGTGAAACTCTTGGCCAGTAGCCACTTGGTTCGGACTACATATTCGTGATAAACCTTACATGGGACCGTAGAATCCCAGACAGTCTCGTTTCTACGCGTGGAAATCGCAGCGCTGAGTTTCACACTGCTCGAATCGATAGGTCCCCAGACACCTTGCGCAGGGACCTATCCGTAAGCACTTAATTGCATGGACTCGCGTTGCCTTGCTCTGTTTTTTGGTTTCAAGAGATAGTGCTGCAAGCCCCGCGGCGAGTCCGAATCTGGAGCGATCCGGCCACCGGGGGGCTTCAGACCCTGTCCGTGATACGGCCGAAGGCCTAGGCCCGGAGGGCCTACCTTCAGGTACAGGGCCGGCCGCCCTGTGCCGCCGACCACCGCCGACCATGCGCCGACCATGCGCTATACTTTTGCGCTGTGACCTCGCTGCCAGGGGGGAAAGGATGTTCGGGTGTGTTTTGGGCGAAAAGGGGTCGTTTTTGGACCGACTCCCCGCGGAGTCAAAAACGAGCGTTTTTTGGGGGGTGCCCATGGTGGACAACATCCCCGGCATTGCCTGCATCATCCGCATCCATGGCGGGCACTGATGCAGATGATGCTGGTGATGCGGGGGATGTTGTCCCCTAGGTTGGGCCAATCTTGCCGAAAACGTGAAAAATGGGTCTTTGGGTGTCCCCCCTTTTGTGGTGGTCACATCCGTTTTGCCCTGAAAAATGTATGAACATGTCGGAAACCCCCTTAGCAGTGAGGCTTCTGAGTGCACACGTTTGCGTTTTTACACGTGGGCGCGGCCGGTGGTCTGTCAGCAACGCAAGTCCGGCCACCGGGGCCTTCAGCCCCGCAGGGCCTACCTTCAGGTACAGGGCCAGCGCCCCACGTGCATTTGCCCGGTGGCCGGCTGTGTCGCGAAGCGCTTAAATCCGGCCACCGGGGGGCTTCAGACCCCGTGGTCCGTGATACGGCCGAAGGCCTAGGCCCGCAGGGCCTACCTTCAGGTATAAGGCCGGCCGCCCTGTGCCGCGGACCACTGCCGACCATGCGCTATACTTTTGCGCTGCGCCAAGCTGGGCCCGCCCTTATAAGGGGCGAAGGATTTCCGGATTTGTTCAGGCGAGTTTTGGCGGCTTTTTGAGCATCTCCTCGAGGAGTCAAAAAACGAGTGTTTTTTGGGTGGTGCCCATAGTGGACAACATCCCCGGCATCACCTGCATCATCCGCATCCTTGGCGGGCATTGATGCGGATGATGCCGGTGATGCGGGGGATGCTGGGGATGTTGTCCCCTAAGTCGGGCCAATTTTGCCGAAAACGTGCGACCTGAAAATCTTAAAATCTTAAAGTGGATGGAAAATGGATGGAAAATGGCCTGGATTGAAATCTCAAAATCCTAAAGTCTTAGATTCTTAAAATCTTAAACTAAAATCTAACACTCAATCTTAGAATCTCAAGCTCTTAAATTCTTGGAACTTAGAATCTTAAAATCTGAAAATACAAAACTTCCTAAAGTCTTAGAATCTTGAGATCTTAAACTCTGAAAATATGAAATTCCTAAAGTCTTACAATCTTAAAATCTCAGAATCTTAAAAAGCTTTAAAAACTTAAATTCTTTAAACCTCGAACAATTGAAATCTGAAAATCTTACTTAAAATATTACATTCCTTCAATCCGGGCTATATTTTAAATTCCTTAAACTCTTAATCTTGAAATTTTGAAATCTTGAAACCCTAAGATCTTAAAAGTACAACCTTAGAAGTTAGAATCTTACAGCCTGACAATATAAACATCCTAAAGTCTTCGAAGCTTGACTTCTTAAAACCCTCATGTCTTTGAATCTTCAGATGATAAAATCTTAAAATATGAAATTCCTAAGTTCTCAAAATCTTCAATCTCAGAATCTTAAAAGCTTCAAAAACTTAAATTCTTCAAATCTCGAACTATTGCAACTTTAATTCATAAACAAGAAAAACTATATAATCAAATTCCTTCAATCCGGGCTCTATTTTAAATTCCTTAAACTCTTAATCTTGAAATTTTGAAGTCTTGACATCTTAAGATCTTAAAATCTTAAATTCCGAAAGTCGCCAAATCTGAAAATCTCACAAAAAAGAAAATCTTAAAACATCCGAAATCTGATAATGGATGGAAAATGGCTGGGCAATGGCCTGGCTGTTATAGCCTTCAAAAACCTTAAACCTTTGAATCTTAAAACCTTAATTCTTAAACCATTGAAACCTTAAATTCCGAAAGTCTTCAAATCTGAGACCCTTAGAATCTCAATGTTTTTAGAATTTTAAAAGTATATAGGGTGACAGAAGAATTCGGCTGTTTGGGGCCTCAGTTGGCTTTTTGGTCTAGGATTGGTTTAGCGTTAGATAGTATAGCCGTAGTATTGCTTAGTACTAGTTTAGTCCTAGTTAGTATAGGTTTCGTACTCAGCTGGTGATATTGCTAGGGCTGAGGATCATGTTTTCCCCTACCCCCACACGGCAGGCATATTTTCCCCACCACACAGCATTTTCAGTATTTCCTACTACCCTGATTCATCTTCAGAATTGGGAATATGCTTGGGACACCTGTTTGAATTGGTTTGTATTTCCCATTAATTGATTAATCGTTGTCGACCATGATTTGATACATTTTGACACGCGAACACAAACGTTTAACTCCTGAGCCATCTTTTTTTCTACTGTTTTTTGGCGTTGGCCTGACAAAGCGTGATACTCAGTTTATAAGCTCTGTGCGCCACCTCCCCCCTCCCCCCCAAAAAACCGGGAGGTTGTCATTTGGTGTGCGACCTCCGAGCTTCGGGACTCCAGAGGCCTTTGGAGCTTTAAGCCAGGTGCTTTGAGCATTTGAGAGACACCTCTGGGCATCGTTTGTTTGTTCCTCCTTTTCTTGGAGGTTGCCCCGCTATGGCAGAACCTAAACGTGCGTGGGTGCTTGAGCCTGCATGGATGATGAAGGAGGGCTCATTCTCTTTGTTGGATGTGTGCGGCCTGCCAGTTTGATGTTTTGAGGGACAAGCAGGGTGAGCCTTGTTGGGTCGGCCGGAAACAACCTCAGAAACAACCTCCGGTGAGCAACAGGGAATGCTCACCAATCATCAGGATTGAAGGCGGTTTGTTCAGCAATCCGTAAACTGGCCAGATCAGCACCTTGGCCATGTCAGGTGGCCAGACAGGCTGCTGATGGGTCAACTCAAAATTCCTCCGGGCGTCTGCCACTGATCCTTCGAAGTGGCGGGATCAGACTCTGCGGTCTTCCAGGATTCAGATCTTTCCTTTGGCCTCCAACTTAGCCCACAAAATGCCCACAAAATGTCAAGTATACATTGCTAGAGGACAGCTCCCAGTGCAGAACTCCTTCCCGAAACTTTGATACCTCCCGGGGGCTTCAGACCCCGTGGTCCGTGATACGGCCGAAGGCCTAGGCCCGCAGGGCCTACCTTCAGGTATAGGGCCGGCCGCCCTGTGCCGCCGACCACTGCCGACCATGCGCCGACCATGCGCTATACTTTTGCGCTGGGCCCGCCCTTATAAGGGGCGAAGGATTTCCGGATTTGTTCAGGCGATTTTTGGCGGCTTTTTGAGCATCTCCTCGAGGAGTCAAAAAACGAGTGTTTTTTGGGTGGTGCCCATAGTGGACAACATCCCCGGCATCACCTGCATCATCCGCATCCTTGGCGGGCATTGATGCGGATGATGCCGGTGATGCGGGGGATGCTGGGGATGTTGTCCCCTAAGTCGGGCCAATTTTGCCGAAAACGTGCGACCTGAAAATCTTAAAATCTTAAAGTGGATGGAAAATGGCCTGGATTGAAATCTCAAAATCCTAAAGTCTTAGATTCTTAAAATCTTACAGTAAAATCTAACACTCAATCTTAGAATCTCAAGATCTTAAAATCTTAGAAAATGGAATCTTAAAATCTGAAAATATAAAACATCCTAAAGTCTTCGAATCTTGAAATCTTAAAAACATTATGTCTTAGAATCTTGAGATCTTAAACTCTTAAAATATGAAATTCCTAAAGTCTTACAATCTTAAAATCTCAGAATCTTAAAAAGCTTCAAAAACTTAAATTCTTTAAATCTCGAACTATTGCAATCTGAAAATCTTAAATTCATAAACAAGAAAAATATATAATAAAATTCCTTCAATCCGGGCTATATTTTAAATTCCTTAAACTCTTAATCTTGAAATTTTGAAGTCTTGACATCTTAAGATCTTAGCATACAGTGTGCACGTGTGCGGGCGGGGCTTGCAGCACTATCTCTTGAAACCAAAAAACAGAGCAAGGCAACGCGAGTCCATGCAATTAAATGCTTACGGATAGGTCCCTGCGCAAGGTGTCTGGGACCTATCAATTCGAGCAGTGTGAAACTCTTGGCCAGTAGCCACTTGGTTCGGACTACATATTCGTGATAAACCTTACATGGGACCGTAGAATCCCAGACAGTCTCGTTTCTACGCGTGGAAATCGCAGCGCTGAGTTTCACACTGCTCGAATCGATAGGTCCCCAGACACCTTGCGCAGGGACCTATCCGTAAGCACTTAATTGCATGGACTCGCGTTGCCTTGCTCTGTTTTTTGGTTTCAAGAGATAGTGCTGCAAGCCCCGCGGCGAGTCCGAATCTGGAGCGATCCGGCCACCGGGGGGCTTCAGACCCCGTGGTCCGTGATACGGCCGAAGGCCTAGGCCCGGAGGGCCTACCTTCAGGTACAGGGCCGGCCGCCCTGTGCCGCCGACCACCGCCGACCATGCGCCGACCATGCGCTATACTTTTGCGCTGTGACCTCGCTGCCAGGGGGGAAAGGATGTTCGGGTGTGTTTTGGGCGAAAAGGGGTCGTTTTTGGACCGACTCCCCGCGGAGTCAAAAACGAGCGTTTTTTGGGGGGTGCCCATGGTGGACAACATCCCCGGCATTGCCTGCATCATCCGCATCCATGGCGGGCACTGATGCAGATGATGCTGGTGATGCGGTGGATGTTGTCCCCTAGGTTGGGCCAATCTTGCCGAAAACGTGAAAAATGGGTCTTTGGGTGTCCCCCTTTTGTGGTGGTCACATCCGTTTTGCCCTGAAAAATGTATGAACATGTCGGAAACCCCCTTAGCAGTGAGGCTTCTGAGTGCACACGTTTGCGTTTTTACACGTGGGCGCGGCCGGTGGTCTGTCAGCAACGCAAGTCCGGCCACCGGGGCCTTCAGCCCCGCAGGGCCTACCTTCAGGTACAGGGCCAGCGCCCCACGTGCATTTGCCCGGTGGCCGGCTGTGTCGCGAAGCGCTTAAATCCGGCCACCGGGGGGCTTCAGACCCCGTGGTCCGTGATACGGCCGAAGGCCTAGGCCCGCAGGGCCTACCTTCAGGTATAAGGCCGGCCGCCCTGTGCCGCGGACCACTGCCGACCATGCGCCGACCTTGCGCTATACTTTTGCGCTGGGCCCGCCCTTATATTTCCGGATTTGTTCAGGCGAGTTTTGGCGGCTTTTTGAGCATCTCCTCGAGGAGTCAAAAAACGAGTGTTTTTTGGGGGGTGCCCATAGTGGACAACATCCCCGGCATCACCTGCATCATCCGCATCCTTGGCGGGCATTGATGCGGATGATGCCGGTGATGCGGGGGATGCTGGGGATGTTGTCCCCTAAGTCGGGCCAATTTTGCCGAAAACGTGCGACCTGAAAATCTTAAAATCTTAAAGTGGATGGAAAATGGATGGAAAATGGCCTGGATTGAAATCTCAAAATCCTAAAGTCTTAGATTCTTAAAATCTTAAATTAAAATCTAACACTCAATCTTAGAATCTCAAGATCTTAAAATCTTAGAACTTAGAATCTTAAAATCTGAAAATACTCCTAAAGTCTTCGAATCTTGAAATCTTAAAAACATTATGTCTTAGAATCTTGAGATCTTAAACTCTTAAAATGTGAAATTCCTAAAGTCTTACAATCTTAAAATCTCAGAATCTTAAAAAGCTTCAAAAACTTAAATTCTTTAAATCTCGAACTATTGCAATCTGAAAATCTTAAATTCATAAACAAGAAAAAATATACAATAAAATTCCTTCAATCCGGGCTATATTTAACTCTTAATCTTGAAATTTTGAAGTCTTGACATCTTAAGATCTTAACATACAGTGTGCACGTGTGCGGGCGGGGCTTGCAGCACTATCTCTTGAAACCAAAAAACAGAGCAAGGCAACGCGAGTCCATGCAATTAAATGCTTACGGATAGGTCCCTGCGCAAGGTGTCTGGGGACCTATCAATTCGAGCAGTGTGAAACTCTTGGCCAGTAGCCACTTGGTTCGGACTACATATTCGTGATAAACCTTACATGGGACCGTAGAATCCCAGATAGTCTCGTTTCTACGCGTGGAAACACCAAAAAAAGCGCTGCGATTTCCACGCGTAGAAACGAGAGTCTGGGATTCTACGGGCCCATGTGAGGTTAATCACGAATCTGTAGTCCGAACCAAGTGGCTACTGGCCAAGAGTTTCACACTGCTCGAATCGATAGGTCCCCAGACACCTTGCGCAGGGACCTATCCGTAAGCACTTAATTGCATGGACTCGCGTTGCCTTGCTCTGTTTTTTGGTTTCAAGAGATAGTGCTGCAAGCCCCGCGGCGAGTCCGAATCTGGAGCGATCCGGCCACCGGGGGGCTTTAGACCCCGTGGTCCGTGATACGGCCGAAGGCCTAGGCCCGCAGGGCCTACCTTCAGGTACAGGGCCGGCCGCCCTGTGCCGCCGACCACCGCCGACCATGCGCCGACCATGCGCTATACTTTTGCGCTGTGACCTCGCTGCCAGGAGGAAAGGATGTTCGGGTGTGTTTTGGGCGAAAAGGGGTCGTTTTTGGACCGACTCCCCGCGGAGTCAAAAACGAGCGTTTTTTGGGGGGTGCCCATGGTGGACAACATCCCCGGCATTGCCTGCATCATCCGCATCCATGGCGGGCACTGATGCAGATGATGCTGGTGATGCGGGGGATGTTGTCCCCTAGGTTGGGCCAATCTTGCCGAAAACGTGACAAATGGGTCTTTGGGTGTTTTCCCTTTGTGGTGGTCACATCCGTTTTGCCCTGAAAAATGTATGAACATGTCGGAAACCCCCTTAGCAGTGAGGCTTCTGAGTGCACACGTTTGCGTTTTTACACGTGGGCGCGGCCGGTGGTCTGTCAGCAACGCAAGTCCGGCCACCGGGGCCTTCAGCCCCCGCAGGGCCTACCTTCAGGTACAGGGCCAGCGCCCCACGTGCATTTTCCCGGTGGCCGGCTGTGTCGCGAAGCGCTTAAATCCGGCCACCGGACGTGATCGGGCCGCAGGCCAAAGCCCGGTAGGGCTGAGGAATTTTGTAGCATCTCCCCGCAGCGTCCAAAAACGAGTATTTTTAGGGGGTGCGTAATACTGGACTAGGAATGCGAATAGAGGAGTCTTCAAGCAAATGAAGGGAGCTGAAACGGCAGTGACCAGGAAACTGTCAGGGAAGACATGCAAAGGAAGTAAAGTTCAAATCATCCCGAGAACTAACAGGACTTAGAGGGAAAGGAAATGAAAGAACGGGAAGAGCCCGGTGGCCGGCTGTGTCGCGTCAGCGTGTAAATGGACGTGATCGGGCCGCAGGCCAAAGCCGGCAGGGCTTACCTTCAGGTATAAGGCCGTCCGCCCCATGCCCGCCGACCATGCGCAGAACATGCTCCGACCATGCTCCGACCATGCGCATGCGTTTTGTACTGGGCCCACCCTTATAAGGGGCGAAGGATTCGCGGATTGGCTTAGGCGATTTCCGAGCATTTTTGTAGCATCTCCCCGCAGCGTGCGTAATACCGGACTACACCCCCAGCATTGCCAGCATCATCCCGGATGATGCGGATGATGCTATGCATGCTGACGATGCGACACAAGGGGCTGAAGGGGAAATGCAAGAAAACAGGAGTGACTGGAAGTGAACGAAATGAAAGTCAAAGGAATTGCACGCAAATCAAGAGGGCACTGGAGAGAAACCGAGATGCAGGAAAATGCAAGGGCAGAACGTGAAGAACCGGACAGCGGGAACGGAATGCGAATAAAGGAGTCTTCAAGCAAATGAAGGGAGCTGAAACGGCAGTGAAGTGGAAGGAAGCGAAGGGACATGCCAGGAAACTGTCAGGGAAGACATGCAAAGGAAGTAAAGTTCAAATCATCCCGAGAACTAACAGGACTTAGAGGGAAAGGACAGGAAGGGGTGCCCGGTGGCCGGCTGTGTCGCGTCAGCGTGTAAATCCGGCCACCGGACGTGATCGGGCCGCAGGCCAAGCCCGCAGGGCTTACCTTCAGGTATAAGGCTGTGCGCCCCATGCCGCCGACCAGGCGCAGAACATGCTCCGAACCATGCGCATACGTTTTATGCTGGGCCCGCCCTTATAAGGGGCGAAGGATTTGCGGATTCGCTTAAGCGATTTTTGAAGCATCTCACAAGTCTTTTAGGGGGTGCCTACAACTGGACAACGCCCCCAGCATTGCCAGCATCATCCAGGATGATGCGGATGATGTTATGCATGCTGGCGATGCGAAACAAGGGGCTGCGAAGGGGAAGTGGAGGGAAGCAGGCGTGAATTGCCAATGGGGTCTAACGTTACTTTTGACATGCATATAAGAATAAGAACAAGAATGAGATCATGATGATCATCATGATGATGATGAGAAGAGCGATGACATCATAATAAGGATGATCTTGATGATGATTATGATGATAACTATCATCGTAACACCCTTTGCATCACCAGTGCTGCCTAATAAGAGATGGTGATGACCGTGATGATACTGAGGACTGTGATGATAACTATCATCGTAGCATCCTCGGCATCACCAGTGCCGGCTACTAAGAGACGATGATCCTCGGCATCACCAGTGCCAGCTAATAAGAGATGATGATGACCATGATGATAATGATGACAAGGATGAGGACTGTGATGATAACTATCATCGTAGCATCCTCGGCATCACCAGCGCCGGCTAATAAGAGATGATGATGACCTGATGCTAGTGATGAGAAGGATGAGGACTGTGATCATAACTATCGTTGTAGCATCCTCTGCATTGCCAATGGTGTCTAACGTAGCATCCTCGGCATCACCAGGGCGGCCCGAGACTTACCCCACGGGCCCAGTATCCCTAGCACTCCTTGTGCCGAAAAGTAAGGGGCTCATTTTTTGAGATAGCGCCCCCTGCGCCCAAGCCTAAATGAGTCCCCTGTGTGGCAGCTACAATGGGCCAGAGCGGGGCGTTAAGCCACAATCTTCAGGGGCCGGGGGGGGCAGTCATCATGATCATCATGTCCATGCAGCTTTTGCATGTCGAACCCTCTCTGACGCCACAATTGAAACGTATATCAAAAAATAAGGATGATGACGAGGATGATGATGTTGAAGGATATAGAAATGATGATGATGATGTTGACGATAATAATGATGAAGGATCATATCGATGATGATGATGATGGGCATCCGTATGATGCCAGTAGTCATATGCTTGCCTCAAAGATTAATCCATGCGCTTGTACTGCAGCCACCCTTCCCGTGTGCCTCCCCCTTTGAGGAGAAGGGGTCGGCGGATTTGCATCCACCACGAGTGTGCCGGATTTCCATTTTGAAACAGGCCCGCTTGATTATTTGTTTTTAGGTGTCAATCTGTAGAAGAGGTACCTTCAGCTTCCCTCGAAAAGGGTGGTTTGGCTAGGGTGGTTTGGAGGAATAACCCGGGCAACTCGCCACTCAAAGAAAGATGGTGCCCCCGTTTTGACACATATGAGCTTCCCACTCAGTTAGTTACTTGGAACAAAAGTGGTTGGGGGTGGTTTGCCATATACCCTCAAGAACATGTTCAAATGCCTAACCCACCAATCAACTCACGGAATTTTCCGAGTTGCCGGCAAAGGAAGCTAGCAACTGCCCCGTTTCCCTTCGAAATCAACTACTATGGCCAATGGGCTTCTGGGGAAAATTGGGTCTCCTCCACAAACATGTTGTATCTTTGGGTGACAAACTGTGGAAACGTCTGGGGCGTTCTTGGAATGGGGGACCCCCCTTGCATAGGTGTTAACTTGATTGCTGTTGGGTTGGATCTGTAGACTTTAAATGTTTGGTGGAAGCAGGTGGGATTTTCCGTTGACCCGCGCAAAAAGTGAAGCTTGTTGCAGAGGGGTCGTTGCAGCAACCAAGTCAACTGGAAACCAAAACGGAAACCACCTGGAGAAATTGGTCCCTGCTGAGGCCATACTGTGGATGGACGAAATCCATTTCGCGCCACCCAAGAAACCCTAGAATGATGATTCCCCTGTACATACCAACAAACAATGGTTTCAACCATGGCTTCAAAGTGGTGCGAAGCGGATTTCGCAACCATCGACTGTATGGACCCATTCGGACCGTTTTGATCCGAGGGACCCTCTCTTCCTTGACCCCCAGTGGACCGATTCCATTTTGCTGCCTTTGACCCAAAGAACCAGTGCGAAGGCAGAAAAATGGCATCGATCCTTGGAGGGTCCGTTTTTTTTGGCTATGGCCCTTGTAAGAGTGGTTGCCTGATAAGGTACGTGTTCGGGACAATGGCACGGCAATGATACTTGGGTGTGGTTCCTTTTCCTTGGGTGTGGTTCCTTTTCGGAATTGGACCCCGCCACCCCCCAAAAAAAAGACAGAAAGAACACATGCATGGCGAGAAAACAATTTTCCTTTCCCATTGAAACCCACCGAAATCGACGGGCGCCAAAAGACGAGCCACCCACTTGACGAGTCTTTGGCTTCTTCGCTCTCAGGACTGGGACTGAAATTGGAGAGGCTGGGTCCAAACCCAGATTCCTTTTTCTGGGTAACCCCTCCCCCTCCTTTTGTTTGGTCCATCTTAAAAGGGAATCTGGGCGGGGTAGTGGTCCTTTCGATTTCCCAAAAAGAACTCCCCATATGCGCAGGCAAACATCCATTGGGACTTTGGTGACCATAAGTGATCCGCCAACGGCTTTTGAGGGGTTTCCCATTCAAATTCATAGCCATACGGGTACGAACATGACCTGCTTGCATGTTCAACCTACTTGATAGGTAGCTGGGTGCTGGCTCAAACTCCGCTTTCCTCTAATTGGTGTTTTCAATGGGTGGTATGGAGGTTAGGGGGTGGTTCCCCACGCAGACCCAATACTTCAAGTGCAAAACCCCAAACCGCCAATTGTGGGGGTTGCCTCACAAACTTCCTGATGTTTAAAGAGGGAAACAATTGAGCAACTGTATATATTCGGGAGCATTAGTTTGTTTTCGAGGGGTACGGTTTTTTGGTTTCATGAGAAAGCGCGGTGATCTCATTTCGGCCTCCCCCTTCGCGCTATGTGGTTTGGTTGGATGTTCAACCTTTAAGTTGTTGCGAAAATGGCACTCGGAATGCCCTCACAAACTGTGTTTTTGCTCAAACTTATGGTTGGCGAGTTCCCTGTTTATGGCGAGTTTGAGGGTCATCAGAACAGTTCCAGTCAAAGTTCTTGGGGAGGGGGCGCTAGAACCAAAGACTTGTTGGGTTTAGGACCTGAAGCCCTCGAGGCTTAGGGCCAGATTTCTTCCAACCAGCTTTGGCACCACAGGGTCGCCTTCAGTGTCCTTTTGGAGGTTGAAACAAAAGGTGAGCCACAATCAAAACCGATTCGGGTAGATGAAGGTTAGGGGATGATCCCAGCCATAAAGAGCTGCGGATATCCGCCTTCTTCATTCTTTACATGGTTCTGGGTCGACCATTTTTGTACCAGATTTTGATTGCGACGCAGGTGCGTCTTTTTCAGAGGATCCCCAAGATTGGCTGGTTTGCTTTTGGTTTCCCCTTCCACCAAACCCTCGGGTTCCCCGAAAGACGAGGTGTTTGATCACGGGAGGTTCGGCCAGGGCCACGGCCAAGTTGCCTGGGGTTCTAACATGGCCCCCTTCCTGCTTGGGTCAGAGAACGAGCTTGGGGCGTATGGCCATGGGTCAAAAATTCCAAATCGATTAGCCCCAATGAACATCAACCAACCTGCACCACTCCCGATCCCCAATGTGCCCTCCCACCAGGGCGGGTCATCCGGCTGCAGAATTCCATCCGGCCAGATTCTGCTAATCCGGCTGGATTCTGCTTCGCGACCGTGTTCCGGCCAGATTCTGCTGTTTTGCAACCCTCGGCCGTGGCTTGCGCGGAAACGCGCCAGGCCCACAGGGCCATGCACGTGACGCAGGCGCAGAAAGTCACGCTTCGCGCGCGGTGGCTGTGTTGCTGGTGGTCGATCGCTTGGCCTGTCCCGCGGACAAGCAAGGTCGCAAGTTAGTTTCCGGACTGCGTGACCAAACAAGTAGCTCACTTCCATCGCCATTGTCTCCACAACCGTAAGCCGGAAAAGCCTCACCTATAACCCTTAGCTTAGTGAGAGGGCTTGAGCCAAAAGACTTTGTTTGAGGGGAAGCCATTAGGCGAAATGCCTTTCAAAAGCGGTTTTTAAACTTGATTGAAGGGCTAAGCAAGCGAAGCGCATCACCCCTACCCCTGGCACGCTTGTTTAATGGTTTAAAATGTGTTGTTGGTTGTGTGTGTTCTTCGCCTCGCTCTTTTGTGGTTGTGTCTGTGCGGTTGCTTGCGGTGTTTTTCTTTGTTTGGCTGTATGGTTGTTGCTTTCCCTTTTTTCAGAGTGGTGGCAGCGTGGTGGCCGAAGCTCACCTCGCTATAAGGTGTGGCTTGCCATCCTTTGGCGCAATTGACTTGCCAACTGCGTGCAAAGTGCGCATTGATTGGGACTGCTTGCGGCGCGTTTTGCGGGACCAGGGGCGCCGGTAGCACCGCTGCGCAGGCATGCTCAGGCGTGTCAAAGCGTGTCTTGAGGCATCCGGCTGCGAAATTCCAATCCGGCCATATACTGCTATTTTTGGGGTGTCCGGCTGCGTTTTGGGGCTGGATGACCCTCCCTGGCAACCACTTCCTCCACCTACCAAGAGCTCATCCAATTCGGCTGCAAAGGCACCACCGGCAGACCTTGCCGCAAAGGCATCAACCACCGCTCAGCCCAAGCTAAAAAGATTGTCCGCAAGAGCGCCGCCATCGCGCATGTCAGGAGTCACCCCACGCACACGATGAAGGTTCCGGACTGGGCAGACAAATTCTTCACTTGGGCACTTGGCCTTGACGATGAGAGGCTGCAGACAATCTCCTCAAAGATGCATGCCGCTGCACATGCAGGAGAACACGACGCAGCATGGTCGCAGATCTACTCACTGTCGCAGGAACTCTCAGAGGAATTTGCCTCCGTCTGCAGCAAATACAACAGCAAGATCCTGGAGCAGCCCGACCTCAAGATCTTCCAACCACTAAAATAGGAAGCCTAAAATGGGTGGTGAATTCACCTACCAACCAAAATGGGATCCCAAAACGGTTTTGACAACCACAGCCATATAGGCTTGTCTTTTGATTTTTCGGAATCGGACCAAAAATGGTGGGTCTCCATTTTGTCCCTTTAAAGCCACAAAAATGGAAGTACCCTCATCAGAAATGACACACAGATTGGATACACAGCTCGATGACTGACCCTGGCTCAGTCCATTCCTGGCGACTGACAAAGCTTTCCCAGATCCATTCCCCTAAAAACCTAGGCAAACGGCGAAGGGATACCTATATTGGCATTGGCGAAACGCGCCTGGATCAATATTCCAATTAGGGCCCCAAAATGACCATGAACTTGTCCCATTTCGTGGTGAAAGTCATCTTTGCTGGTGGTTTCTCTAATGGTCACCCCATGTACAGGACCTTTTGGTCGATCTCCAGGTGGGTTGCAAATGATTGTTCGCAACCACGGAGCATGGCCAATTTGGCAGGCCAGTGCTAGTGGCGGTTGCGACTTGACGCCAAAGTTCTTTGAAACCTTGGATCAGAATCCTTTCTAGCCTTCCCTGGCGGTTGTCCTCCCATCTGGGTGGCTAGTTGTTTTTTTTGAGGGTACCCCTTCTGGTGGAGTTAAAGGGACCCACCTATGTTTTGGTTGGAGGGGGGGGCGGAAAAACCCAAAAATAGTTTTAAAAAACACGCCCGTCGATCTTCTTCGCTTTGGGTGTGCGCCAGGATCCGTGCAGCTCCCCATACGGCAGCGCGGGTCCCCGCCCGCAAGCTGCTGGGAGAAGGTTTCTGGGCCGCGCGTGGTCAAACTACCGGATCCAAGCAATGACCAACGCAGTGAGAACCGCATTAGCTGTTAAAGTTGTTTGTCTGCAACAACACGTCTTTTTGCAGAGGAAGGACAGTTTCTCAGGTGTCCAGATATACATGTAACAATATAAGAGACTCCATTGCATTTGGCGGTTGTGCCCCCGATCTTGTACCCGGATCAAATGCTGATCCTGTGTATTCCCCAATTAGAGCTTCGATGCCGATAGAAGTCTTTTCACGTAGCATCCAGGATACTGTGCCCTCCCAGAGGTGCTGTGGATGGACAAAAACCAACTTGCACCGTTTTGAAACCATGGGATGCCATTCTTTGGAAAAAAGTGGTACCTAGACTCTCCGTAACCCTCTAAAAATGGGTCCATGACCCCCTTTATTTTAGGTAATAACCCCCATTTTTTAAGGGTCGTGGAGACTCCAGGTAGGCAAAAAAAAGAAATCAGTTCTTTGGGGCTCCAGGTCACTCATTTCGTAACCACCGCGGACCAAGCGATTTCCGCGAGACGCGCGCCTGGGCTCGGATGTTTTTTTGTTCGGTTGAACCCTAGAATTGGGTGGTCGGTCCTTTTGGTGTCCCTCTAAAGCCACAAAAAGGATTACCCTCAAAAGTACCTCCAAAAAACACACACACCCATACTTTATGTTCTACAATGCATACATATAAACAAAAAAAGATAAATAAAAACACATAGACATGTACACATGCATGTGTTTCTTGTTGTTTCTGAGGCACCCATTCGAAGGTAAGCTAGAGACACAAATTTGGGTCCCGTTGCGTTAAAACACACCTCTATGTATGTATTTATTTCCCCCCCCCCTCCCCAAACACTGTTTTTTGGACAGTAATGGGAATGCTGGACATGGGACAAAGCAGTTATTGGAGGTTGCTGATGTTTTTTGTTTGTTCTCTTTTGTTTCATACACACCTTATTGTCGTTTATGATTTTGGATATTAATTTGTGTTTGTTGATTATTTGTTTGTTTGTTTAATTTATGTATTGAATTATTATGTATGTTTTTTTTTAAAAAAATACAATCAATATGTATTTATTGATTTACGTTGTAAATGTCATTTATACATTTATTGTGTGTGTGTCATTCATTATTTGTTCATTCAGTGTATATATATATATATATGAGCCACGGACAAAACACACGAAGACCACTTTATCAAGGCGGGGTGCGTTTTTGCATAACACATGCCAAAACCATGGAAAACGATAAGGTCTCCCCCAAAACCGATAACCCTTAGCTAATACACGGCTCTATAATAACCCCTGCAGTTGCAACTTAGCTGGGGTGGGACCCTTGCGTGGCCACCGTAAAACGAGAAGGCAAGTCGCCACTTTCGAGCTGGAGCTGCCAAGGTGTGCTTCGTAAATACGACACTTGTACTGAGGAGTTGCGATTTTCGAGCTGGAGCTGCGGAAGTGTACTTCGCGTACTAGACTTGCGCGACAAAGTTGCGATGTTCGAGCTGGAGATGCGGAAGTGTACTTCTCGTACTAGACTTGTACTACAAAGTTGCGATTTTCGAGCTGGAGATGCGGAAGTGTACTTCGCTCACTAGACTTGTGCTACACAGTTGCGATTTTCGAGCTGGAGATGCGGAAGTGTACTTCGCGTACTAGACTTGTACTACAAAGTTTCGAATTTCGAGCTGGAGCTGCGGAAGTGTACTTCGCTTACTACACTTCTACTACCAACTTCCGATTTTCGAGATGCGGAAGTGTACTTCGCGTACTAGGATTGCACTACAAAGTTGGCATTCTCGAGCTGGAGCGGCGGAAGTGTACTTCGCGTACTAGACTTGTACAAAGTTGCGATTTTCGAGCTGGAGCTGCTGAAGTGTACTTTGCGTACTAGACTTGTACTACAAAGTTTCGAGCTGGAGATGCGGAAGTGTACTTCGCGTACTAGGATTTCACTACAAAGTTGGCATTCTCGAGCTGGAGCGGCGGAAGTGTACTTCGCGTACTAGACTTGTGCTACAAAGTTTCGTTTTTCGAGCTGGAGCTGCGGAAGTGTACTTCGCGTACTAGACTTGCACTACAAGGTTGCGATTTTCGAGCTGGAGCTGCGGAAGTGTACTTCGCGTACTAGACTTGTACTACAAAGTTGCGATTTTCGAGCTGGAGCTGCGGAAGTGTACTTTGCGTAGTAGACTTGTACTACAAAGTTGCGATTTTCGAGCTGGAGATGCGGAAGTGTACTTCGTACTACGAAGTTGCGACGTACTAGACTTGTACTACAAAGTTGCGATTTTCGAGCCGGATTTGCCACAGTGCGAAAACACTGTAAAACGATAAGGTTTCCCCCAAAAACGATAACGTTCAAAAAAGTACTAGGGCCAAGTAAAGTGTTTCGTCCGCTCCTCATATGTTTCATTCATGCTTGTTATTTGTTTATTTCTCGATTGATTGGCATATATACATATATATATATATATATGTATTTATATATATACACACATATCTCAACATACACATCATTACACATGCATTCGCTGCATACTGCTGATGCCTGGTCGGTGATTCGGTGATCTCAGGGTTAAGTACCACATCCGAGCCCATGCACCTCGCGCCGTGATTCACGGGCGCCGGAGAGAGGCGACCGGTTTTGGTGCGGTTGATTCCCGAAACATGCAAGTAGACCAAGGCGAACTCAAATGGCAACAGGATTTCAAATGAACCCTCCAACCCATGAAACCTCACTTCCCCCTTTGCGGAAGAGGCTTTCAGTGGCACTTGTGGCACTTGTGGCACTTGTGGCACTTGTGGCACTTGTGGCACTTGTGGCACTTGTGGCACTTGTGGCACTTGTGGTACGTGGAGCATTCCGCAACATTTGTTTTTAGGAACATGTCCTGTACGCTTGCACTATTTGTGGAATCGGCCGTTCCGGGCTGCGCATGCAAGCGCTCGCGAGCGCTCGCGAGCGCTGGCTCCCGGGCTTCTCATCATAGAGACAAACCGTCCCGAGGTGCCAGAGGCCCGGGGAGGCCAAATGGGCCAGCCATGATCTTGGTGGTTGCCAGCCATCCGTTTCCTTAATGTTGACCCAGGATTAATAAACCCGTTCCATTATTTTCGGGGGGGTGTTCCCTCCAAAATGTGATGCATCCCCACTAAAAGTGGACACCTACCAATCAACCAGGGGTTTATTAATCCGGGGTTGACGTTTAGTCTTGTTTGCTTTTGTTGTTGATTGAGTGGTAGTGTCCACACCACGAAAAGTTATCTTGTCACCAGGGGATCAAAGGGGAACAGCCCAGTACAGATTCATTTGAGCACTCAAAACTCGGGGTAGTTTAAGGAAAAGGGACACTTTTAGCCATACATGCCCTTAGATTCCTGTTCTCGCTGCCAGAAGGCCAGCGAAGGTAGCCTAGGTCTTTCACCACATTTGATGAAGGAGAACTCCCCATCTATATGGCTGTGGTTGTCAAAACCAATGGGATCCCATTTTGGGGTGGGTGAATTCACCACCCAGTTTAGTCTTTTTTAGTGGGGTTTGGGATGTTCACTGGGGGTACGATTTGGATTTTGACCCACAGCCATATCATTAGACCCTGAAACCCGTTAGGACTTCACCCCATATCCAAAAAATGTGGGGTGCATCCTATTCTGAAGGGTCCCAATTTCACGGAAAGAAGCCTCAAATGCTTGGTGGACAAAACTGTCGACGTGCATGCCCAGAGATCTCTCCAAGCATTTCTTGGCGATTCCCAGCCCTACCCTTAGACATTTAGGCCTTTAGTCTTTAGACTAACTGACATATCCCACCAACAGTTTAACATTTGTATAAAGCCTTGTCAACATTGGCTACCTCTTCCGATATGTACAAATTAGGATAGAACATACCTGTTCCCTCAAATGTGCAACTTATTCATGGGTTATTGGGTCCAGGGTATTTTGATCCTGGTTGTTTTTTCGTTAAACAGAAATAAACTAAAATAGCAACATGTTGTGTTTCTCATTTTATTGAATGACCGCGCAAAGAAGAGCATCGCTCCAAGATGGCTTCATTGCCTGCCCGGCTCTCCGGGCGGCCTCGGGGCTTTAGACCGACGGAGCGACAAAGAAAAGCCGAAGATCGCTGGCGCCAGCGCCACTGGGTGCGGTCCTGCATTCACAGGCGTTCCCGTTCTCCAACCAGCTTATTGTGCTTATTGCAAGTGGTTTTTTGAGCTTGTATGGAAAGCCAACAACTTTCAAATCAAGTGCCACTAAACATGCTGAAAACAAGCATCACCGGGTCCCTAAAATAGTCGATTTTGGGAGAGGGGATTTCGACCCCTTGGTGTACACTTAGAATCCCTTTCTTGACCCCATGACCATTTTGGACCCCAAAGCGGGGCTGATTTCCCAGAATTAAGCCAAAACTGAGAATCAATTAAGCAATAAACTAAGGGTTCATATCAGGCGTGAATATATGGAGGTATACGTTGAGGCTTGCAATATTTAGGGCATTGACTATACAGCGCTATACGGTTGGGTGAAATTCCCGCATTTGGTCGTCTTACCCACATGAATATTGTGTCGTGTACTTTGGTGTGGCGGCTGTCGGGCCTTGTTGCCTTTTGTGGTTTCTGGATTTCCAGTTTTCACCACTTGGACAGATCATCCATTCCCTGGCTTGGCCCGAGGCATGGAATGCTACGAGTTTACACACCTCTCAACTTGGTGGCTCCCAGCCATCCCCTCAGCCTTTTAGCTTTTTAGCGTTGGTGGTAGTTTCCATTTAGCCCACTAAAAGTTAAACTTTTAGCGGGGGATCTGAGGGCAGCCCAGTTACCAGTACACCTGGCTGTGGGTCAAAACCAATGCTACCATTTTGGGGTAGGTGCGCCACCCATTTTATTTTTTTTGGTCGGGATTTCACTGCAATTACGGGCTGTTTGGCCCATGGCCACCTCTCAACAGGTAGTAGTTGGTTGAGGTCAAAGTACATTGATGGTACATAGATCCTCGAGACGTACGCGCAGGGAAGCTGCTGGTGAATATGTGCATTCAGACATACTGTGGATGGACAAAATCCTACACCACTGCGAAGCCATGGTTGAAACCACAACGTTTGTTGGTATTTACGGGGAATCGAACCATTCCAGGGTTTCTTAGTTGGTGGGAAATCTATTTTGTGCATCCACAGTATCTATTCAAGTTTAACAAAGTTCGACTTGCTGGGGGCCGTCCCAAGTTTAAGCCTCAATGGAGTCACTTCCAGAACATGAACCCCAAATCCCATCTTATTGAGAACTCTCCTTTGGGCACACCGATATTTGAGGTTCCAGGTCTTGACCAACAAACAGTATGAGCCAGAATAAATCCAATCAAGGCTAGGCTTGCCAGTCACTGCTTGCCACGTGTTGATTGAGAATCATGTGTGGCGCTCCCTGGGTTCCTTTTTCTTTTTTACACATTTTGGTTTCGGACCATAGTGGCAAACACAAATCTCGGACTTTTTCCCCAGCGGAAAGCGTTTTGGGGGTGGATAAGGCCCAAATAGGCTTTGGGGGTTGTGGGCAGCTTTCACGGAGGGTTCCTGGGCTGTTGGGTCCCACCGCCTGGCTGAAACCCCCAATTCATGTTGACCCCACTTTCAGTCAACCCCAGCTTATTCCTAGGGGGGTGCTTCTCCCTGGGTGAAATGTGGTTGGAATCAGACCGCTTTTGGAGGGGAAAACCCCCTACCCTCTATGAATACACTGGGGTAGATAAATATGGGGTCAACATCAGAGGGAAGCTGCCAGGCGGAGCGGCGTGCGGACACGTCTGAGTCGGGCGCGTGACCGGACCGGCGTGATTTGTTGAGGCGAGAACCGCGACGCGAAAAGTCGGGCCGCTGGAAAAGCCTGTGCACTCTTATGTTTGGGCGGGAGATGGTTTGTGTGTATGTGTTGCGCTTGATTATATACATCCTCCGATCTGCTCAGAAATGTCCAAAAAAAGATAAAGTACACACTCAAATTAGTGGGCTTGTTGGTAGTATGAGGTGAAAGAGGTGATTGCTTTGGTTGCTTTGCCCTCTTGTATGCCTGGCACCCCGTGTGGCTGTTTTTGTTTTTGGCAAACTCCCGTATGTGGCCGTATTTGCCCGAATGGCCAAAATCACACGCGGATGAAACCCGTATTTGTTCAACATGTTGCTGAAAAAAAACGTAAACATCCGCATGGCCGTGTTCCCCCGCCCCCCCTCAAAGACGTATGACCCAAACAAAAACGGCCATATGTGGTCCCAGCTAAGTCATATGGCGGTGTCTCCACATAGGCAAAAGCCCTCCACATGGTCGGTTTTCTTTTGGATTCCAATGTGGTGTCCGGAAAGCCGGCGGCCACGTGCAGGTCAATCAGGCTTAGCTTACCTGAGATTACGACCCAGGGAAGTTCGCGAGGCATATGAGCCGCATTGCCGCGGTTCAAGGAATCCACGCAACAAGCGCTACATGGAAGAATGGCAAACAAGCCAGGACCACGACTACCTACTTTTGGTGCTAAGTGGCACATGGAGTTTGATTTAAGTCACAAGGGAATGGATGCCTGTCTTTTTACAGACCTGTGATCTAGCGTTCAGCTCAGCTCTGAGACACGCAAATAGGCCGCCTACAACAACAGAGCAGATTCTCTGGGCGGCAAACCTCCATTTCGGCATATTGCTTCGGGCACAGAGGCGCCACAAACAAGGCGAGTGGCACAGACGCAGCCGCCGAGCCGTGGGCGCGGTCGGGATTGGGCGAGATGGCGCGGAACAAGGCCGGGGCTGGCGGCTGGAGGGCCTATCGTTGCGGGGCAGTTCCATTGGGGTCTGTTTGTTCTTGAGTCTTGAGAGTACCCAGAGTCTCCATAACCCTTTAAAAATGGGGTCATTAGCCTAAATAATGGCGTTATGGAATCTTTTTTGAAGGGTCATGGAGACTCCAGGTACTAACACAAAAAGGCAAACAGTGCAGTCCGGCAAAGTCTGAGGAAGCCCTGCTTAGAAAGACGCGGCCATTTCTCGAGAAAGCCGTTGGCCCCGGTGGTGTAATTTTACGAAGACAATCCACCTCCACACAGAAGGAAGACATGAGTCTCTATTTTCGGGAGATCCAGCAGCGCACCTTGGGTTGGCAAACTCTTAACTGTTTGATAGGCTTCTTTATCATTTTTTGGTCCAAAAACATGAAACGGTCTCTGCTCGCGGGGTTTGGAGTTGGTTCGGCACGGGGAAGCTGCGCGGGAAGCCACTTCTCTTGGGGTTGGCCTCAAACCGTTGCTCCTCTTTTCGCCAGGTTTCATGCTGGTGAGTTGCTACTCCCCGCTCAAACTGGGCCTAACAACCAATCAATCAAAATTCCAGCCACTGCGCACATCAGAACGGTGAAATGGCCGCGGGTTCCAGCTCCACAAAGGGTTCCGCCTGAATTATGGCCACCACGATAGCTCCCCAAAACCTGATTTGTTAGTACCGTGTTGCTCAAGGGTGGTGCTCTGCAGTTTTACTTCCAGATCGGCCCAACTAGGTCCCCCAGTAGTGCCTGTTTACCATTTCTTTTTTTTGGGGAGGGTTCCTCTACTAAAAAAACAAGAAGAAAAAACGGGTACCCTTCTTCTAACCTCTCTACTGGAGGACCTAGCCAACGTAAGTGGCAACTGAAGTCACCGGGACCGGTGCCGGACCTTGAGCTCCTCGTGGGGGGTGTGAACTGGGGGCACTGTGGATGGTTGCAAATTTCTTGCTAACCACCCAAGAAACTCATTCTGAATGATGCGATTCCCTCCCAGAGGGTCCCTTGGTACCTCATGATGTTTTTTTTGGGGGAAACAAAGGGGTCTAAGTACCTCCTTAGAAGGTACTTGGACCCTTTGGGTAAGAAACATTAGAATGATTCAATTCCCCTGTAAATCAAAGTGGTGCGAAACGGATTTCGTCCACAGTAGGACGGGGTAAGTTTAGGATGCGGGAAGCACCCCTTCAGCACGCGAAGGGCAGATCGAGCACCCGGTCTTGCGGGACCTGATCGCTGACCATTTTCCGGCATGGACGATCGCAGTCATAGTTGTGTCCTTTTTTAGTTGTGTTGGTAGAAAAATAGATGGCGATCCCTGGTTTACCTGGTGGTTTACTCATCCACCAGGCAAATCCATCTATTTCCCCTAAAAGGACACCTATGATCGCAGTCCCATGCGGGGCCGACGCACACGATGCCTTGATCATTCACTCGTGGGACGACTCTCATGGATTATATAGAGTACCGAGCATCTTCGACCTCGACAGCTGGTGCTGGGTAGATAAAGGCTAGTAAGGGATAATTTCAACCACAAATGGTTGCAGCCGCCTTCTTAATTCTTTACATGTTTCTGGGTACCTGGAGTCTCCATGACCCCTTAAAAATAGGCCCATGACCCCCTAAATAAAGAGTAATGACCAACCATTTTTAAAGAGTCACTCGCAGACTCTAGGTAGACCATTTTGATGCCTTGTTTTGATTATGACTCACTTGTGTCTGTTTGTTGTTGGCCCACCGAAGGCAATGATGGGCTGTCGCTCGGCAAGAAGTCCTGGCTGCTTTATTTTCCATGCGGTTTGGGCAGAAAACGATGTTTGCCAAGTTTGTGTCACGAGTTCCTCCAAACCCCAACCTCTCTAAAACCCAACTCAAGCCCCAAGCTGCCCAAACCCTCCAAACCTCTCTTCAACCCAACTCAACCTCTTTTACCCCAACTCGAGCCCCTACCAAACCCCTCCGGAATTTCAAAAAAAACACTTTGTGTCCCAGGATAAGTTGCTGCAGACCGGGGCCGGGGCCCAAGGGCCCAAGTTTGGCGCCAACCCGAAGGGCCGAAATCTTCCTGGGCCTTGGGGAATGGAGCAGACCAGTTCCCAACCTGCCCAAGCGAATCTGGCGAACGCACTCGAGTTACTTTGGTCACTTGGAAGTTTGTGGCAAGCGAACAGTTGGGCTTCTTTCTTGGGCGAATCTGGCCTCGATCGGAAGTGAGGCCAGGATTGCTTACGGCAGCTTGGGACACAAATCAAGAAGAACCGCGCGGTCAAGATTGAGTATGAAGGCATGGCTTTTCCATTGCTCAACCCTTGGCCCTGCACAGCACCTCCTTGTGTTCTTTTTTCGCAGGGATCGCTCGCTCAGTTTTCCGCCTGGTGCGTTTGCGTCTTTCCGCTCCTCAAAACTCGATCCCTTGTTTTTCGCTCAGACGCTTCTTTGGGGTTGGGCTGGGAAATCCCGAGGTTCCACAAATGGCTCTAGGAATGTCAAAAACAGGAACCAAGCATGGTCAGGCTTCTTCATGGAGACAGCCCACGAGCACTTTGGACTTTGTTTCAACTGAACTGAGCCTTTAACTGTTTGAAGAAGGGGCAAGTTTCCCACCACAAGCAAACAGCATTTGCAACATTGAGGGGTCAATTTGAGATCCACCCAATCCCAGACCTCTGGCTAGAACCCATCTTGTTTGCTTTAGCGGGGGATTGTCTTTGAGATTGATTGCCAAAACACATTTCCACGGAAGCCCACTGAAGGTTTATGTTGGGTTTAGCAAGGATCTGAGGGAACGCAATTCTTTTGAATAAAAATCGGGTGTCTCACGCTCATCCGCTACTATTTGCACTCTCAATGCGTATTTTCTGGGCCTGTGGCCTCTAGCCGGCTACGCCTCTTTGAGTTATACCATGTCATGTCATGTTTTTTGCATGAGAAACGTAGCGTGTGCTATGATATGGCTGGTTAGGTTATGCATGTTGCCCACCTTAACCCCAGATAATGCCGGCTTTCTGGGCCCCATCCGGGCCCCAACCCAGAAGGCTGACATAGGGTCGCGCGCGCGCGCGCCAGAGAACCCAAAAAAAGCAGCCCAAAAAGAGCAGCCCGCAAGCCAGGCCGGAAACGCAAATGCAACAAACCACCGTAAATAGCAGCGTTTTGTGGCTGGGGTCGCGCGCGCGCGCCAGAAGGCCCGAAAACCAACGCGAAGAAAGCAAGGACCGCGCAGAACGCGAGCCAGCCACAGCAAAAGCAAAACGGACAGAACAACAGCCCAACGCTCAGCACAGCAGTGTTTGGCGGTATTTGGAGAGGCTTTTTGGAAGGAAGTCTTGATGATGCAGACCAAGCCCCGCTGAAGCATCACCCAGGCCCAACCCCAGACCCTGACGATGTCAGCCACATGGCCTAAACCCTGCATATACGCGATGTTTCGCGAGGGTTTCCCACAGTCAAGCAAAACCGCAAGCTTGAAAAGGCGGCTTCGCCCATTAATATGGTTGGGATTTTCCCTGATATCTCCGGGTTTCCTTCTTTGGCTCACTGGAGTCCAAGGGAACCGCCCAACAAACTGAGCGTCCTGCTGACGCCTTTGGTCAGCTTCCATGGGAGCTACTTAGGGCGATCGGGTACTTAGTGGGCAGTAGACCCAAAGGGTCTCTTGGTACCTTCTGAGGAGGTACTTAGACCCCGTTTTACCCCCTAAAGTCATCCTCATGAGGTACCAAGGGACCCGTTGGGAAACCTGGGTTATAGCCACTGAAAGGAGACTGATAACCATGGCTTTTGTGGAAAATAACCATGATTATTACCCGCTTAAAGTACAACGACAAAAAGCAGTTTGAACGTTTAGAATCTGGTCAAGCCAGCTAATGCCCGCTAATGCCCGCAGCATTCGGTATATACGGTACATAGTTGCAGAATGTACATGCCTCAAACCTGCAGTGTGGTAATCCGCCGACCCCTTTGCAAAAGCCAAGTGAGTCTCTGCAAAGGGGCGAGGCGTGTTCTAAGTGGTGGTTATGGGGGGGTCCCGCGGCGGATTTTTGACACACCTAACCTCTAACCCTAACCTCTAACCCTAACCTCTAACCCTAACCTCTAATTTCTAAATGGGAAGATGACAGAAGACTACACGAAGATGATGGAAGACTGGAAGCTGACGGAACTGCGGGAAGATGACGGAAGACTCACGGGCGAAGACTACGGGAGGCTGACGGGAAGCTGACGGGAAGATGACGGGAAGCTGACTGCGGGAAGATGACTACGGGAAGATGACGGAAGACTATGGGAAGCTGAAGGAAGACTGTCAAGATGAAGCTGACGGAAGGCTGCGGGAAGATGACGGAAGACTAGGGAAGAACGGAAGACCACGGGAAGCTGACGGAAGACTACGGGAAGATGACAGAAGACTGCGGGAAGATGACGGAAGATTACAGGAAGTTGACAGGAAGATGACGGAAGACTGCGGGAAGATGACGGAAGACTACGGGAAGATGACGGAAGATTACGGGAAGATGACGGAAGAAGGCTGACACCGGCGAAGGTGGGGATGCGAAAGCTGCCTTTTTTCTACAACTTTCCCAGACCAGCTCCCGCATCCCCAGCATGCAAAGCATCACCCCGGACACCTGCAGGATGATGCAGGTGAAGCTTTTTTCCCGACGTTCGAAGACCAAAAAGGCAGCTCCTGCATCCCCAACATGCAAAGCATCACCCCGGGCACCTGCAGGATGGTGAAGCGGGGGATGCAAAAGCGGCATTTTTCTCTATTTTTGAAGGTTAAAAAGACAGCTACCACATCCCCGGCATGCAAAGCATCACCCCGGGCACCTGCAGGAGGATGCTGGTGAAGCTGGGGATGCAAAAGCTGCCTTTTTCTACAACTATCGAAGACCAAAAAGGCAGCCCCCGCACACCCAGCATGCAAAGCATCGCCCCAGGCACCTGCAGAATGATAAGGATGACGCTGGGGATGATGATGACGATGATGATGCTGGAGAATGATGCTGATGATGATGATGATGATGATGATGATGCCGATGATGATGAGGATGATGATTATGATGATGATGGATAATGATGGTACTGAGGATGATGACGATGATGATGGTGATGATTATGAAGAATGCATGATGACAATAATGGATGCTGAGGATGATCACGACGCCGCTGATGATGATTATGATGATGACGATCATGATGATGAGGATGCTGCTTCCTGATTTTTCTGATGCTGCTCCCACTGCTCGTGACTACCTTGTTCCGGTAGAGCTTCCAGGTTGGCCTCTGCGGGAGGTAAGTTCAGCCCACTACACAATGAACATTGCTATCGAACAACCGCTGGGCAAATAGGGGGGGGGTTGTGTTCGCTCAAGTTGCTGGCCGAGGACTCTGGCCAAAGGCAGTTCTGACCCATGGGCATGCTTGCGCTGACGATGATGATGATGAGGATGAGGATGCTGATGCTAATTAATGAAAATGAGATGGCGGATGATGATGATGATGACGATGTTGTTCTGATGATGGATGATGAGGATGCTGATGCTGATGCTGAGGATGATGATGACAGTGATGACGATGATGATAATGATGCTGATGCTAATGATGATGATGTTACGGGGGTCGGCGGCATCAGGCTGCTAAATCCGGCCGCGGCCAACTGGCCGAACGGCTGTGTCGGATCCTCCCCCTTGGTCCTTTGGAGCAAGGCTCTAGAGCGAAGCTCTATGGTGCCGCCCTCTGCCGCCGAACTGGGCATGCAACTGATGCGGCCGGGGGGTCCGTGAAGAGGAAAATGATGAGCATCACCTGCATCATCTGCTTCTGGCGGGTGTGTTTTTGGGCTTGTTTTTGGGTCTGGTTCTGGGTCTGCAGCCTTGGGCTTGCGAGTCTGCGGGCTTTTTCACTGCAAAAAACCGACAAAAACAAGCGGGTTTGACATGCTTTGCGGGGCAACTGGCCCAGGCTGCGTGCGTGCGTGCGTGCGTGCCTGCGTGCCTGCGCGTGTGCGAGTGTGCGTGCGTGCACGCGTGCGTGCGTGCGTGCGTGCGCGCGTGCGGCGTGCGTGCCTGCGCGCGCGCGCGTGCCGTGCCTGCGGGCTCGTGCGCGCGCAGCATCTTGCTGTTGTTGTTGTTGTTGTTGTTGTTGTTGTTGTTGTTGTTGTTGTTGTTGTTGTTGTTGTTGTTGTTGTTGTTGTTGTTGTTGTTGTTGTTGTTGTTGTTGTTGTTGCTGTTGCTGTTGCTGTTGCTGTTGCTGTTGCTGTTGCTGTTGCTGTTGCTGTTGCTGTTGCTGTGCTGTTGCTGTTGCTGTTGCTGTTGCTGTTGCTGTTGCTGTTGCTGTTGCTGTTGCTGTTGCTGTTGCTGTTGCTGTTGCTGTTGCTGTTGTTGTTGTTGTTGTTGTTGTTGTTGTTGTTGTTGTTGTTGTTGTTGTTGTTGTGGTCGTCGTCGTCGTCGTCGTCGTCGTCGTCGTCGTCGTCGTCGTCGTCCTCGTCCTCGTCCTCGTCCTCGTCCTCGTCCTCGTCCTCGTCCTCGTCCTCGTCCTCGTCCTCGTTCTCGTTGTTGTTGTTGCTGGTTCAGCATCGCGGTGCTGCCGCGGCCGGTTGTGCGCCAGCAACGTAAATCCGGCTACGCCTCCTTGGGGTAGCATGTCGCCGCTGGGCAATTAGCCTGCTAGCTTTAGCTATGCCCTTCCTCCAAAAGTGTTCAGCCATCGTAACATGGTTTTCTTTGCCCATGCCCTTGGGGGGTACCCCGCGCAGGACAAAGGTGTGTCGTTACCCTTTTTCGCGCCTGGAAATCCACATGTGTGTCTTTTTGTAGGTACCCCTTCCCCCAAAAAAATAAAACAAAAACGGTGTTCCTTTTTCCAGAAGATCCCTTGGTACCTTCTAAGGAGGTACTGAACGACCCCTTTTTACACCCAAAAGCCATCCTCATGAGGTAGCAGGGACCCTTTGCGTTTGGTTTCCCGTTACTTTAGAACCGCCAAACCAAGGGCCACAGATCCACATGGGAGTCGCTCAACATTAAGAGCTACGGTTACGCAGGTCTTTGTCTTTGGTCCCAGTTGTCAAGGTGCCATTTTGGTATCACATTTTTTTTGCCACAGCCACATGGCTCCCAAAAAATCCTCTGAGGTGCTGCCCTCACAGCACAAGACCGGACCTGAGACCGGCTTGGCGTGAGGGGATTTTTCGCATTTTGGGCCCCGGAAGAGTCAACCCAGCAGGCTATGATCCAACAGCGAATCAACCTAACATCATGGGGGCTGGGCGGGAGGGAGGGGGGGAGGGAGCCCAAATAAGCCCCAAATAAGGCCTTTTTACGGTGGATCCTAAACAGAGCAAGAAAGTTAACGGCCGCCTTTGGCATTTGTTTCGATGGTTTTGTGTACACCATTTAAAAACAAGGTTGTGATTACTTGAAGATCGATGTGACAACTCACAGTTGCGTAGCGCTGGTCCATGGTAATGAAGGGAGGATGGATATCTTAGACCGTGTCCCACCAGGTAGTTTACCTTCTCGAGGGGAAGGTGCCAAGGAACCGGCAGTGAGGATATTTCAACTTTATATGCAAGCACGTCCTTCACTTGGGGATCAGGTGTTGGAAATCATTTTGCCCAGCCATCCCCTTAGGTTTTTAGGGTTTAGTGGGGGGTTTCCGTTTAACGCACCAATACTGTAGGTATCCACTTTTGGCAGGGATCTGAAATCACACAGCCCAGTCTTGGAAAACGCAGATCACGTTGAAAGCTACAAACACTGGGCACATGGGACCAGACTGCGATACTGCTAGCATTTTAGTCAGACCCTTGATGCACCTTCTCCGGTCCCTTTACCCCATTAGTTTTCACCCATCATTTTCCATTTATAAGAGTATCTTATATTTTCCCATGTTTTGTAAAGGGAACCTTGCACTACTGGACATACTGTGGATGGACAAAATTCTGCACCCAAGAAACCCTAGAATGATGATTCCCCTGTAAATACCAACAAACAATGGTTCCAACCATGGTTTCCAAGTGGTACGAGAAGCGGATTTCGCCACCATCCACCGGTATTTTGTGACAGTTTTCCAGGTGGCTGAAGCTTAAATGGAGGTGATTTCGTCCATCCACAGTATTTTGTATGTTTTTCAGGTTAAGCAAATGGAGGTCATTTTCTCCCCACTTCCCAAGGTTGGGACTCGTAGGTTCGACCTACGGCCCCAGGTCCTGTGTAGATCCCCACCAGCCCATGAGCTTGTCAATGCCCGGGAGCCCTAAGGGGCCTAAGGGGCCTTTGGGAGGCTTTCGCGGGGGTTGAGTGGAGGAGTGTGTTTGAGGGCCTCACTAGTTTCGCATGGGTTTTTCACACAAAAAAGAGGAAAAAAACGGGGGAATTTCTGCAACTCCACGCAGAAATTCAAAGAGCCAAAATCAAAGAGGCGACAGAAGGTTATTTGTTTGTGGGTTGCAGGTTCTGAGTAGCGACAGACTTTCGATTGTCCAAGGCGCAACCCAGTTTGCCTGCATTCTGGCTAGTCAGCAGGCTAATGTGTTGGCATGCGGGAAAATCCAGGGAGCAATTGCAAGGTTCTCGCTCTTGAAGGACGGGTTTGCGAAGATGGCACTGAAAGAGTTTGTGAACTCGCCTTTTTGGCGGGGTACACCTGTTGAGGGATTCTGTATATCTTTCCCGTTTGGGAAAGGGTTTTGGCGCGTGACCGACCCGGGATGCCATGATGATCTATTTCCTTCCTAGGTGGGGTGCTGCCCAATTTTTCGGTTTGGCTGCGCTGATCACGCAGAAGCTTCGGGGTGTCCGAAAATCTAGCAACCCCCAAAGCTGCTTGTTGTCCTCGAGCCTTCGAAGGGTCGTGCGATGCTGAGGTGTGTTCTTGTCCCTTCTTATTCACCCTAAGGTTTTCTTTTGCGCAGAGGGTCCCTTGGTGCCTCATGAGGATGGTTTTGGGGGGTAAAAAGGTGTCGTTCAGTACCTCCTCAGAAGGTACCAAGGAACCCTCTGAGGTTGTGCACTTATTGTTGCAACTGTCATGTTCTCGAGCAAATTCGCCAACGAGGAACTGAGCAAATTCAGGAGGATTCCAAGAACCGCTCAAACAGTGTCGGCTGCGCAGACGTATTGCTTGGCAGGGGACATGGGGATGGATTTATTGTTTGTTTTGCATTTTTTTGCTCGGTTTGGTCACAAGGGTGTCCTTTACCTGCAGTGTGCTCAGCCCGGGTTTACTTCTCCTGTGTAAGATTTTCCGAACTTGTTCAATGCCCGGTTTTGTTTCCCGGATGGCTGAAATACTTGTTGCTGCCTCGCACCTGGGCCACATCTCCATGATCCGTCCGTGAGAAAAAAACATTTTGCAGGGGGTCCAAGTCTGGAGCTGGAACATGCTTGTTCACTGGAGCGACACGCTGCCGGAATGTGCGCAACGAAGCGGTGTCAATTGCCATTCGTCCGGCGAAAGAGGGAGGTTTTGTAGCATCAGATGTTACAAATACCCGAAGGCTGCGGAAACAAGGTGGTGGTTGCAAGACTTGCAACATGACGCGGCTCCAGTTCTCACCCATTTTCCCTTGTTTGCTTTTGTGGGTCAACCGCAATGGGTTCCCTTGTTCTACCAGCTGGTGGATCCCCATTAGGAGTATAGTAGGTCACCAGCCATGCTTGTTTTGTTTAAACTATTTGGACGGGTTTTGGAATTGGTCACCTACCATAAAGGTACTGCAATCACCGGGGTCACTGGGACGGGCGCCAACCGGAAGCGCCGGAAGCGCCGGAAGCGCCGCAAGCGCCATCGATGTAGAGTTGGCTCAAAGTAGCCACCGCCCCGGCGAAGCCTTTGGTGGGCGGAGACTCGGAACGGATGGTCTTGGGGGTGGGGGGTGGTGGTGGTTGGGTTCTCTTGGGTGGGTTGAGCGTGGGTTTGGGTGAGGGGTTGGGTGGGTGGGTTTAGGGGTGTGAGGATTGGCTGAGGTTGGGGCGGTTGTTGGCAGGGCCAATAGTTGGCTTTCACTAGAAGTTTCCTCCATGTAAGCGCATTGCCAGACATGGAACTTCAAACTACCCTTGAAACTTGCACCTCATCTCACACTTTTGGTGCTAATCCCAATTTTGCATGATAGTTGAGCGTCCAGGGAGCTTGTTTGGGTAGCCAGGCCAGGCCAGGTGAGGGGTGGGGCGCGGTCGGGGTGGGGGCAGAGGACGCGTTTGTTTTCTCCAGTTCACTTTGTGACTCGTGGCAAGGCTGCCTCTTTGAACAAAAGGTGAGCCTTTGACTTTGGTGCATTTTGCTTGGATGTTAGGACTTTAATTTTTTGCCAACCAATGGGTTTTCCAGTAAAGCACCCAAAGTTGAACTTTGAGCAGAAAGCAACCGAGTTGATCTTGACGAGCACTGCGCAGCGAAATGAATCAAGGCCGTGATGTAAGGCAGTCGGGGCTTCTGTGTGAGTCGCTCTGCCTGTGCCGCGCGTGTGCATAGGATCTGAGACGGTTACAACCATTGAACCTGTCAAACGGTTGTGGTTCCTTCGGAGATGCTTACACATGCCTAGAACTCATTTGTCAATTGTAGCCCATTTAGGGTCAGCCAAAATTAGGGGCTTACCACTGAGAAGGATGTGTTGTGTGCAAATGAGCCAGTCAACTGACTGGAACTGAGGCATTTGTGTAGAATGGTTAAGCGCTTTCCGAATCCTTTCGAAGAAGGTCCTTCCAAGGCTTGACTTGGGGAACTTTCAGGGACCACTTCTGGGTCCCCCAGTAGTGCCCTTTTGCCCATTTTTCGGGGAGGGCAAAAAGGGTACCCTTATTCTAAGAGAAGGGCCCGCCATGGGGCCTGCGTTTGTGAAATACCTGAAAAACTCAGAACAACACGCATCAGTACACCATTCCCATGTGCTCTGGAAAAGGACATGTGACCCAAACCTCGAGAAAACCAACACACAAAACCAAAAAACATTCCGCTGGGGGAAATGACCCTGGGGGAAATGACCAGTACCTCCAAGGTTTTGTTCGGGGGATTTGTTTTTCTGATTTTTTGTTGTTGGGTTTCTCGAGGTTTTTGCACTTCCCGTATTGCCCCCTCAGTGTTTTATGAGTATTTCTTTCGTGTTCTCTCAGTGTTCCATTATATAGCATTCCCTGAGAATTCCCTGAAAAGTCATCCTTTGCCCTTTAATATTCCCCCATCCTTGCCATATTCCTTCAGTATGCTCTTGCCCCCAATGTTCTCTCAGCACTCCCCAGTATTCCTTTAATATTCCTCAGTATGTTCCCAATATTCACAATACTTCCCTACTATTCCCTTAATATTCCCCTGGCATTCCCCAAAGTCTTCTCTATTCCTTTAGCATTCTCTCGCCCTAGTAGTTGTATTCTCCTAGTATTCCCTAATATTTTCTTGGAATACCCCTAGCATTCTCCCAATATTCCCCCAGTAACCCCAGCAGTCCTTAGTATTTTCTTGGTTTATTTGTAGTATTCTCTCCCAGTATTCCCCCAGTATTCTCCTAGCATTTCCTCTTGTTATTCCCCTGGTATTCCCTTATTATCCCCTCGGTATTTCCCTAATTCTTTGCTACTCAAAAACTGGAGTGCAGATGCAGGATATCAGGGGAAGTACAAAGGGGAATGCTGGAGCAATACTTGGGGAATATTTGGAGAATACTAGGGGCACACCCAGAAAATACTAAGGAATATTGAACAATATTAGGGGAATACTAGGGGAATACAATTCTAGGGGTAAGGGAATGCCAAAGCAATACTATTAGGGGAATACAACTCTAGGGGAAAGGAATAGGGGCCTATTCGAGGAATATTAAGGGGAATGCTAGGGGAATATTAAGGGAACACTAGTGAATACTATGAAAATGCTAGGGGAATACAGACTACTTGGGGAATGTTAAGGGAATCTCGGAAAACACTGAGGAAATACTAGAGGGTACACCAAGAGAATACTAGAGGAATAGTAGGGGAATACTGAGGGGAATACAGGGTGTCTGCTAGGGAAGTACTAAGAAGCTGCTAAGGGAAATATTGAAGGAATATTTGGGGAACACTGAAACACTGAGAGAAGATTACGAGTATACCAAGTCAATGCAAAAGGAATTAAGGGGAATACCAGGAGAACACAGAGAAGATTGTGAGGCAACATGCGTGGAATATTCGGGGAGTACCAGGAGGGGAATACTAGGGGAATAACAAGGGGAATACTAGGGGTATATTAAGGGAGTACTAGGGAAGCGCAAAGGGTGAATACTCGAAAAAATAATAGGGGATTACTGAAACAAATACTTGGGAATAGTTACTAGGGGAACACTGAGGAGATACTAGAGGGTATAACAAGAGAAGAACTAAAGGAACTTTCTGGGAATACTGAGGGGATGATAGGGGACTACTGGGGGAACACAGATTACCAGGAGAATGCTAGGGAATTACCAAGCAAACTCTTGGGGAACATTAGGGGAATACTGAGCGAATATTAGGGGTATACTAAGAAAATAACAAAGGCACACTGGGGTATAATGCTAGGGACAGGCGGCTTCGATTTTTGTTCGGCGCTCGAGGCCATGCTTTGGCTTCTGCCATTGCTGCACCTCGTCTCAGCCCAGCATGCAACTCGGCAATTCTAAGCGATCGCTGGCGCCAAGGGGACAAATGCCACGCGAGGACAGAGTTCCCAGGTTGATTCCTAACTTGAATGTTGCTCAAGACATGTCCCCATAATTTCCCTTGCTACCTTCTGAGGAGCTACTGAACTACTGAACGACCCCTTTTTTGACCCCCGTTTTAAGCCATCCGCATGAGGTGCCACACCAACCCTCTGGGTTATACTTCTGTTGGTTTGGGTTGGGCTTTTTTTCTGGTGTCGATCAATTTCAGGAGGCTCCGACCATCCTCAGGTACCACGGCATTGTCCGGACTGGCTTTTGAAACCAAACCGCCGTGGGCGGTTCTCGCATGGTGGTTGTTGGGAAACGCTTTTTTTTTTCCTCCATTTTTGCTTGTTGCGGTTGAATGGTTGAAATGCCCACTGAACTGCTAAAATTTGAATCCTTGCTCCCCTTTCAACGTCAACCAAGCTCAGACTCCCAGACCCCTGAGGCTTGAGTTTGGAAGATGGTTTGTGACAAATATGGCCATGGGTTGCAGAGAGCCTATGGCGATCCCATTTTGGGGTGGATGGTTACATCCATTTGCCACCTATTTTGATGTTCACCAGGGGTTTCCTGGGTTTTGACCCACAGCCATGTCCTCGCACCAACCAATGTGGAACCTGACGTTTCGGGGTGTCCTGGAAGACCATTTTCCGTTTTTTTTTAAGTGGAATTCCTGTGAGGTTCCATGTTGATTGGTGGGAGGGCCTCCAACTCCAAGAGTTTTGACAAGGGATCAGCGAAGCACTGAGTTCGCAATTGGTTGCGCTTCAAACGCCTGGGATCTCTCTTGAAAACAATATTATTTGAAAGGTTCACTGAGTATTTGGGCCAGAATCAAACCTGCTATTTTGGTGGGGTGTAAAAGCGACGGGTTGTTTTGTTGGTCAGGCCGTTGGTTCTGTTAATTAGTGTGTTTTCGCTGACGACTTGTAGCATGCAACCATGTGTTCGAGCCGGGTAGCAGTGGGTGTCTGAGTCATGGGTTCGAACCAATGGAGAAACCTATCCTCTCTTCCTCTCTCTTCCATGTTTGATGGGGGTGGCCGTGTGTCCCTGCAACTCACTCATGGTTTCTGGTTTGTCAAGGCACACGCCAGATAACTACTTTCCTTCGGCTTCGGGGCTGGGATTTGGGAACACCGATCGTTGCCACGGCTGGGATTGTTGGAAACCGGAGGCCCGCAAAGCGCCGCAAAGCCAGGCGTGGTGCCCTTTGAGGAGTTGGTTTGCAACCGCCCTTTCGGAAGAAACCACCTCTGCCTACTTCGCGCCTCATAACAAGGCGTTGAAATGCAACGCCCATAGGTGTCCTTTTTGGTTGTTTTGCTAGAACAATAGATGGCGATTCCTGGTTTACCTGGTGGTTTAATCATCTACCAGGGAAATCCATCTATTTCCCCTAAAAGGACACCCATGGCAACGCCTCCCTTGGACATGCCCAACCCCGCCTTTTCGGAAAACGGCGAATCGGGAGGTGATCAAGTCCGAGTGGCTGCGAATTGGGCCCGGCACCTCCGACTCCCTGCTACCAGATGGAGGTGGGGTTTACCTGGAGTCTCCTTCTGACCCTTTAAAAATAGGTCCATGAGCCCACTGCTTAGGGTAATGACCCATGTTTCAAGGGTCAGAAGGAGACTCTAGGTGCAGTCCGTTTTTTCCCCTTCTTTTTTCTTCTCCACACTCGGGACCCCCAAAATGGCGGCTTTCCGTTACCTTCGGCAAAACCAATCACCCAGATGTGACAAGCACATCCCAGCCGCCCAATGGCGCTTTGTTTTCGGTGTTTCCTTCACATCCGCCACCAAGAAAATGTGCTTTTCTGCCCATGGCTGCGGGTGTGGGTCAGAGGCAAGAACAAATGGGTGGTTTCTGAAGAGATGAGCGGAATCAACCAGCCACTTTTAATTTTTCGAGCACGAACCCCAACCCCCCCCTTTTCCTTCCCTAGCCCGAAGGCCCTGAAAAGGGGTTAGCCCCCCGTTTTCTGGTTGAACAGTTTTATCCCTGCTCATCATGCAGGCCGATTGGGTGGGTTGGCCTGCCTCCGAAGTGGGTCCACAACGCAGGTAGCATGCGGGGCATCGCCACGTGCGCCATGCACAGCGGGCTCTTTGACGACTACTTTTTCAAGCAAACTGACGACGATATGTTCCGGTAGTACCTCATGTTGGCCGATGGCCTTGTGTTGGACACAGCTGACTGGAGCTTCAGCCGCGGCCGGCAGGATCTCCTCATCACCCGGGCGCTGGAGCTTGCAACAAAAAGGTTGACTTTGTTGAGTTCAGCATCATCACATCCAAAGAGAAGAGAGTCCGTTTTTGTGTAACCCCCCGGTTGCAAGCAGCTATGTCTCCAAATAGGATGAAGACCCCTCGAACTGGTGGGTTGCCTGGTGCCCCTTTCAGCCCCTCCCCAAGAAGGGACGACCAAATACCTGGACCGCCAATTTGCCAACTTACAAAAGGGAAACCAACCAGAATTTGAGGGCAAGACCTTGTGACCTTGTACATCCTAAATCCAGCCAAAGGGAGGTTCTGGCAAAACCTGTTTTTGAGATCGCGGGCTTTTGATGTATAAGAGAAGGAATTCCAGGTCGCAGGTGTTTTGTTTCGTTTACTTTGGTTAGACTATAGATGGGTTCTCCACTGGTTGTTTGCCGCATTGCCCCATTTACCAAGCAAACCCATGGGATGTTGAACCGAGATGTCGCTCTCTCTTGCCCATGCCCCTGGACCCCGGGGCTTTTGTTCGCCTTAGGCTTCGGCCACTTTTGGAGCGATCAATCGCCCACATGTGAACAACTTCCCGGAAATCCAAAGATGCGGATGGATTGTTTGGGTTTTTGGTGTAAGAAAAAACAACAGCAACACAGATCCTGACCCCATACTGTGGATGGGCGAAATCTTGCACCACTTGGAACCCGGGAAATCATTGTTTGTTGGTATCTACAGGGGAAGGGAATATTTACAGGTTTCATGGGTGGTGCGAAATGGATTTCGTCCATCCACAGTATTTAAACAACCAGTCATAAAGGGGCTACTTGAAGGCTGTTTTGGTGGTTTTTTCGGGCCTAGGGCTCGGATCTTCGAATTCGGCTGAGCGTGTCCTGTGGTTGCAACTGGCTATACACTTTTAGAGCGCTCTGGAAACTGGATCGTGGACGTTCTGAGGAGGTACTTCTAGAGACCCCTTTTTAACCCCCCACAAGCCGTTCTCATGAGGTACCAAGGGACCCTCTGGGTTTGTTGTTCGGTGGCAAAAGTTGTTCCTTTCGTTCGGCAGGTTCCGGCAAAGAAAGGACCACCCCCATGGACGTCCGCCAGAGGCTCTTACATCAAGTGAGCCATAGTGAAAATCCGGGTAGATGAAGGTTTGTAAGGGACAGTCCCAACCACAACTAGGTGCGGTCGTTTTGGGTAGACCATTTTAATACCTGGCTTTAATTGTGACTCAAGTGTCAGGCTACCTCGTAGGTGGGTAATCCTGATTATAGCCCTATAGGCGCCTATACGAGATGAATGTGTGATTTGATTTTTGTTCGGCCTCGGCTACCTCTTGAGTAGAGCACCGAATCGATCAACTTCTGCAGGTAGGATCTCAGCCACGCTCGGTTTCGACGGTTTGTCGACGCTCGCAGCAGGTTTGGGGCAGCCTTTTTACAAGTCCAACGTCACTGGGTGGACCAAGTTGACCTACTCCAACTATGAGATCGATTTCTCCTTCAAGGCGCCGCCCGACATGGTTTGCCATTGCACGACTTTGTTTCGGCCAAGTTGTTTCCCAATTGGAAATGGTTGCCCAATTCACTTGTTGTTTTTGCCATTGAATGTTCGGCTTCCACCTTTGGACTGGTTTCACCTTTGACTCCATGCTGGCCAATAGAGGTGAGAGGCCTTCTGCGGGCTGGAAGGATCGGTCGAGACATGCGAAGCACGTACGGGATTTGCTGCCTGGTTTTTGGTCGGAGTCTGAGACGAGGAAATTGGAAATAGACCAAGGAGCATTCAGATCTGCGAAGGTAGCAAAGATATTGACTCCTTTTGTCCGGAATCGACCCCCCCAAAAATGTTCTTTTTTGTTGTTCCCCCCCCCCTTTTTGTTTCCCTTCACCACCTACCACCAAAAAAATGTGTACCAACTCCCAAGCAAAAACAGACCCATCTAGTTGACATTAAAAGGTTTCTCTATTATCACTACTGGAGATGGTCTTTTTTCAGGGGGCGTAAGCGTATCCGCAGATGGAGGAGAAATCGAACGAGGTTGTGCGGTAGTCTGAAACCAAAGTTTAATACAGGACGTCAGCCCATGAGTTTTCGTGTCTTTGGGGTCCCGCTAGAAATTATAAAAGGGTGAGAAACGCAAACAAGAGGGCATTGCAAATCTGGGATTCTGGATGACCATGCCATGATTTTGGTTGCTTGAATAGCCCATCGGATATTGGCATGGTTTTAGATTTTTGTTTTTTGGTCAATTTGCTCTGTTCATGTTTAGTGGCGGGCTGCAAAAGTGCAAAGCACGTTGCTATCATACTAAGTGGAAAGGCTTGCAACCAGTAATGTTCCTTTAGTTTTCTCAAGGATGCTTCCTTTGGTTGCCCACTCATACCCCGGAGTCAGCCTTGTGCAGAATTGGAGGGGCGTTCCCCCAACAAAACATGCCCTCTTAAATAGAAAACCCTTCGTATTGGTGAACCAGGGGTTTATTATTGCTGGGTTCACATTATTCAGGGAACCTCCAAAGGCGGCAATTTCAATGGACACCATGAGCATGGGACATACTAAGAAACCCTAGCTTTGGAGGATTCCCCAACGTAAATATCAACAAGCAATGGTTTCATTCCCATGGTTTCAAAGTGGTGCGAAATGGATTTCGCAACCATCCACTGTATTTTTCAGGGAAATGCAGACACTGGAGTATGAAACATGCACCGGTAAGCCTTGGGATCCTGCATTTCCCAGGCGATTGGCCCATTTGTTGACAATGGCGTCGGCTTTCCTGTTGGTTTTCAACACCAAACAGGGGGTACCAACTCAACAAGAAGACATCCACATGGCCCCACAAACTGCCCGTCAAAATGGGGGCGGGGGTATTCCTTCTACATCAAACACCCGCTACAAACGGAGGATCCGTCTCGAAAGCACACCGAAACACCACGGCACCAGTTTAGAACCTATTTTAGTGGTTGGATTGGAATGTTCACCGAGGGCTAACCGGGATTTTGACCCATGGCCAAAAGTGATGAATTCCCACTAAAAGGGGACACCCCCCTATTAATCAAGCAGGGGTTTATTAACCCGGGGTTAACATTACCGGGTTTTGACCCATGAGTCGGCTAGCTGTCAGGTGGACGGCCAGCTTGCCCGCATTGCCAGCAGGGAGCTCGGAGAGCTTTGTGGGAAGCTCTGCTTTTGGCGTGGCTTTAGGATTTTACTGTTTGCTATTTGGCCTACGGTCATGGTTTCCTAAATAGGAATCACCAAAATGGTTAAGCTTCTTAGTAGAGAGGTTAGAACCCAGCGGGTCCCTTGGTACCTTCTGAGGAGGTACTGAACGCCCCCTTTTTACCTCCAAAAGTCATTCTCATGAGGTACTTGGACCCTCTGGGTGTAGTCTGTTCATTACCAGACGGTCCCTTGGTACCTCATGAGAATGGCTTTTGGGGGTAAAAAGGGGTGTAAATACCTCCTCAGAACGTACTTGGACCCTCTCGGATTTTAAGTTGGCTGCAAACTCTGACACGTTCCGGGCATGGCTCGAAAGGAGATTCCTCCCCAGCCGGGTCGATTCCAAGCCACTGCGTTTTGGTCTTGGGATTTTGGACAGGCTCCTACCGGTTTTGCAGGTGTATCGATATCATGTTTGGGTGGTTCGTTTCCCTTGGTTTCTGGTGGTAATATTGTTGAATGTGGGCAAACTTTCATGAGCTCACCTGGTAAAACGAGCTCTGCCCATGATGAAAGTCCTTGGCCGGTGATCGTTCTTTCCGGTTGGTAGCAATTTGACGAGACATCGTCATAATTTTCGAAATCCACAAGGCCAAATCCAGAAAGGAAGCAACCCACCCCCCTGAAGGAGACCCCCAAACACCCCCCCCCCCCGCCTCTGCCACACACATTCTCTTGGGACAGACGAATTAAAATAGACCATGTTTGGAGTTGTGTTTGCAGGGGTCGTGTTTTTGGCGGGTCCTAGAGAGAAGTCCATGATGAGGACAGCTGCAAGTTGGCTATGTTGCTACAAGGTAGTGAAATCGATTCCCTGTAAAACCAACCTGGGAAAAAAACCTATTCTTAAGCAATTGGAAGTATGGAGGTTGGTCCCTTCCATTCGCTGAGTAAAATCTTTCCCAAGAATCTGGTTCCGGACGCGAAAGCACTTCAAGTAACAACAAGCTCCACCAGTCCGCCTTGTGCCAGACAGCCTTTGGCCACGAGACCGACAGGTCCATGGTCTCACCTCCACTCACCTCTCGGTAGCCGGTTCCACCGGCTCAGGTTTGGAGGGGTACAGGTTCATACAGGCTGCATAAACTTACCTTTTCATATCATTATTAGTATTTATATTCGTTATATTATTGCTCCATCATCATGCCTGAATTTCGTTGTATGGTCTCAACCCCATTCTAATTCTGGGTTTGTCTCAAAATTGGGGGAACCCCCCCAAACTTCCTTGGTTTTCTCTTGGTTTTTCCTTTAAAGACCCACCACAGGGGGTCCCCCCAAACAGACGCATTTCGTTCGCCCCGTACCCTCGAGATGACGTGACTCTGAACTTTGTGAACTCCTCCTACGCGGAGTCCACCGCGCAGCTGGTGCTGGACGGCGTGCCCCAGGCGGCTGAAGTTCTGAGAAAAGGGGCGGGGCGAAGGTCGACACAGGTGTCTTGGTGGCTCCCAGCCATCCGGTTCCTTAGCTTTTTAGCCTTTTAGAGTTTGGTGGTAGTTTCCATTTGACCACTAAGAGTTAAACTTTTAGCGGGGGATCTGAGGGCAGGTCAGGTGTGTCTTTTCTTTGAGAGCACCCCTTTTCTTCAGTTGTTAAGGGGAAAACCCTAGGACAACCTCCATTTTTTTTTCCGGGGGGGGGGGGGGGAAGGGGCTGGAAACAGACTAGGGTGAAAATAGGGTACTCCCTTCGTACCCGATAAAACCACAATGGAGAGGCTGTGCTGTCTACTTTCAACCAACTGTACCCGTTTTCGATCAAACATAGACGTGCGCTCATTTGTCCAAAGCCTGTCGTTTACTTCTCGAAATCGCCATATTGGATTCGCCTAACCCTTTCCAATTGTGGAGCAAGGGCCCCATGCTCCGCAATTGGAAAGGGTTAGGCGAATCCAATATGCCGATTTCGCCAAGAAGTAAAACGACAGGCTTTGGACAAATGAGTGCCTGCAAGAGTACAATCTTTCAGGGGAAACCTCCCGTTCTGAGTCCAGAGATTTGAATCTTTCCAGAAAATCACCCGAAAAGAGCGGAACGGTTCCTTGTTTGAAGCAAGATGTCCTCTTCTCCTCTTCCGGTTGGACCTCCCCCCCCCATTCTTTTGCAACAAGTTGGCGCCCCTTCTCTTTTTCCAAGACGCGGGGGCCACATGTGGGGGCATCCAGCATCTCACTCCCTGGGTGATTTTAACTTTAGACTTTTTGGGTGGACAGCAACAAGTGAGCCACAATCAAAACCTGGGTAGATGAAGGTTAGTAAGGGACGATCCCAACCAGAAATAGCTGCGGAATTCCGCCTTCTTAATCCTGTACAGGGTTCTGGGTAGACCATTTTAGTACCAGGTTTTGATTGCGACTCAAGTTGGGACCTTGGTTTTTTCTGCAGCTGAAAGCCATGGGGTCTCTGCCCAGAAATTGGCTCTGGTGTGGTTTGGAGCAGATTTCAGGGAGGGTTGCGGAGGTTGCAGAGAGTTGCGGGGCTGGGGATACCTGGGCTGATTTGTAGCTTTACCCCATTGGGTTTAAAGGGAGTCGAATTCAGTACTGGACTTCTTTTTTTGTTTCCGCTTTTCCCCAGGGGGCGCATCCGCAAATGGAGGATGCTTACAACATGGTTGTGCGGTACTCTGAAACCAAGCTTGGTCATAAGCCTATGAATTCGTGACCTTTTGGTTTCCCTGGAAGCCATACAAGGGGACGGATTCCTAAGGTGGACACAAGCGAGCGTTCTCTGCCTTTTGCACCTCAGGCCACTCTGAAACGAGACTTGGATGCACTCGTGACATCTCGTGACGAGAGTTTCGGGGCTCGTGGTGGGACACGAAGGCGGATTTCATGAAGCCCAAAAAGCAGCGATCACCATTTCAGTTGGTTCTACTTGATCGAATTAGCCATAACCCCTATAACAGGTAACCAGGAGAAGCCAAGATGGAAAACCCTGGAGGTAAATATACCGAAGGGTTCTGGTGGCGAAACGCCTGGAAGCACTTGGCGCTTTTTGCATTCCTTTGATGCTTTCCAAGGGGGCGCGAGGTGGGTAGGGGTCTCCGGAGACCAGAACGATGTTAAAAGGGCAAATTCAATCCAGAATCCGAACATATTGTTTTCCCGTATATTTCAGCTAGGTGCGGCCGTGCCTTTCTTTCATTCGGAGGATCAGTTTAATATGATTTCCTTGGGTTGTCTTCACCAGGGACCTCCGAATGGGAGTACGCTTCACAAGCCTTGGCTTTGGTTCGACCTTTAACTTGCTGGTTCTATAAACCATCCCCTATGGTTTGCTAGAGAATCATCAAACGGCACCAAAAGTGGATGGATCAAATTTATTTCGAACCACTTTGAAGCCATGGGAACCATTGTTTGTTGGTAGTTGCAGGGGAATCATCAATCCAGGCTGCAGGTTATCGTCCATCCACTGCAGTAAGCCTCCGCTTTCCCAGCACGGATAGAGAACTATAAGATTCGTTGCCCAGACCCTCATATCGGGGTGTCTGTTTTATAGGGGAACCCCTGTTGGGTTGGTGAAAAAGAGGAAACCAAGAGGAATACCATGATTTTTGGAGTCCCCATATGTTGAAACAAGCCCATATAATATATTTAGGACGTTTTGTCCCAAAAGGCCAAACCACGCATTGTTTGTTGCCTAGCGGCTCCTTTGTGGGTTTTCCGAAAAAATGATCTCAATAAAGAACGGGGAGGTTTACGGGGTTAGACATGTTCGATATGCATGAATTAACCTCTGCGTGTGGCTCGTTTTTAAGGGCCTTGAAAAGGGGGTAGTTTGAAGGGAAACCAGATTGCCAGCCATCCCCCTAGAATTTTAGGATTTTAGGGTTTTGGGGTTTGGTGGGGGTTTTCTTTTAACCGACTCCGGGTTAGGCACTTCAAGCAGGTGATCAGTTTGGACAGCCCAGAAAGGGACAACCACAACTTTGGGGGTCCAAATTCCTGCTTGCCCTTTAAGGGTCCCGCCCAATCCCGAGCGAGCGAAAGCCATGATGTAATGCTGACCCCAGATCTCAGTAGAACCCCTCCTTATCATCAGGGTGTTTTTTGTTTTTCGCGGGGATTCAGACCACCTTTGGAGGGGCCCCCATCCCAAAATTGGTGTCTAAAATCCGGGCATGTGGTCAAGGGAACCACGCTTTGGGTTCCCTTGTGGCGCCAAGACGGGTTCCTTGCCCAAGTCTGTTCCGTACTTTTGATTGTCGCCCCAGTTTCGGGTTCCCTACAAAAAAAAGAGCCCCAAAACAGGTGTTCCTGGCCCCTGGGTTCTCAGTTTTTTCCTCAGTTTAAGGAAGCACTGAACGACCCCTTTTTACCCGCGAAAAGCCATTCTCAAGAGGTACCCAGGGACCCTCTGGGTTTATACGCCCTCAAACCGGGTTCAAAACGACCGGCACGGCTCGAGTTTTTGCGTCCCAGGGACCTACAACTTCCTCTTCCAAGGCTCGCGAGAGATGTTTTGTCCAATGAATTCGTCGATTGCCCTCAGCGCTCGCACCCTGAGTTCAGGGACTCGGACTTTACCTGGAGTCTCCTTCTGACCCTCTAACAATGGTTGGTCGTTGCCCTAAATACTGGGGTCATGGACCTATATTGAAAGCGTCATGGAGACTCCAGGTCACATTTTTGGGGTTGGTTGCCGATTTAGTGGCAAAAAGAACTCAGGAAGGGATAGATTGCTATGTTCATGGTTTGATCGTTCCCGTTAGATCCACGCGTGGCTTTCCCGGCTGAAGGGTGACTTGAAATGAAAGAAGTTCGGCTTGACTCCGGCGCCCTCCGATAATCCGGAGAATGGGTTTTGCGAAGCAAGGTGGTTTTTTTCCATTTGCTGAAATGAGTCGTTTTGTTATTTTCCCTTTTTGGTTTTGAAAGGACCCTGTCACTACTGGATCTTTTTCTCAGGGGGCTTCAGCAAATGGAGGCTTTACAAGCATTCAAGGGAGTCCCGAAGTGGGAAACTAGTCGTGGAATCCTCGCGTGATACCAAGAAGGCTGGCCCCTGGGTGTGTCTTTTTGAATGAGTTAGTACCCCTCTGGAACGCCACAGCCAGGCTGCAGGGTCCGATGCCCGAAAAGAAGGACACACCGGTTTGCCAAGGAATGGGACCCGAAGACAGGGAGCCTTTCGGGGCAACTCAAGCTTTTAGATGTCCATGGGTCCACAAGGCCCCCCTCCCTTTTCCTGGAGGGTCCCTTGGTACCTTGGTAGGAGGTACTGAACGACCCCTTTTTACTCCCCCAAAGCCATGCTCATGAGGTACTTGGACCCTCTGGGTTTTGTCGGTTGATTTTGGAGGGAGAACGGAAAATCAACAACAGGGACCTGTGCCTCGCACAGCTCTTCTTTGCAGACTCAGACCTAAAACAAACAGTACCTGGCCCTGCAAACTATTAACCATGGGGTCGGCCGTTGCACCAGAGGGGGACTCAGGTTGACTTTTTTGCGAGCCAAGTGAGTGTAGTGTGTCTTGTTTAGGAATCGGACCCTCAGAATGGCTTCGGTGTTCGTTTTGTTTTCTCTTTACCCACACAAAAGGGGTGCCAACTCAAAACAGCCAGCTCCAAATCCCACTCCTGTTCGACCAACTGAGTAAGCAGATTGGACCAGCGCCGAGTTATCAGCCACTTACTAAGTTGGTTGGACATCCAATAACGGCTGGGTTTTCTTCCACACAGGATCTAACTCAAAGAGCGTGTGGCAAAATCCACTTAAGTGAGTTTTTCTCAAGTCCCCTGCAACCAACACACATTTCCTGTAGTGAAATCGGTTCCCCTTCAAACCAGCAGGGGAAAACAATCAATACTTATCCAGTGGATCCATTTACCTTTATAGTAGGAAACCAGGGGCTTGCCACCCTTTGAAAATCAAAGGAAAATAGCTGGTTAGCTCCTATATGGGCTTGCCTCGGTTCCACTGAACATTTTTCCTCCTATCCAAGCGTCTAAAATGAAACACGGCTCCAACCCATGGTTCAACCGCAAGAAGGAGACGTTGCCAACCGCGTGAAGGGTCCAAATCCACAAAACAAAACAACCCCCCCCTCCCCCCGAACCCCACCAAAACCCACCAAAACCCACCAAAACCCCACCAAAACTCCACCAAAGCCCAAACCCCGAAAAAGCTGACTAAAACGCTTGACACCCACCGCCCCCCAAATGGAAGTCATCACCCCCCGTTGGCTTCCTTCGCCGTCCAGGCGTGGTCTTCCAAACCTCACTGGAGGTCACCGCACTCAGAGACCTCGACAGCATCGAGGCCCAAAGAATCCACGGGCTCGTCGCTCGTCGTTTTGTAGGTCCCGCCGACTGAGGTGGAGGCGCCCAGACCCGGAAGTGGTTGGCCCCGTATCCATCAATTTGGGCGTGGGGCAACACCAACGGTACCATTGTTGGGTAGGTGCACCACACATTTTAGTATACTTTAGTGGGAATTGGGATGTTCACTACCTGGAACCCTAAAAGGCCAAATCTAAACGGTCGTCCAGAAGTGGCACGTGTGAGAACGGTCGTTTGCTTCAAACACGGCCGTTTCAAGATTGTCAAACAACTGTCAAGTTTCGAAAATGTGTGCAACACCTCAGCCGCAGCCCCTTTTCCACGAGCTCTGCCCTTTCCGGAACGGCTACAGCCTTAGCGGCCCGCAGGGCTACGAGGGGGTGGGCACAAGGCTCGCCAAGTGTTGTTGGTTGATGCAATCTCCTCGTTCTGAAGCTCACATGCTGCACAGGTCAAATATCGGTAAAGAGTTTTGCGAGCCACCTGCATCGGCGCCACTCTCCGACTAAGTCGTGAAACTCGTCCAACAAAATCTTCACTTTGAAACGTCGATTGCGAAAGCGGGCTCTCGAACATTCCCTGTCTGGTGTGCTGGTCCTGAATCTCCATCACCAAGTGATGAAACATGTGTGTCTTTGGCTTTAAGGCAAATAAGCAAAGATTTGCGCGGTGCGCCAAAAGCACCAAGAGACGATACGACTCTATAAACGAAGTTGCTGCAGAAACAGCATCCGCGGACTGTTGACCCTGGACAAAGTACCCTGCCCCGAAGAGCACACCCATTAAGGCGCCCATCGATTTGCATGCTTGCAGCAAGTGCTCCAGGATTGGGTCACGTGCGACTTGCTCACTCCGGGCTGGGACCTCCAAGATATGCAGCATGAAGCGCATCAAAACTACAGTGTCTGCACCTTTGGACCAATGCCCAAACGGAAAGGAAGCTGTGCTCTCATAGCCCAGTAAATCCAGAGTCAGTTCAGAACAATGTAAATAGGTGCCCTTCATGTTCTTCAGCCACTGTTTCAACTCTACGTTCATGAGATCCAGCTTGGCTTGCACACCCCTGCCACGGTACAAAACCTTTGTGCAGTAGACCAAGCCAGAGGCCACCACATCCTTTCCCAGCCCGGCGTGAACAATATGGAATAGATCCGGGCAATAGAAACGAGCCTCATTGCTGGGATTTGTGAGGCAGGACTTCAAAAGTGGGCCTGGGGCCTCCCATGGAAGGATGTTGGCAGAGCCGCAGGTTGGTAGCCAGCAGGGAGTTGCGGTCAGGTCTTCAAAAGGAAGTTCGTCACTGCCAGCCCCGCAAAGCCAACAGCATCCTGTAAGCGCAGAAGTAGCAGTGTGGGATTTCCGAATGTTCATAAAAGACCGAGTGTGTTGGCCAGCTTGGCGTAAGAAAGGAGCATCGCCAGTCAGACCCAGAATGAAAACCCTCCATGTTTCGCCACTTGCTGAGAATCCATCCTGAAAAAGACGACCCAGGTCTTCACCCCATTTCTCCAGCAAGTTCAAGAATACAGCTTCGTTTTTTTTATAAACATGCGAGGGCATACCTGCAAACAGCCAGCGGTTGGACATAGTGTGGCCCCTGAGGTTCACTCCCATGGGATGCTCCTGGGGCGCACTGCGCTTGCTACCGCGCGGATCTGCACTGCCACTTGCACGCAAGTCCACTGGACAGTTCCGGGTTCCGGCTCCCAAAGCGCTATAAATTGACAATATCATAATCGATTTTTTCTTGAAGCCGCGGCCACCGTCGCCGTGACAAAAGTACGGCACCAGCCTTGAAAAATCAAGTTGTGGATGTTCCTCGTCACAAAAAAGTGAATGTCGAGGGTGAAGTCTTTTGTACTGTTCCCAGAACTTTGGCAGAACCTCTGTGGCTGCATGCGCGTCCACACCCAAAATGTTGCTCAAGAAGCCCTTCGCAGCTAGTTGTTCCAGCAAGTGTTTGGGCCGAAGAACCGGGAACTTGTCCACGCCATAGCCCAAATCTAAAGTTGAAATTGGCACGTTCAACGCCAGCCCTCCTTTTTGAAAGGCCTTAAAAACTACATCGTCGCCGTCTTTCAGCCGCCCTCGCTCCATGCCTTCCAGGACTGGGCAGGCCTCGCGCTTTGCTGCGACCCTGGCGTGCTCGAGGATGTGCCTGGCTGGGGCCTCAGTGCGGGAAGGCGATGTGGGTTGAGCGAGGCATGAGCAGGCAAATTGCAAGCCATGCGTGCGCGCAGGGCATCATGCGACTGCGCATGTTTTCCCCCGTTGCACCAATCACATGGCCGAACATGTGTGAAACCCAATTGTACACAACGTCCATGCGTGGCCCAATGCAGCAGCTGCATAGCTGCGCGCAATGGCCAATGGCGTAACACATCGATCGAGCCCTAGTTTTGGTCAGCAATAAACAAGTTCCTTTTGCGAAGCGTTTGTGGCTGCGCAATAGGCAAAGTATGGAGGAGGGAACCGAGGGTGGAAGCTCTTGTCTCTCATGCTTTCACCGCCTAGTCGTTGATTCCGACAGTTCTTCTCACCATCGTAAAACTCAGCAATCAGAGCTGCCTCTAGCATTTCCAACTGCCCGAGCAAGGCGGACGAGGTGACCTTATGAATCACCACAAATGCTTTGAAATGTTGGTTTCGGTAGCTCTGCCTTCGTGCGACAGGGTTGGAAGTAAGGCCGATCTTGAAGATGCATAATTGAAATCCACCGTGTTGTCGCCTGATGGCGTTGACCACATCCACACAATGCCATAGGATCGAAGATGCCAGGGCGGTTTCTTGTAACACACGCTCTTGCACTGGTTCCTGCAGCAACACTTGTTCACAAGTACCATGTGCAGCGGTAGAACTGATAGGAGAAGGATGTTCTTCATCTTCCGAGTCCGACCAAGGAAACATAGTGTTCTTCTTGCGGAAAATGCGTCGAATGAGTGCGCTTTCATCCATGGTGCGATCAAACCGTCTTGGGCTTGCATGGAAATTTTGTGCTGCATGCACGCATGCATGTATATTGGCAGGATCAGTCTACGACGCACGTGCTGCATGAACATGCATCCGTGCATGCATGCCTCGACCACATGTATTCTGTGTGTCTTTTTGATCAGTTGCACATATAGACCTTCGAATTGATCTATATGTTGCTTATCAAAGTTAAGTTGGGTTTTGTATTGAATTGGGACCCAGATCGGGGAAAACCATCCATGTATGCAAATCACACAGGTTTCGTAAACTAAGTACTTTCACACAACACTCCAGTTCGCCTTCCAAGGTCGGAGCTCCAGTCCCATAGCGCCGTGCAAGAAGGCGGGCATCGTCGCTGGGGCCTGGCACGAGGCATTTTGGTGAATGGCCACATGGAGGCCTCTTTGAACGATGCGATTTGTCGCGTCTTTTTTGGTGAGGGTAGCCTGATTGTTTTTTTTGACGGGGTATATACCATGAACATGAAAAACTATGGCGCCTTCGGCTCACGCCCCTTACTTGGGTTGACCACGAACGCAAGTGCGCACGGAAGCAGGCTTGAACTGCTGCTTTTCCAGCAACTTACATCGAGCTGCATCCATCACATCTATGTAGCGATTAAATTTGCCATGGGTGTCTTTCCTTCCCAAAAACGCTCGCAGTGTTCAGCACTGCCATCCCCGCGCGTATGTACGCGCACAAATATCCATCAAGAGAGTGCGTGTGGTTCGATCAAAAGCAAATCAGATTTCCGAAAAAGCTCAGAACATCTCAGAACCATGCATGCATGCACATGTTTTTGTGGTCAAGCGCATGCAGTTAAACACACGGTCGGTCTTGATCGATATCATCCCCGCTCACTGGAGTCCTCCAAGCGCAGGACTTAGCCCGCCCTGGCCAACCTGCGAGCCTTCGTGGCCAGGCGCCTCAGAAGCTGAGTCGGCGCAGCGTACGCGGGCAAGCCAGAATTGACCACACTTGTGATGCCACGCACGAAGAAAGTTTCACATGCGCATGCATCGACAATAGCACACGCTTGCGCCGCGATTTCCAACCCTGACTGCATGGTTTGGGGGCCGCGCTTGTTTGCAGCCTCCCAGGATGTGGCCCTCGACATCCTTGGCGCCGCGATCATTGATCAGGCTTGCTGCAGTCCAATTCGCCAATGTCAACCCCCTTTTCGAGATCAAGAGTAGACCCTCTATAGTTCTCAGCCGCATGGTATCGGCATGGTTGAAAGCAAATGGCGCCATAGTCAAACATGCATGCATGCATGCATGCACATGGATTCACCCAAGAATTCGCCATGCAGGGCTTGTCCGATTTGACGGCTGCAAAGGTCCTGCAATGTAAAAAGCCCCAGCTAGGGAGTTATTTACAAAGTGATGTATACTTGGTTCCAAGAGCCAGATTGTTCATGTAGCCTTGCGAACAAGCGTCAGCTTCTGGGCGCTTTTGAAATGCGCCTCTAAGTCAGCCACCAACCTGATCAAGTGGGGGGCGGGGGGGGGTTCGAACAAACATGCGCGGACTGGTGCGCGCATGATGAATGCAGTTGGGGAACTGTGTCACAAAGCCTGTTGTTTTGCCTTCTGCTTGGACCTCCGACAATGTCTCGTAGACCTTCTCGAATTCCCCATGATAGCCTTGAGCTTGCCCAGCGCCCTTGGCCACTTGCGCATCACAAGGTATGATCTTAATGGCCATGCAGTTAGGGGTTCCTATACAGCCCAGCCGCTCTTTGCAGGCCGGATCATCAACTGCTTCAAGAGCCTCGCCAATCTTCGCAAGGCCATTCCGCGCTTTGAGAACCTCCTTCATGTGCTCCTCCAACTTCAGCTCTACCTCAGCCACAGTTATAGCGATTAAGTAATTCGCATCGACTTGTGCATGTGCCGGGATCGATTGAATGGCAATAAACCCTCACCCCCTCATAGGTTTTGCGTGGGGGTGCATCAAAGCGGCGGATTTGAGATGTTCACCTTCCTGTTTCAAGTTCGAGTCCTTCTCGGTGTCTTTCCCCTCCCCCGACACGCCCAAGAAAGCTGAGCCGAATCCATCACCAATCTTCACTTTGGGAATCAGGCTCAGCTGGTCTACGTCATTGTCTGTTTCAAAGGTTCTTTTTCGGGTCATCCGTTCCAACTCCATTTCCGTCATCTCCCCCTCCGTGCGGGTGTTGACCCAATACTCCGTAACGGTGTCATCGTATTCGCAGTTCCTGGGCAGCACGGAGTAACAGGTTTTGTGGGGGGGACAGGGGGAGAGACGGGACGGCCTCAAACTCAACCGCCAAGTGGCCGGTACATTTTCTTGTCGATCGCCCACTTTACAATCTTGTCAATCCTCTGCCTGGGCTGATGTTCAAAACAAATGACGATCGAGTTCTGCAATCTGTTGTGCTTATTAAGCTGTTGAACCTGCAGTTTGTATAGTAAATCGGAACTTGCCAACTAGTAGCTGGCTATATCCAAGCTCACCCTTCATGTCCTCCTTGGAATAGAAGCCGCCTTTCACCTTGAGCTGTTTTGACCTTGTTCGTTCTTCGAGGATTTCCACGCTTTCCAAGAATACTGCCTAGCAGGGGTACGCGCGGAATGCGGAAGGCAAGGGCATCACAAATTTATCAGTGGACTATTTCGATACGCATGCGCGCATGCGCATGGGCCTTAACACCTCCACTTTTCGCCCACAGTTGGAATATCTGCTCTCGGCCCTTGCCAGCAGCATTCCAAAGCTCCATGATGTTTGAGGGCACTTCGCAGCGACCAGACTGCGCCTTTGGAGTAACAATCCGCCGGATCTTTTCGATCTCGGCCCTTGGCAAAGATCTTGAGTCAAGAACACGAGGCGGGTCTGCATCGGCTGCCTCTTCCTTGGGCAGCGGTGCCTTCGGCGTCTGGAGCTTGGTCGTTGGCGGGGTGGGCAAAGCAGTTGATGACGGAGTTGGGCTTGCCGGCGCTGTTGCTGGCAAAGAGGAGATTGGCTCAGTCTGGGGCGCCTTGCTTTTTCAAACGCACTGCGAAGTTTCGTAATACCAAATTCTAACCTCTTCCTATGGTTGCAGCGAAAAACCAAAATCGTGTGCCATTTTTTGTATCAAGCTACGCTCTGGGTGGACTGCAAAGTCGACAACGTGTGCTGCTGTTGCAACAACATTGCAAGCATCTTGTCCTCAGCGTCAGCAACAAACATTCGAGAAAGTGGCAAACGTTTCTGCATTGCTGACACCCTCGTGGGAGGGTCGAAACGGTCCTTTTCTAGGAGAGGGTCGAAACGTTCCTTTTCAATTTGGGCACCCTTCAGATCGAAAGACATAGTTCCTTTCCCTATACAAAGCTAGCTGAAGTCATCTTACATATACAGACTTGTTTTCTGTTACCCGGTTTGTGACGAAATCAACATGGCCGATCAGAAAGTAGCAAGCAGGAGCATAATTTTCGAAGCAAGTCTCATCCTGGCAAGAGCCATCCGCAGGCGGAATCCCAGCATTGTCGGAATCGTGTGTCATGTCAACATCGAGGTCGTAAAGATACGGGTCGCTGGTGCATGTGAAGTCCTGCTCCCCCGGAACCTCCCCCTTGACTGCCTGCGCGCGAGGTTTCGGGCAGCGTGCGCTGTGTTAAGTATATGGTTGGGTCCAGTTTGGAACCCTGCGCGCTCTCTCGACCGTGTTGAACGCAAGCATTCCTACACACACACATGCACACACACACACACCCAAAGGTTTTAATTTGCGCGCATGCACATGGGAATCCCAGCGCCGTCTTGATTCCGATGGGTCGCCTCTCAGAAATCGAAACTGCATTGGTCCCAAATGTTCAACATGCATCGAATATTGCATGCTCAAAGTTGAAGAGACCGAAAAACTCAAAGCTCAACAAGCGTCACTGGCCGCCTGCGTGTGCCTGTGTCAAACTCGATCGAGAAACTTCGGTCTGGCCTCACACACTGCAGGCAGCCCAGCTTCTGCCAGCTCTTCCGCAGTTGCTGGAATGGTCGGTGCAGTTGGTGACAGTGACACCTGCGAGGCGCGAGCTGCTCGTAAGTATATCACGTGCGTGGCTGTGCACGCACGCATGCAATAGATTCGCGCAGTTTGCAGAAACACTACGGCGCATAAATTTAACGTGAACATTGTAAACTCATGCAGCGCTTGACCACGTGTTGTTCCCTCAACCTTGGGCCTTCTGGCTGGACTGGGGAATCTCGGATTTGACAGGCACCAAAGGCGAAGCTGGTGGGCGAGCCCTTAGGCCTGCATCCTTCTCCATGTGAGACACCCCGCGAACCAAGGTGGAAGCTGACCACGCCCGCTCGACCATTGGCGGATCCATGTGCTGCACTCGAAGCAGGCTCGAAGTGAGCTTTGGACACCGGGCAAGAAAACAAAACTAGAGGAAGCTTATCTGCTGCATGCGCGAATGCATGCAGTTGATTGAAAAGCAGGACCCCTTAAATTGGCCCAGTGCGATCTTTTGAAGGGTTCGATCAATCCGCATGTGCATGCAGTGAACTGCCACTCCAACATCTAAATTCCTGTATAATGTAACATTGGTCGAGCGCCCGCTTCGAAATCCTTTTTGCCCTTCAATCAAAAGGCACCCTTCGAAGCCCCCCTTTTCGAGGGAATTCTTTTTGTCCCCAAAACAAAGGGCCCCCCTTCGAAAGCCCCCTTTTTGAAAGAGTTCATCAACCCCAATCAAAGGGCACCCTTCGAAAGCCCGCTTTTCGAAGGACTTCTTTTTGTCCCCCAAAACAAAGGGCCCCCTTCGAAATCCCCCTCTTTGAAAGAGTTCATCAACCCCAAATCAAAGGGCCCCAGTCGAAAGCCCCCTTTTCGAAGGACGTCTTTTCGTCCCCAAAACAAAGGGATTCGAAAGCCCCCTTTTGAAAGAGTTCAACCCCAAATCAAAGGGCACCCTTCGAAACCCCCCTTTTCGAGGGAATTCTTTTTGTCCCCAAAACAAAGGGCCCCCTTCGAAAGCCCCCTTTTTGAAAGAGTTCATCAACCCCAAATCAAAGGGCACCCTTCGAACCCCCCCTTTTCGAGGGAATTCTTTTTGTCCCCAAAACAAAGGGCCCTGTTCGAAAGCCCCCTTTTTGAAAGAGTTCATTAACCCCAAATCAAAGGGCCCCCTTCGAAAGCCCCCTTTTCGAAGGACGTCTTTTCGTCCCCAAAACAAAGGGATTCGAAAGCCCCCTTTTGAAAGAGTTCAACCCCAAATCAAAGGGCACCCTTCGAAACCCCCCTTTTCGAGGGAATTCTTTTTGTCCCCAAAACAAAGGGCCCCTTCGAAAGCCCCCTTTTTGAAAGAGTTCATCAACCCCAAATCAAAGGCCACCCTTCGAAGCCCCCCTTTTCGAGGGAATTCTTTTTGTCCCCAAAACAAAGGGCCCCCTTCGAAAGATCAACCCCAAATCAAAGGGCACCCTTCGAAGCCCCCCTTTTCGAGGGAATTCTTGTTGTCCCCAAAACAAAGGGCCCCCTTCGAAAGCCCCCTTTTTGAAAGAGTTCATCAACCCCAAATCAAAGGGCACGCTTCAAAACCCGCCTTTTCGAGGGAACTCTTTTTGTCCCCAAAACAAAGGGCCCCCTTCGAAAGCCCCCTTTTTGAAAGAGTTCATCAACCCCAAATCAAAGGGCACCCTTCAAAAGCCCTCTTTTCGAAGGACTTCTGTTTGTCCCCAAATCAAAAGGCCCCCTTCGAAAGCCCCTATAGTTGAGACCTTGTTTCACATAGCCCCTTCGAAAGTGCAGCGCTCGCAAGGTCTGCGCGTCGTTCTTGATCGAGGGGGCGCGCTCGTGCAGGAAACCCAGCACATTCGAAAACCGAATTCGTGCTCGAAACGACCGAAAGGTACGTGTGGAGGGCAAATTTGGGTTCGATGCCAATGAAACACCAATTGAAAGTGATTTGTCCGCTCGAAACACGACTTTTGAAAACTGGTCGTTTGCATGGGTAAGAATGGGCGTTGCACGGGTAAGAATGGGCGTTGCACGGGTAAGAATGGGCGTTCCAAAAAAAAACGTTTCGACAAAAGCGGCAGCCGGCCGATAAACCTCGATCGCACTCGAAAGCGACAGTTCGAACCTCCCAAGATTCGAAATACGATCATCGAACGATTGCAATGTTCTGTGTCGAACTATTCATTGCATGCGTCCTTCCCGGCTGGCTGAAACACCGCAGTCTATGAGGAAAGCAAATTTGAATTGATTTGTTATAATTGTCCTCTCACTTGCATGCCTCGATCTTGATTTCTTGGTAAGGTTCACCAAATGCAAGTTGCATGACCGACAGCTTCGTGCGAGCTTTGCGTGAACAAACATGGAGCCGATTCCAAACTGCAGTTCTTCGGCCCAGTTCAGGATTTCAACGCAAATTGCCTTATATAAAAGGGTGACCATTGACGACACTCTAATCCTACCAAATTGATCGTTTTGGGTAGGGCTCAGCAAGGTTCACGATTTCAATGCAAGTTGCTTTTGACTTCAAAACATGCGAGCATTGAAGACTCGTAGCCCCAAAACAAATTTGATCGTTTTGGGTAGGGCTCAGCAAAATCACGATTGTGCACGCAGTTGTGGTTAGCTCCCATATATAGATCAAGAAGAATGGGGAATCCCGGGCCCAAAGCCAAACCTCAGCCAGGTCCACATCAGTCCCTCGTGCATATTGAAACTTCCCCCGAGCCTATCCAGATCGATCTTACATTACTCAGACATTTTTTTGACCAAGCTCCCTTTGTTGACCGGCCTAACTTGCAGGTAGTTCTCAGCTATATAGGCGTGGCAAGCGCGCACGCATTTGTGCAAATTGGGCTGCCAAGTTCATGCGCCCAAAAAGCTGCGTGCTCGTGGCAGTCAAAATCCAAAGTTCAACTTTCTTTGAACATCATGCATGCAGAGCTTTATTTCTGCATGTTGAGATCAGATAGCCTTTAGGCACGTGTGATATCAGCTTTTCGTTTTCAAGCTTCCACGGCACGCTGACGCATGGCAACCTGCATGGAAATTATGAGCCGCAGCCCTGTGTAGCTAACTAAGTGAATTCGGGCAGTCCCACTGGACATCCCCTAAGTTTCGAACATAAGAGCGCAGGAACCCCCACGTTTTTGGGATTTCTAAACCAGTCGCACCGAAAAGGTACCTGACCAGCCCCACAACATCCGCGTCGTCCCATCGGTCTCCCCAAGGCGTGCTTTCAAACAAAGCCTTCGCATCCTGCACGCTTGGCTCGTCAATCAGCGGCACGCTGGCCTTGGCCTTGGTGTTGAAGTCGCCCAGCAATGCTGCCATTCTCATTCCAAATTGGCGAGTATAGGTCCTCAGTTTCGTTGTTGCTCCCACGTCACTCAGAAGCAATTAGCAAGTATATGTCGATTGGTCCAAAGACAAAACCCGAAATCAGAATGCAATTCAAAACTGGAAGCTGGCTCTGTTTCAGCGCTTTTGGATTTCCAGAATACCGTGTACGCCCGCTGGAATCCACATACTTCTTTGCAGTGACGGTCCGCTGGGTGTCTTTCTTGTAGGTCTTCATGCAAAGTTTCCCCCGCCAAAACTGAGCTATTGTCTTCTTGTTGCTCCATAATGAAGTTCGCTTAGCGCTCCGCGACCCCCAATGGTACATCCAAAAGCGGCAGGCCCATACCTGCGCACAGCATGTGCGTGCAGAAAACTGTGCGCGGCAAGCGAGTTACATGCCTGTTGGCAAGATTGCACTTGAAAATCTACCTAGGTATACTCTATAGCAAAGCTGGCGGGCGAAAGTTTCTAGATCGAGAGGACATGTGCCTATAGGAAGAGAAAGGATGGCTGCAAAACGCTGCGCCTGCCACGAAATCTGCACCTCAGGTTGCCAAAGTGCTGCGCCTGCCTCGCGACTGCGCGGCCGTGCTGTTGGGGAACTTTCCGAGACCGTGGCGACCCCGTGGCGAGACCGTGGCGAGACCGTGCGCAAAACAGGGCTACCCTTCGCGTGTTTCGCATGTGGGTCACTCTCCTTTTCGTATTACGGAAGTTCTCTAACTAAACTTCCTTTAAAAAGACTACATCGTTCAGGGGATCCCCACACGCTCACGCAAGCTTTATATGCATGCAGGCAAACTACTTCAAGCAACAAAGGTTGTAAACCTCATGGTCGCCTTGAATATGCGCATTTAACGTTCGTGCCAAATGCCAACATGCATTCCGCTTTGGTGCATGTGTGCGTGGTTTAGAAAATGTGTTCACTTTTGTGCGCGTGAGATTAATCAGCCGTTCTAGCAAAAACTGTGTGCGTGTCAGCAACGCACCACTGCACCCGCCTTGGTGAGGCGCGCGACAAGCTGCATTCGGTCGTGACGAAATAGAACACTGCTAGCTGGCTGCTCCAACACCCAGCTGCCCCCTAAAGAGCAGCAAAGAAGTATCAATAGCGCTGTCCTGCGTCAAGAACGTGCACACAAGCAAGCCAACTCAAGCGCAGCAGTCAATATTCTGTGAAATTGACACCCAAAACGTGACTGAACCTACTATCCAAACACAAGCGCGCTTGCAATGACGTACCCTGGCTTTGCAGTCCTTGCGCATTGGAAGTTAGCGACGCGAACACACTGCAGTGAAGTGTCCCCTTCAACGTTGAGCAGCGAGCGCCGGCATGAGCCTTGGGCTATAGCCACCCAGGTTGAGCAAACTATTCCTTCCCACAGAGTGAACTCATCCTTCCCCCTCAGAACCGATGCGATGTAAGTCCTTGGATGCCCGCGTTTAACCCCCACCCTGCGCGTGTGAATGTTAATCGATCGATACAATTGTCAACAGAATTAAGCAAAGTGTCGCATACCCTCCATGAGAAGTGATGTCCATTGACCGGGATTGCATGTAGCGTATATCAAGCTTTGCTGCCGGCTCCTTGTGGGTGTCACGAATGGCTGTGGTTAGAGCTCCTTCCCCTGCGTAATGCTCGACAAAGCAGAACGCCTGCAAAGAGAGTCGGGGCGTTCTTGCCTTTGACGCATGCCAAAAACTATGTGTGCACTAAGAAACCGAGCACACAAATCGATCATACTTTTTTGCATCATGCACCTGCAACCCAATCCCAACTGCCTGGTCAAGGCAAACATCTCGGTTGAACATGAGCAAGGCCACCGCCAAAGCGAAGATCTGCACACGCGGCTTGCGAAGGTTCGCGCGCGCACGCATGCATGCACATGCGCTATATCCAAATATACACATGCAGGTGCCGAGCACGTGCCCTCGAGAAACCGACCGGCCTTTGGCGCCCCCATGCGGAGCAAACTGCAAACAACATGCTCAACTTTTCTTCGTGCCATGGATCAACCGAATGGCCTGGCCGCCTGCAACCCAATCTCGCTTGAACCACATTTCAATTGCGTGGAGCATACATATTGCAACATGCAGCATATATATGGCTGTGGGTCAAAAATGGGTACCCCAAAATGGCCAAATGGAAACAATGACTAAAACCTGTGGCCCCCCCGAGGTTTAATTTTGACCCATATACCCATACAAAGAGCGCACAATTCCGTGCACGCAGGCACGCAAGCACATGCAGGCACGCGGTTCCCGTTTGCAAGTTTCTTCAGAAACTCACGATCAATTTGTCATCTTCGTTTCGAGATTTCAACCACAATTGTAATTAATTATTTTGCTTCTTGACCCTTCACCCACGTTTGCCGCGATCGACGCTAAGCGTGGCTGCAAGGCCCAGATCTTCAAGCTCTAGAGGAGACGGCACGAGGCCCAGCTGGGCCAAGTAGGCGGACATCGCCTGCGAAGGTGAAGCAAATTTGGTTTGGGACCTGTGGAAAAAGTCACCCGGAAAAAGGCCAGCCCCGTTGCATGCAGCTGTTGACGCTGGATCGGGCTGTGTGTGTCGATCCCTTTTCAATTTCAATTCACGCGTGACCATATTGCTGGCACGCACGGCTCTGATCAGGCAAGTCTTTTCTCGGTCTTTGCATGCTGATCTCGAAACTGCAAATGATTGCATGGGAGGCAGAGCCAATCTTGTTGGCGCTTGCATGGTCAAATCCTTGATCGAAGTCTAAAGAAAACAAAGTTGCGCAAGGGCTATGGCCGCACACTTCCTGGGTCGCACGCATGGTTGTTTTGGTCCAAATTTTAGAGTTCAGGCCCTCCCTTGACAACCCTGCACGAAAGTGGCTAGCACAGTTTGTCGGCAGCTGCACATGACTGTATAGCGACAAGGTCTCTTGACTCACGGTCGCGTTGAGAACTGCTATTGTGGCATTTCCCCACGGCATGCCATGCATGCGCACCTATGCCACACTCAGGCTCAACTGCAGGCGCTTGGTCGCTGTGGCGGTCAGGCCAGGGTCTTACCTAAGCTAGGAGCTTGGGAAGCGGGCGGACTCTATCAACCCAGTTGGTGTTTCAAATCCGGGCCATCCCAAAAAAGACAAACGATCACGTGTGTGTTGTCGAGTATTCAAGCACGAAACAGACCGTGGGCACAACAATCGCACTTGCCAATTTCAGTATATAGCTCGAGCAATCGCTGAAACTGATGTTTCTTGCCCAAAGAGGCGTAGGCCCGAACAACGAGACAAATCCCGCGGAGCTGAGAAGCACTTTGGCGACACTTTAGTCAAAGCTAGGTTGTTGGAAAAACAACACTGCGCTGCATGCTATTACAGTAGAGCAGCTCACATTCTCATCCTGCATGAACTGGTCAGCAGCTTGCGTGACATGGTCCATGATCTCCACAGGGTCCTCGCCACAGTTGCTGTCACTCAAGATCTGCAGGGCATACTGGTAGAAGGACACCTGCCAGGGGGGTTGGTTTTTCGATGCAGGCATACAAAGCTTGCGCGTGGGGTGTGTTCTAAATTTGGCATAAACCAATTTCGATCACTTGCGCACGCGTGCCTCCATTTGCGAATGCCTTCGCAACTTCGGGCGAAGCATCTTTTCGTATGTGGTGCGAATGGCGTCGTACTTGAGCTGCGCGGTGCTGTTGCTGGGCCGGTAGCGCCTTGCAAAGGTTGCCCGTTCCGATTGCGCGGGTTTTGCGCTTGGCGCTGTGTCCTGCTGCTGCTTCTCTGCTTTCTGCTTCTTCTGGCTACGCTGCGCCTTGTCTTTTTTTTTGTTGTTTTGCGGCTCCTCCGTGGTCTCTGGAACCTCTGCCTTCTCTGCGGCTCTGTTGCTCTTCCTCTTTCGCTGCGGGGGGTTGGCATTGTGGCTGCTGGCCGCCGACGGGTTGCACTTGCTTGCCTTAAGCTGCTTGATCTTCTTCAGCTTGCGGGTGGGACGCTTCTTCCCCTTACCCTTTGCTTTCTTTTTGCGCGCTGCGGGCTCCTCAGGCAGAAACTGCCGCCATTGAGGGCCCAGGAACTGGCTAAACACCTCGATCTCACCTGGGGAGCTCCACAGCTCCTCAAAAGAGTTGGGAGAATCAGGATTTTGCGTGGCTGCTTCGGCAGCTTTTTGCTTTTTGCTCGCTCGCGGTTTGCCTGCGCGCTTTTTGCCCTTGCCCTGCTCTTTCTCCTCCTCACCTGAAGCTTTTGCTTCTGGCTTGTCTGCAACCGGGGCCTTGCGTTTCCCTTTCTTTGTAGCTTGCAGGGCCAACTGGTTGGTGCGCGTGATGACCTCGCACTTCTCATCTTGATTCTTGCCTGTAGGCTTGCTGCTCATGTCTTTTTGCGCCGGTTCTGTTGGTGGACTGCCTTGCAGATTGCTTTGCTCAGCTGCTTGGCTGGCTTGCTGATTGGCGTTGGTGTCGCTGCCAATCTTGTTGGGCACCTCGGTTGCCTCTGCTTGCTTTTGCTGTGGCTGCTGGTCGGCTTCTGGAGTGCTGTTACTTTGCTGCTCGCGCACCTTGCTGGAAGCCTCAGTTGCCTCGGCTTGCTGCTGGTCGGCTTCTGGAGTGCTGTTGTTTTGCTGCTCGCGCACATTCCTGGAAACCTCAGTTGCCTCGGCTTGTCCTTGCTGCGGCTGCTGGTCGGCTTCTGGAGCGCTCTTGTTTTGCTGCTCGCGTACCTTGCTCGAAACCTCAGTTGCCTCGGCTTGCTTTTGCTCGGCTTCTGGAGTGCTGTTGTTTTGCTGCTCGCGTACCTTCCTGGAAACCTCAGTTGCTTGCTTTTGCTGCGGCAGCTGGTCGGCTTCTGGAGTGCTGCTATTTTGCTGCGCGCGCGCCAGTTCGTGTGTTTCCTGACTCCCCTTCTTGGGGCCCCCTACCCCTGCGTGGGCGTTCTCTTCAGCTGCCGCGTCGATGGCTGCTTCAACTTCTCGAAAGCGGGCTTGCATGTAATGTTTGGTCTTCTGAGTGCGGTCGCTGACCTTGGGCTTGTCGTTCATAGGCTTTCGCTCCTGAAGCCATGACAGGCTGTCGACATTTTGTCCGTTCTTTTCTTGGGGTGAGGGCTGTTCCCTTGCATACGCGAGGATTTGTTGAGTGTCAGGCTCAAAAGGCAAGGTGTCCCATTGCTCCTGCGGGGTCTCCAGGTCAACCACCACCACAGGCGCTGGAGCGACTTGGCGATTGGCCAATCCTCGCAATGTTGATCCGCACGCATGGTCGAATATATGTTCTTGTGGATCGAACGTTTTGTTTGGGATCCTTTGGTAACATTCACTGGTCCGAAAGCTTGGAAGATGCGTTTTCCCGGGCCTCCTGCTATGTCTCTGATCAAGACGGGTTAAATCACATATTTTTGGCTGACGTGCGGCCAAAACTCAATATCGATCATGCGCAGAGGGTTTTTTTAAACATTGTGGTATCCTTAATTTGGGTGTGGGTTTCCGCAAAATACAGGCGCTTTATATTCTCCCGCTTTTTGGTTTCCCATCAGCGCATGTGACACCCCTCATCCGAAACGGTGCAATGGAGGGGACGTATGTATAAAGAAATGCACCATGAATGCTTTTGCGTGATATCAAAAATTTAATTTAACCGCATTTCAGGGTCGAGAAAACAAGAATCGTGCAAATTGATCGATCCTATACCGGATTGACAAAGAGCGACATGCCCGGATAAAACTAACCCCGCGCAAGCCTACTGCGCGCATATGTGCCCATTGTCAATTGGATATGCGCCATTCCGAGGCTCGACGCTCATCAACGCCAGCTTGGCCTGGGCCCAAGGGCAGCTTCTCCGAGGAAGGGGCGGGCGAGTCCTCGATGATGTCCGGCTCATCGATCCTGAGCCCCGCAATTGTGATCGACCGAGTGATGTTGTTCAGGGCGCCGTTGTTCTTATTTCGAATAGAACCGAAATTCTTTCAAAGTCTCATGCTTTTTATCCCGTAACAGCAGCCCTCGATCGGCTTGTACGCCAGTGCAAACTTTGGGTAAATGATTGAGGCCCCGTCAAACTTGCGAGGCTCTCCGTCATCTTTTCTTGGGGTAGCTCATCAGGGCTGACTGCAGCTGCTCGAGAGCCATCATGGGACTCCTTCGCCGCGGTCTGTTTGGTGAGGGCTTGCATTTCATCGGAAGCTGGCTGCTGACTATCCTCAATCAACACCTGGGAGTTCAAATGAAAGAGCCGCATGAGCTCAGCATCATCCATCTTTTCCAAGGAAGCCATTCTCAGCGGCGGCAACTTCTGCAGAAAAGGGCTACGGCCTTCCTGGCTATAAGCACAAAAAGCTGGCCAGGAAAGTGGCAAAGGCGACCCTCGATCCGATCCATTTCATGCGCAGCTATATGTAGGAACCACGGGGGTCCACGATGAATATGGTTTGAGACGCAAAGGAAACATGCAAATACGATTGAAAAATGCTTGTTCCGCTAGCTGAGGTTCGAAATATGCGGTTTGGGCAGCTTCCACAAAATCCATGACCATGTCTCGAACTTGTTGGTCCTAACCAGCATGAAAACATCAAGACACAAAATGCTTAAATTGGAACCAAGCCAAATGTCATTTTTCGAGTGAAAAGGGTATGACTGCGTGCAAACATGTATCTCGAGGGAACTCAGCCCGTTTCCACTTCCTCTTCAACATGCAAAGCATGCGCTTCGCCATAAAAGCTGAACCATGCGCTACCAGCCGCAGATCATCACCCATGTTTTCTTCCGGGGCGTTCTCCCTGTAGAAGCGTGTGATTGGCTCACGGACAGCTTCGATGCATGTATGAATGACGCCAGCGCTGGCCATGTGCTTCGTATAGGCCTTGAGCAAGTTGTGATTTTCACGTAAGTTCGACAGGGTTGGGTGAACTTGTACCTTGCCCGCCACATCTGTTAAAAGGATCTTCTTGTTCACGGCACGCTTGCGCAGTTGGGCTTGTTCAGCCCACTGCGCCACACACGCGTCATCAAAGCTGAAAGCCATGTTAATCCGCGCGCTAGCTAGCTACTTGACCCAAACGTGCAGTTACTAAATACGTACATCGATCAACATGCACGCAAGCAGGGCCACAGGCCGCAAGCATGCCCACCCCCACCGAAGGGGCGCCTGGCAAGCGAGCCGATCGATGAACTAGCTGAGGCCCAGCAAGCCGATGACCTGCCACGACGCTGGGGGCGTGTCAAAAAAGCGTGCAGGATTCACGAGCAACAAAAAGTTTAAAACAGGCCAGTGGTGCGTCATGCACATTGGCACATACATGGCGACAAACCGAGGTCTCTATAGCTTCGTTGTTGTGCTCTGATTTTGTATGCTATTTCTTGCTTACCTGCTTCGCTGGTGCTTCCCTGCCTTGCAGATTTGCACTTTCCTGTCAGCCATCCTCGTCCGGCCAATTTCGGGCGATTCGAGCGAAGAACGGGCGACCGACCAAACAACCATTTATTTCTGGCCGTTCCAGGCCCCAGGTAGGGGTACGGGATTTTGACCCATGGCCATTTCAGTTTATCAATGGGTGTTACGCTTGGGGCCCCTCCAAAAGTGGTCTGATGCCCAAACTAAACCCAGGGAGAAGCACCCTACTAGCAAACGGGGGTTGATTCATATGGGGTCAACAAGATTGTTATGTGTTAAAGGGAGCTCAAAAGGAAAGCTACAATTTTTGGTACCAGCCCTAAAAGCCGGTGAACACGTCATACCCAAGAAACAAAGCCTAGTGTTTGTGGAGATATGATGTTCGCATGCTCGAGCATGTTAACATGTTTCTTCAATCCATACTTCGACTGGAACAGATTTCCCACAGGTTTTCTACAGGAACCTCACTTATTTCTCACCAAATTTGCAAAATCCATCAAATTCATCAAAACCTGACTGGGGCGGATTGGAGCCCTATATGAGAACCCTAGGCTTGAATCGAGAGGCCCTCCCGCAACCTCTGGCAGCCATAAGTTGAATTTCAGATTCGGCTTGGATTCAAATGCCCTCACTCCGAATCACCAGGTGCCTTTTCCGGCGCAAGCAATTGAATGCAAACTGCAGCTGCATGCCTCATGCCCCACTCAGGGTGGCAAGGGGATCTCAGAAAGCATTGGAGGGTTTCTTCAAACACACAATGTTGTGTGTGTTTTTTTCCCGGAGAAAAAAAGACAGGGTGGTTTGCGCACGCACGACAAAATTACAGGTTTTTGCAGCCCCATGTTGTTGCTCCTTGTTTGTGGTGAAAAATGGAACAAAGAGGAACACTTAATTTTGGAGGGTGCCAGTATTTTGAGCCAAACCTGTAGTCTTCCGGACGTTTGGGAAGTCAAGTCTCGTAGTGTGTGTGTGTGTGGCTGTGTGTGTGTGTGTGTGTGTGTGTGTGTGTGTGTGTGTGTGTGTGTGTGTGTGTGTGTGTGTGTGTGTGTGTGTGTGTGTGTGTGTGTGTGTGTGTGTGTGTGTGTGTGTGTGCGTGTGCGTGCGCGTGCGCGTGCGCGTGCGCGTGCGTGTGTGGTGTGTGTGTGTGTGTGTGTGTGTGTGGGTGCGTGTGCGTGCGTGTGTGCGTGTGTGCGTGTGTGCGTGTGTGCGAGTGTGCGTGTGTGCGTGTGTGCGTGTGTGCGTGCGTGCGTGCGTGCGTGCGTGCGTGCGTGCGTGCGTGCGTGCGTGCGTGCGTGCGTGCGTGCGTGCGTGCGTGCGTGCGTGCGTGCGTGCGTGCGTGCGTCGTGCGTGCGTGCGTGCGTGCGTGCGTGTGTGTGTGTGTGTGTGTGTGTTGTGTGTGTGTGTGTGTGTGTGTGTGGGTGTGTGTGTGTGTGGGTGTGGGTGTGGGTGTGGGTGTGGGTGTGGGTGTGGGTGTGGGTGTGGGTGTGCGTGTGCGTGTGCGTGTGCGTGTGCGTGTGCGTGTTTGTGTGTGTGTGTGTGTGCGTTTCTGTGTGTGTGTGTTTAGTCTTGTTGAGGGTAATTGCTCTGTTTTGGGTTGCATGAATCAACTGGAAACCAAGAGGAACACCGCACCTTTTGGTGGTCCCCCTATTTTGACACCCACCCAAGTGCTTTGTTTGCTTGTGGGCTTCCACTGCGATACCGATTCGGAACCTTAGGGAACTAGTCGCTTGGAAGGCCCAACCGTGTTTCAATGTGTTGGAAACTGATGAAATATGCCAATGCCTTTTGTTTGGCCAGCTCAGATTCCAACCAGTGTTGAGCAGACTTGGTCTAAACCATGGTTTTCAACGCGGGCAGGGTTCCGAGCCTCTTAAATCGCGTATGGTTATTTTAGAGAACCATTGACACCTGCCCATATTGGGGTTGGGGTTGGTTTCAGAACAATTTCTAGGGTCCCCTGGCGACAAACCGGAGGGAGGAACTTTGCTTCAGAGGCAGTTACCAAGTTAAAGTGGGTACCTGCCCAGTGCTGGGTGCCTCGCGACGGAAGGCAACGTGGCTAGAACACCTAGGTCCCCCAGCTAATTGCCCTGCTCTCCCCTTCTTGGGGGAGGGTTCCCCTACTAAAATGGCCTGCAGAAAAAAAATGGTACCCTTATTCCTCTCTACTGGAGGACCTAGACATTGCTTCGTTTTCGATCGGGAGGCCTGGATGGGCACTGCTGACGACTGGATCGGGTCTACGGACAAGCCCACAAAAGAGCAAGGCGCAGGGGGTTCAGAAGGAAGCACGAGTTCGCACGGAGAGCAAGGTGTGTTTTGTGTTGTCAGGGACCGGGTTAAAACGCGGTGCGCCCTCAAAAATAGCACCACCCAAACCCTTGGGACGGTTGGTGCAAGGGAACCAAAATGACACCACCCATTTTTGTTGGGTTCCCCTATTTTGAGACAAGCCCATTTTTGAGTACTCACTTCCCAAGTTGGATTTTATTAGTCTTGAAACATGCACCCCCTTGTGGTTTCTCTTCGAAGGGGATTCAACATAGTATACTTAGACATTGTTGTCTAATTATGCATGTAGTATTGTGTGAACATACTCATTGGTATATTGAGAATGATCACTACGGTGGATGCCAACATAAAGCAACTGCACCAACCACATCCAACACCAACGGTTAAATGCAGTAGTTTACTGGATCTCTCTGGCTTGCTTCACAACGCAGGTGACCCCTGGAGGGTACCCTGAAAAAGAGTTTTTGTTTCAGAGGGAAAGCAAAAGAAGAACCACCCACTTGGAGTTCGGAGTGTTCCCCCATTCTGCACCCACACCAATGCTGAGTTGGCACCCATGCAGCGTAGCTTTTGACTCATGCCGTATGTGGCGCGGCCAGGCATTTTGCCCAGAGAGGTATATATGTTTTTACGAGGGCCTGTGTTGCAGAAGCTGTTTCCAACAGGATCGTCATCTTCCAAAAGGGTGTGGTGCGCTTTCTTTTTGCTTCCATATTTGACTTTAGTGGACCCAGTTTGATCGCACGGGTGAATCAACTGCACGGGTTCAGAGGCACTGCACGAATCCCTAGAGCCACGACTCAAGTATCTCCTCGACGCCAAAAGGCATAGCGCAAAGCAAGCAGACCAAACTCCCACCCCGGGGAAACGAGAAGAGGTGTTTGTACAAGGGCGGTTTTTTCACATATTTCACACGGGCTTGGTCCAACCCAACAGGGGCCGTCAGGAGCCTTTGGGACTTTGGGACTTTGGGCAGAGAAAGAGGGGCTATAACCGACAGAATGGGGACCCAGGTAGATCCTCTTTTCAACGAGGGCTACTAGCAACATAGGTCCAATCCATTGTCTACTTAGGGTTGCCTGCATACCTGGAGTCTCCATGACCCTTAAAAAAGGTCCATGCCCCCATTTTTAAGGATAATGACCCCAGTTGTAAAGGGTCGTGGAGACTCCAGGTACAGCACTAATCCCCAGATCTCATGAGGATGGCTTTTGGGGTGCAAAAAAGGGGTCGTTCAGTACCTCCTCGGAAGGTGCCAAGGGACCCTCTGCGATCCATTGTCTACTTCGGGTTGCCTACAGCACTAAAGGTTGCACCTCGATTGCCAACCCGTCATTCGCCTGGCTGCCGGAGCTCCAGAAGCTTCGAACCGAAGGTGCAGTGCAAAGACCCACCCCCGTGGGTCCTTTCTTCTGGCGCGAGAATCGGACCCTCCCCCCGCAAAATGGCTTCGGTGTTTCCTGTTGGTTTCCCTTTGAAACCACCAACCAAGGTACCCTCAAAGCATGACATACCCATAGTGAATTGGCATCCGCACCATAGTGAGTCTCCGCCCCGCCAAAACAAAGGTAAGAAAAAGTGCGTTCTTTCCCTTTCACAAGAGCAACTTTCATTTGCATAGTGACATGTCTGATTATCTTTTCGATCTTTTGTTGACAGAGGGTGTCAACATCACTGGACATGTGTTTTCTCGTATTTTGCTCCAGGACACTTTACTGCTTAAATGAGTGTGTGTGTGTGTGTTGTTTTTTATTTTTCCCGAGGGTACCTTTTTGTTGTTGTTTGAAAGGAAGCCACGAGGAACACCGAAGCCATTTTGGTGGGTAATTACACCCCAAAAAAGACGAGCCACATGGATGTGACCGCTGGAGTTGTTTTTATTCCTTTCCAGGGGACACCCCCTAGAATGGTTTCAGTTTTCCTTTTGGTTTCCCTTTCAAACCACGCAACAAAGGGGTATAGCTAGCGAGCCTCAAAGAAAGACTTGCCACGTGGTACACTTACCGAGCTCCAAAGAAAGACGAGCCACGGGTTGGCTGTGGTTTGGCTCCATTCCACCGGAAACTGCACTTGGATGATAATCGCTGAATGGCTAGCAACCCCCTGGTTGCAGGGGACAAACCAACCATTGCTTTGGTGGGTTAGCCATTGATTTTGGGCCCTCAAACAGCCAGGTTTTGAGACCCCAAAACCCCTCTGAGGTGTCCAATGGAGTGTCTGGGTCTTCCATTGGAAGCCCCAGGAGTGTCTGGGAGGGCAAAGCTAGCCATTGAGCTATCCCCCAGACCATCTAAGAACCTCGCCGCGAGAGTCAGGTGTTCTGACTCCCGGCGGCTTCAAGGCAAAGGCCCACGGCACGGTGATGCACCTCTTCTCTGGCCCTTCGGCCCACGGGAGATCTCCCCACGTCGGTAGGGTGGGGCCACCCAGAAACATGTTTAAACCACGGGTTATGATGACTCTTCCCTTGTAAAGGTGGTGTTTAAACCATATGCTGCCCCACCCAGTCGGTCGGTCCGTCGCGGGTTGGGGTAGAGTTTTGTTTGTTGGCCGCGGTTCGGAGAAGGGGGAATCGAACAAGGCCCAGAGATAGACTGTAGACACTTTTAAGGGGGGTTGGAACATCCTGGACCCCAGCCCCTTTTCCTGCCTTGTACCACTTTGGCATAGGTCAAAGGGCCGAAAAAAGCGGTCCACTGGGGGCACAGGATGGCAAAGAACATGTTTCACAGGTTACTTTTTGTTGGCTCCACTCGGGAAGTGAGCTACCCATGAGGGCGCTATCCGGAATTGGCGGAACCCTTCAATCAGCCCCCGTTCTTTTCTAAGGCCCCCTCTTTCGGGGTGTCTTCTCCGCGATGTTGCATGGGGTATAGAGAACTGCTCCTGAACTCCAGGGGTTAGACTAGGTATGAGAACCTGAACTCCTTGTATTTGTTCCGACCCTAACCCCTAATCCCAAACCTTAAACCCACCCTAAGAATTATTTTAGACGATTTGTTGCGACCCCAGATATGAAGCAGGTCGGAGTCGTTCAGGGATGAAATGGAGTTTCCGCCTCTTTAGTTCGGCCGATCGAACTCGCGCGGTCCCATGAAATAACCTGTACGGGGCTGTCGGCTTTGGATTTTGGAGAAGCAATGGGTTCCGCCTTCATTTAGTTGTCAAAGCTAACCAAAGGAACGGGCTTGGTTTAGACTCGTAAGCGAAACATGGCTGGGTACCATAGCCTGTTTGGGATCTGGGAACATCAAGCAGCACAGCTGTGGCCACTGAACCACAACTCGATATTTACGCAGCAAAGGGGGAGGCATGGATGGACGAAATCCTGCACCCACTTGTCCATCCACAGCAAGGGCCTAAGCTTTGCCAAAGTGCCAAAGTGTTCTATCGAAAGCCTAGGAAAAGGCTCCCGGAGTTTGGTTGGCGCCGAGCCTTAAAACACGGACCAGAAGGGACATCGGTATTGAGTGCTTTGTTGTGTCGTTGCCAAGCACCGGCATACCCTTGCGAATTGGTTTTGGAGCAACCTTGGCCCTTTTGGGCTCCTGTTTACCCAGGCATGCTGTTGAATGCTGCGGTCGCACGATCCGAGGTCAAGAGGAGGTTTTCATCTACTCTCCGCACAAAGCCAGCCATGCCATCATCCTCTCCCACTATGGCAGGTGGTCGGATGTTTATGCCGCTGGCAAAGAAAAAGTGGGTTGAAAGCGTCGGGGGTTGGGTGGCGCTTCCTTTTGGTGGGGTCAAATTGGACCCTTTGCAGATATTTTGAGGGGAAATCAGCCAAAGGGTTCCTCCCATAGGTGTCCTTTTTTAGTTGTTTTGGTAGAACAACAGATGGCGATTCCTGGTTTTTCCGGTGGTTTTTTCTCATCCACCAGGGAAATCCGAATCTATTTCCAACCTAAAAAGTTCCACCTATGGAGTTCCTCTCATATGGTTCCAAAGATGTCCCAGGTCCCAAGTCCCTGAAAAAGGCCCCTCTGACAAATATGGGTGTGGTGGTCAAAACCGTTTTGGGATCCCATTTTGGTTGGTAGGTGAATTCACCACCCATTTCAGTCGGGATTTTAGTGGGGGTTGGGATGTTCACTGGGGGTACGATTTAAGATTTTGACCCATGCCCATATGGCATCGATTTTGCGAAGGGCATGACGTCTCAGGAAGCAACTGCCACTGCAGACCCTGGATTTGTTCCAAGCAAGCCGCTCTCCTGGGAAATGGCCTTTACATTTGGCGATTCCTCCAAGCAGCACCGATTTGTGGGGGATTTGAAGGGCAGGGAGATCGAAAGGACGCCTATCCTAGGCTTTGTTTGGATACTCCTGTGTTCTTTTCTTTGCCAAAAGAGTGCCTGAGCATATTTGTGTGCAGCTGGCTTGCATTTTCTTAGGAATGATCAAGACATCCAGCTTTCAGAAGGTGGAGTCCAAGAAATCGGAGTGACTTTAAACACGGATGTTCTTTTTGGGGTTTCCATGTTAGCCTGCAGAGAAGCAGTTGAGATCCGCCAAAGCAACAGCTACCCCATCGGTGCCCAGGAGCTCCTGTCAAGGGTCTTTGGGGGTCAAAGGCCCTCGTAATTTGGGGGTCCAAGGGGCAAATGGGTACAAAACTCGCACAGCTAAAGACACCCCGCCCTCTTTCGGTTTCACGTACTATCTGCTTCTGAGCATTTTCTGGTTTTGCCGCAGAACAGTTGAGCAGTTCCCTGAAGCACCTAGAAAGGGCTTGTGGCTTCCCTGGTACGGCAGATTTCCTGGTGCAAGTATAGCAACCCACACTCCCCGACAGGTAAAGGGAAAGTAGAAGCGGTTCCCTTGTTCTTTTATTTGCACTACTGTGGATGGACAAAATCCTGCACCAGTTGGTATGTGGTTTGTCCCGCAGGGTTTCATCCATCTTCAATTCAGGGTGTCCACCCCCTACTGAAAATATGGTGTTTCAAAAAAACATAAACTGACAACAATGATACTGTGGATGGTTGCGAAATCCATTTCGCGCCACGTTGAAACCATGGTTGAAACCAGAACTTTTGTTGGTGTTTACAGAAGAATCGAATCAGTGTCAGAAGAATCGAAAATCATTCCGTGGGGTTTCTTGGGTGCAACATTTTGTCCATCCACAGTATTTGGCGTAGGCACTTTCCACCCACCTCCAACCGCTTCGATTCGTCCGAGGGGTCGCAGACCTCGGATCTGTCCAGCTCCACCTCCGATGGCGCCTACGGGATTTACGCGCCTCGGAGAAACCAGGGAAAAAACAAAAAAAGAAGAAAAGCTAACGAGCAGATGGAAAGCACGGCTATTGAGATCAAGGGGTTTATGCCCACTTCTGTGATAGAAGGGGATCTCCCCCGTTTATTTTTATTTTATTTTTTTGGGGGGTAGTCTTTGGGGAGCCGTTTTTTGTTATATCACAGAAGTGGTCATTTCCCACAGGACTGTTGGACTGTGACTAGGATTGATTTCCCCTCAGGAAACCTAACAGGGGAATCAACCTTCAACGTCGAAGCTCCCAAGTGTCGTGGCTAAAATTTGTCCGGAATGTCGCGGTTGCTGCTCCCAAAACCTGGCACCATTTCCATCCGGCACGCCTTCCCGCCAGTCCCTTCCCTCTTTGAACAGGGGGGTCTGAGAAAAACGTGAACATATTCCCTAACCCTTGCTTGGTTGAAACATACATTTACCCCTGGTTTGGTTGCACACTACCCTCACCTTGGGGGTTCATGTTTTATGTTCGTTCGGTGAATGTTGATAGTTTCTCCAGATACTTGCAACATGAGGGTGTGTCTTTTTTACAGGGGATCCCAAAAAGATGGCTGGTTTCCTTTTGGCCGCTGTGAAGGCATACAGTTGACCAAAGAAGTTGGCTTCTAGAGGAGCTCACTCCCGGTCGAGTTTCTCGACTTGATCGTCCCTTTTTCAATTACCATTTTAGCAGCAAAAAGTTTGGTGTCGCTTTCTCTGGCCAGTCCACGTAGAAAGGCGAGAGGAAACGGAAGTTCTACCTTCTTCCATGACCTTTGGGCAACCTCAGAGAAGCGAATCTTGAGAACATGCCATGGTTCTGCTCTCTGCTGCTCAAATCTTGATGGCTCCCAGCCATCCGGTTCCTTAGCTTTTAGCTTTTTAGGGTTTAGTGGGGTTTTCCATTTAACCCACTAAAAGTAAAACTGTTAGCGGGGGATCTGAGGACAGCCCAGAAATGGCAATTGTTGACTTCGGATAAATCGAGCCATGCATACGAATCAGTGGCATCCTATTGCCAATATTGAGAACCATCATGAGTAGAGCACAACTCTCCGCTTTAATCCCAAGTGGACATTATGAACTTTAATCGGGCACACCATGCATCTCCACGTATGTCCATCAAAGAAGTTCCAAGTCAAATGTTGTTTTCAAGTAGCAAGACATGTGCAGAGGGTCAGCTCTCTTGTTGTTCCCCTGCAGATGAACACAGAGCCCAAACTGGGGCTCTTTTTCGAATAATATTCCATTCCTTGTGTGTTTGGCTTCCATGTTGACCTGTGGCAGAGGAGATCTTAATGTTGACTGCTCTTTGACCGGAATGACCGAATGACTTGCTTGAACATGGCAACCAGCAAAAAGGTGTTGTAGCGTGTTGCAGAGGTTCAAAGTGACCAGATTAGCAAGCCTTTAAAGTGGGTTCACTGCTCTTGTTCCACTCACACCCAAAATGGGTGGTATTCCTTTTAGTGCCCCTTTAGAACCACCCAACAAGGGGGGTGCGATTCCTTAGAAAAGAAAAGCCACCAATGGGCTTGTGGACATGTGCTTAGCATTGGGATCTTTCAATTGCTTAACACTATCGATCCTACTATTTTGCCAAGGTGTGCAAACACGTTCTGTCATGCCCCCACATGTGATTTTGTACGACCTTGTCCTTTGGCCGAGTCAGACATGGGGGGTTCTCAAAATCGGGACCCTGCAAATGGCTGGTTTTGCTTTTGGATTCCCTTATAAACCACCCCTATTTTGACAACACACACCTAGCCGAGACCCTGCAGGAGGCAAAAAAAACTTATTCAATCGGCATATAAGTCTCCCGGGTCTCCCGGCATACCGATGCGCATGCTGTGAACCCGCGTCGGAAAACATGCCACGTGTTTGGAAAAACTGATGTTTAGGGCATCCACCGTAGCCATTGGTAGCCTCTCCTATCACCATCCAACAATTGGTCAAATTTTAGTAAGGAATTCTTCTGACTGGCTCCGGGATGATAGTAAGGCACGTGTGGATATGTGTCAAAGTCGGGGCACCCCAAACCTATATTTGTTCCTGCTTCTTTCCCTGATTAACAAGAAAGGAGACTCCCCCTTTTTTGCACAACTTTAGAGCCATGTCGGGTGATCTGCCATTTGCTGACAGGAATGTATGTATGTTTTTGTTCCCGGTGGGCTTTTAGAGGGGATCGATTTCACTACTGGATGTGTTTGTCATGACGTATCCGCAAATGGATGTCGCAACATGGGCGGCGAATTCGCCTTTTGGCTTGAGATCACCGAGTGAAACCCACCAAAAGTGGTTGAAATCAAGCTGGGTTTTCCATATTGGACCCACCAGTGGAACAAATCAAGCTGGCTTTCCAGATTTAGCTCACTAAACATGTTTTCACTTCTCGCAGATCTTCCCCATGAAGCCCACCCAGGTTTTTGTTGTTTCTCGTTTTGTTTCAGAGGGGTCGTCACCTTCGCGAGACTCGCCGAGACTCGCCTGAGGTTCCTTTGGGCCACGCCACCAGGGGCCAAGTGAGGAAGGCCAGCATCTTCTATGCCGCCCTGGGCCCAGCGAGCGGAGCCGGAGCCGTGGAGCGGGGAGGGGATCCAAAACGAGGCACTGGCCACGGGTTTCAGCGTTTTGTTGGGAGGGATTTGTGTATTGTTTGGTAGTATTAGAAGGGAACACAGTGAAACATGTCTTGTTTTAGGGATTTGTGTTCTATTGTGTTTTAAGCCAAGAGGAAGCCAAACACCATTTTGGTGGTCCAATTCCTGAAAAGAGACACACCCCAAAGCGGGTCTCTTCCAAGACTATTCCATATATTGAACCTGGGCTTCCTTTGAAGATGTAAAACCCATTGCCTTCAGGCGCTTTCGCTTCCCGTGTTCCGACCATAGTGGCAAACAAAACCTAATTTGTGTTGGCCAATCCCTTGATGTGGGATCTTCTCCAAAATATTGTATAAATGTAGTTACAACACATAAACACAATCTGCAAAGTTATTTTCTGTGTACCCCAGATGTGGCCTCAGTCATGCAGGAAAGTATAGGGGGGGTGGTTTGTGCCTACTTTCACCCAAGTGAACCAAAGAGGTCCACCGGGGTCTTCCACATGCCAGGTATATCTGGGTGCAAGGTAGATCTGGTATACTCCCTGTAAAGGAAAACATTCTTGTCTTTTTTCAAATAACAGCGATTTCAATGATACTACAACAGCACATGTAAGAAACGATAAATTTGGGAGCATGAGTGATGGCGTCATAGCATATGCTTAGATTCAAGGTGACACTGCTGCTGAGACGCAACAAAAAACAACCGGTCAAAGAACCACGTTTGCTGCTGGGGAAGACTTGCTTCGGGGGAAAAGGACAGCTGGAGAAAAGGAAACCATAGGGGATGGTTGATAGGGGTCATGCCCTCATTTCCTGCTGAGCACCAAACAAGTTGTCTTTGAGACCCCTTTTGAACCCATCGCTCTGGCATAAGGAAGGTGAAAGATCCAAACTGGGTTATCGAGACACTCTCTCTTTGGAATGGCCGGCTGACTGTGAGATCGCTTCTGGCATTCCTTCCAAGCGAATTGCCGAATCCATTAATATACTTAAAGGGGCAGGGTCCGGGTACCTAGTAACTGGTTAGAAAGCCTGGTTACAATACACTTAGGATACTCTTAACCATGGTACGTGGGATAGAACCACGGTTATTGCCCACTTGCCTGACGTCCCCTGCCCCTATGCGTAGGGGGAAGTTTCCGATCGGTATCACAAGAGTGGGGCCTCCCAAACCCAGGGTTTCCGGTTGCCATTTCCCTAAATGAAGCTCCCTTCTGTCATGTTCCATGTCAATTGGTGGGGGGATAAATTGCTGAACTTCTGAAGAGGAAACCTAGGGACTGCTGAAACCCTCATTCCCTAAACCCTGAAAGTCTCACCCCAGTTTCCTGTTTGTCTTTTGGACTCTTTCAAGCTGCCCCTTGCCCTTGGCCCTTGTTGAAGCCCAAGGCATTCATGACTCATTCCCCACCTGCGGCGAGGCCGCTCAGAAAGGGAAGCTGGAGGAGATGAGTCAGAACCGTAAGAGCTTGGTGCAGGAATTGGAAGGCGCGCGGGCGCGACTGATTTGGGTCTGTGGGATTCATGAAGGAGCCATTTGTGGGTGTTTGATATTTGGACTCCCAAATACGAAACTCAACAGAAGGTGTCCCCTGAAAAAGAACACTGTCTTTTTGCATGAGTTTCATTTGGAATCTTTGGTGGACATGAAGTACACAGGGATGTGTGTGTGTGTGTGTGTGCACCAATCATTTTGGAGGGTGTCCCCTCCTTGGAATTTATAGCCGGAGGTTTTCGGACTCGCATTTTCTGCGTTTTCTTGACAGGCATACCCAGCCCGAATCAAACATGCACCTTTTTGAGGTCCATCCCTTCCAATGGCGGTCCCTCTCCCCGTTCAACGGAGCCTACAAAAGTCGATCGACCTTTTGCTCGTTCGGGGGGGTCGGCATATGGCCGGCAACTTTGCTGTGTATCCCCCACACTGGGGGAAAAGACATGTGTGAGTATCCAGAACGAAGGCAATTTGATTGCCGAAGATTCGTGTTCCCCCGAATAAAACGGTTGGAGGTTTTTCAGGGGTCAACCACAACCTCGACAGGTTGAACGGAGGTTCAACCAGCCGAATCGAATCCGGATCGAGCAGACTTTACCAGTCGTCTTTTTGAAGGGTACCATTTGTGGGGTTGGTTTACAAGAGGAAACCAAAAGGAAACTAATCTTCTTTTTTTGAGGGGGGGTCCCTAAAAAAACGCACACCCATTTATTCTCGAGGCAGGTTGGTGTAATTTACTCCTGCTATGAAGGGGGAACACTTCAGAACCGACCTCACCTTGATCTATTGCCTATCTCACTCCAGGGTCACTCCCTCGTTCGTGTGTCGCAAGTTTGTTCTGGCCAGTTCACATGGAAGTGAGCTAGCAACAGCTGGAGAGTTGCGCGAATCCAAATCCTACTGTGGGTGGACGAAATCCTGCACCGCTTGTCTTGTTGTGATGCTGCCCTTCCCACGGTTGATTTGCGGAAAGAGCAAAGCAACCGTTTCTCTCTCACTCGCAACTCAAGCGAATCGACCGGATCTGACCTTTTGGTTTTCCTATGTTGGGTTCCCAGGTTTCGTCGGCAACCCGAATGGTGATCACCTTTCATTTTTTCAGGGTGGTTTGAAGACCAAGGCATTAGACTTCTTCGTGGGGCCAAAACCGATCCACTTTGCTGAAACTTGTTGGGGCTCAAAGACCAACCCACGTGGCTGCCCGCTAACGATAAGATGGGGTGGGGGGCGTTTTGGTCGCTCCTTCGTTCGCGCTTCGCAGAAGAAGAACACACCACTGCCACCACGACTCAGCTGGCACGGGGCCTCAGATTTGACAACAAGACAAAGGTTTGGATTGAAGGCGTTTGCTTCAGTGGGGTCTCTTTGGACATCTTACGCTCACTCCCTGAGTTTCTGGACTTTAGACTTTTTGAGAAACCATTCTAAGTAGCAAGCAAAACAAACGGTTGCTGTTTTTGGCCTACGATCGGAAGTAAGAACATTACATGAATGACAGAAGGCAACCATCGACAAACTTTTAGAGCCTCCGGCACACTCCGCTGACATTCCATTCATTTATTTCCCTTCATTTCGCCTTCATTTCCCCTGTACCCCTTCATGTCCCCTTCATGTCCCTTCATTGTGTCCTTTTTGCCAACAGGGGGCTCTTGACCTTCTCCCCCCCCCGAACAGAAAATGAGGGACACGCCCAGATACTGTGGACGGACGAAATCCATTGCGCACCACCCAAGAAACCCTAGAATGCTTAAACTTCCCTTGTAAATACCAACAAAAGTTCTGGTTTCAACCGTGGTTTTACAGTGGTGCGAAACGGATTTGGTCCATCCACAGTATTATCCGTCCCCTTTGGTGTCGTTTGGGGATTCCCTAAAAGAACCATATTGCGGATGGACGAATTCCTGCACCACCCAAGAAACCCTATAATGATAAATTCCCCTGTAAATACCCACAATGGTTTCAAGGCGGTCCGAATTGGATTGAGGCCCTCCAGAGTTCGGTGATGAAGCTCCAGCTCTTGCCCGACGGAGGCGGGTCCGACATTTTTTCGGAACGGGGGGGATGCGGCAAAATTAATTGCAAACCAAGTGGTTAGACCCAGAGGGTGCCTATGAACGTTCTGAGGAGGTAGACCCCTTTTTACCCCCCAAAAGCCATTCTGATGATGTACCAAGGGACCCTTTGGGCAACAAAATGTCCTCCATTTCCCTTTTTGGGACCTCTAAAAGTGGCAGCTTCAATGGAAGCCACCGGTAGATTGCAACTTTTGAAGGGGAAATCCCGTGACCCCTGCCCAAAGTGCAGATTGGAATGGTGTTTTTGACTCTTCGGCTACGCTTTTTGCATTCAAGGAAAGCCAACACTTCACTCTTGCCATGTTTTAGGTGTTTATGTTGTTTGTTTCGGACTGCAATGTCACTTTTTGGGCTGGGTCATCATTTTTGTGTCAAACAAAAGGGGTCCATGGAGGTCCATTGAGGGTCCAGGGAGCTTGTGGCCTGGACGATTTTATCTAGGGGTTGAGTTCTTTTCAAAAAAAACCAGCCATTTCCCCCCAGGGTTTTTGGTGGTTTTCTAGAAAGAAGGATCCCTGGAAAGAATGGGGAAGTTACCCCTAGATTTTAGGGGAAAACACAGAGTGAGGCTACATTTTTGGACCAACCCGCTCGATCGGAAGTGGGCTTTCATTCCATTTGCGGTTTAGAGGTCCGCGTCATTCAACCTTCTTGGAACGACTCTAAGAAGGCTCCCTGAAAAGATTCGTTTAGCCATCACTTCCATTTGCGCTTCAGATATCTTTCATTCTCCCTGGTCGGTTTTGAAAGGAATCTATCACTACTGCAGGGTCCAAGGGGGTGGGGGGGGTGCCCAAAGGCTCCGGGGGCTGTCAACTCCCCGCCCCTCCGCAGCGATTCCCAATCCTTTAAAACTTGCCGCTGCTCAGGGAATGGCCCGGGGTGTTGGGAGTCAACCTAGGGATGCCCTTAAGAGAAAGCACATCGGGGATGGATTTTGCCGGCGGCATTCTCTCATTCCGTGCATCTCCCCAACCAGCAAGAAGACCAACCAGCCCGAAAAGGCCTAAGCCGCCAAAGGACCAGTTTCTTTTCTTTGCCGAAATCATCCTTTGAAACAAGCAACAACAACAACAACAACAACAACAACAACAACAACAACAACAACAACAACAACAACAACAACAACAACCTAGAGTCTCCATGACCCTTTAAAAATGGGGTCATTACCCTAAATACTGGGTTCATGGGCCTATTTTTGATTCGGGTCATGGAGACTCGCAGTTGACCACAAAGGCAGCAAAGAAGCGGTTGACCACAAAGGCAGCAACAAAAGCGAAGATCGGTCCCTTCAAAAGGCACAAACATAGGTCCATGACCAACCATTCTTTCGGATGACCAACCATTTTTTAAGGGTCAGAAGGAGACTGCACGGGGGTCGCAACCCGAAGTCCCGGGATCCGAGGGCTTGGCCAGCCTTACCTGGCCTCCAGCGCTGGCTGGACCGCCGCGCAGCTGCGCATGGCCACGCTCATCAAGGCGCGAGCCGCGCCGGCGATGCAGCGCGGATCCGGAGGATCCGGAGGACTCTGGAGGTGGAAAAAAAGGAAAATTAGGTATCCCAGAGGGCCCCTTGGTACTTCAAGAGGATGGGTCTTGGGGGGGTAAAAAGGGGTTGTTCAGTACCTCCTTGGAAGGTAATTGGACCTTGTGGGTATGGGTCGGGAAGATCGCAACGCCAAAATCGGTTGCCCTGTGGAAACATGGACCAGAACCTGCGGGGCCCTGGTATGTTGATCCATACCCAAATCGCTGGAGCTGAAGCCGCAAATGTTTGCAGCTTCCCCCCAAAAAGGGGTAGTCTTGGGCCCGGCGGGAAGGTAGGGGTTGCCCATTTACCCTCTACAAGAACCAGGGAGTCAACCACCAAAATCAATTACCAGCACCCTCCGACTACCGTCTAAATTTTATTTTCGGAACTACCGGGTATTTGGCAGTAGTTCCGAAAATAAAATAAACGACAGTAGATCCGCGATCTACGGTCGTTTCATGTGGCCCCAAAAAGTGAAAAACAAGACCACGGGGTGACACGGTGGCACGGGGTGACACACAGGCGACACGGGGTAACACGCAGGCGACACGGGGTGACACGGGGGCGACAGGGGGCGACACGGGGGCGACACGGGGGCGACACGGGGCGACACGGGGGCGACACGGGGGCGACACGGGGTGACACGCTCAAACGACAGTAGTTCGCAGCGATCTACTGTCGTTCTGGGGGGGGCGACACGGGGGCGACACGAGGTGACACGGGGGCGACACGGGGGCGACACGGGGTGACACGCAGGTGACACGAACTGACACGGGGTGACAGGGGTGACAGGCTGTGAGTCGCTTGCTGCACTTGCTGCCACCCCTTGATTGCTACCACCCCCGCTATGGCATCTCCCCGTTGCAAACAGTAGCTAGCAGTACTTAGACTATGGGCATCCCGCAAATAAAACAATTGACAGTAGTTTTTCTAACTACGGTTGTTTTGGGGAAATTTCTATCTACTGCCGTTTGGGCAGTAGTCGGAGGGTGCTGGTAGGGAATGGCTGATAATCTTCCAACACTTCCTGAGTTTGTGGACTTTCGTCACTTTCTGAGTTTGGGCCACTTTGCTGGTAAACAAACAGTTCGGACTGTTTTTGGCCAATCCATTTCGCCACTGTCAAAGTCCCCCATAAGTGGTGGCTGTAAGGAAAACCGCCAATTCCAGCTTTTGACTTCAAACCCCAGAAACAGTCAAAGTAAGGACACCAGAGCTTGTGACGGACATTTATCGCGAGATGCAGGACGAGTTTTTTCCAGTAACACATAGAAAACGAGTTGGACCGGGGGTCCCCAAATTTTAGTAAGGACATGATGCATATTTTAGGAATCTGCGCATGCCATTATGGTGGATTCTCAAGTATAGTGGTTTGAATGGGTGATTCCCTTCCACAAGCCAAAAGGGAGGCTGCTGTTTGAGAAACAGATCGGTGCCCTTTTTGCCCCCCCCCCCCCAACAAAAAGGAACCCCCACCACTTGTTGTTTGCTCTGGGCGAGTTTGCCTTAAAAGGGATGGTTTGGGGGTGATTTGGTCCACCATACTGTGGATGGACGAACGGATTCGGTCCCACCACTGAACAAGCCCTGGATAAATTCGATCCTCCCGGTAAATATGTTATGGTTTCATTTGCAGGGCTTCGCAGTGGTGCGAGAAGCGGAGCGCGCAAAAATCCACAGTAGGGATTTGTGTGTTTAAGAATTTGTTGTGATACATCCGGTCGCTCGCTTTTTGGTAGCCCAACCCGAACTCTGCGCTACAACCTGCAGCCCTTGCCTGAAGAGAAGCGCCTCAAGCGGATCATCCAGCGTAGCGATCTCACTAGAGACCCCTCTTGAACGAAACCACATTTGTTGTGATGCAAAGGGATCCATTTTCAAGTGGGAAAAAGCTGATGGACAACGTCAAGGGCAGGGATGGGTGGTTTATTAACCATTGTCACCCCCAAACACCAAAACTTCATGTTGGCAATAAGTATTGACAGTGGCTCACGCGCTTGCAATACGAAGGGATTCCATCTTTCTTCCGGCTGCAAAGCCTCTAATTTCAGACTCTGGGGAGCCATACCTAAGGGACGGGCTACTCACTGCTCGGTTCTGGAACTCCACAAAAACGGGACCTGCCCCGCCCGCCGATCCCTAGCCCGTTTTTCAACAACCAACTGCTGAAATCGTTTTGGGGGTCGATAGGCCCAGAGAAGCTCCGGTGGTCTGGCGCAGCTTTTCAGGGAGGGTTCCGGAGATTCGGCTCCAGGAAATTCTGGGGCTGTGGATACCACCTGCCCTGGGGTTGATTCCCCATTCTTTTCAATCATCGTTCTTCTCAACATCCTGCCGGTTTCCCTGAATTTCTGGAGGTTTGCTGGAAAGATTCGGATCCCTGGGTTCAGAATGGACATGGAAGGTACCCCTCGACTTTTTGGGGCTTTGGGATCAGCTGCAAATCAAATCGTTTCGGTGGCCTGGAGGCCTAGTGGACAGTTTAGGCATCCCCAGATCTCCGTCGAAAGCTACCCGAAAAGCGAAGCGACAGGTCGCTTCGCTTTGTCCCTCATCCGTGGTTTCCCTAAGCGGTTTCCCTTTGAAACCCAGGGGGGTGTACCTTTCGGCTCCAAAAAGAGCACCAAAGCCACAGCAAGAATGCTTCCCCCAAAACCCCTCCCAAAAAGCGAGACATCAACGGGTCAAGCCAGCGACAGGTGAACGGCCGCGTGGCGAAACCCAGCCCGGGCGCCTATGCTTGTTCCTTTTCTAGGTTTTGCAGTAGTGCCCTTTTACTCCTTTTGGGGGAGGGTTCCCCCTACTAATATAGACTACAGAAAAAAAGGGTACCCTTATTCTATCCTCTCTACTGGAGGACCTAGTTTTTTTGGGCTGTTCTGCCAGCGAATTGTGTGGCTCAACTTTGGCTTTTAGGCTTTTCGTCGGTTTAGTGGTTGGGTTTTCAGATTTTTTACCCACAAGTTAGTCACTTTTAGTAGGGGATCTGAAATGTTAGCAGCTGAGTTTGTCTGTTTCAAGGGAAACCACCAGTCAATTGCAACTTTTGATTTGCGGAATTCCAATGACCACTGATAGGGTGTGTCTGCTCAAAACATGTATTCCCCAAATTTTGCCACCTTGAAGTAAATGGAAACAAAGACCTGCGGTTTGCCCTGGCTCTTGAAATTTGAGCGACACACACCAATAGGGGACCTCCTTTAAGCCACTATCCAAAAGGGTCCCTGTTTTGAGAGACCCTGGTGTAACCAGGGAAGTTTGGTAAGAATAGACCTGGTTACCTACTACAGCGGCAACTGGAAGCACTGGGCCACGTTCAATTTTTTAGTCAGGCTGCGGTCACTTTATTCGAAGGGTCGTTTCCCAGTTGCCCAGTGGTGCCCTTTGTTCCTTCTTCTTGTTGGCGTTGGGTTCCCCTTTGAAATCAAGCAACCAAAGGATGCATCCTTTTTGCCCATGGAAATCCACTGGGCATCTGACCCAGAGGGTCCAAGTACCTCATGAGGATGCTTTTGGGGGGTAAAAAAGGGGGTCTAAGTACCTCCTCAGAAGGTACTTGGACCTTTTGGGTCTGGTTTTCCCGCGTGGGGACCGTCGACGGGTTCGGTTCGTTTAGGCGACAACTCCGCGCGGGTGGAGGGCATGAGAGCCCGCTCCAGCTCGCAGCTGGACTTGGACGGGCTGCCCAAGGCGAGAAAACCCCAAAAAACTTCCGAAGTCGCAGGATGTGTTGTTTACCTGGACCGAGCCTCACACTTCCAACTTCAAACATGGGTTATACCAACCCAAAATTATGGGGTGAGTTCCCATGTTTATGGGTTGTTCGAGGGTCCAGGTGCACCTGTTCGTGCTAAAGGGAATCGATTTCACTGCTTGAAATATGTTTATATGGCTGTGGGTCAAAAATATATACCCAAAATGGAACCCTGGTAAATGGAAACAAGGACTCAAACCTGCGGTCCCCTGGTGGATTAATTTCCACCCATACCCATATTGGTCCCATAAAAGTCAAATGGAGCCAGCATGCTCGCAATTTTGTCGGTAGCCATGGGCTTTCGCCATGCTTCGCTTGCCACCCTTGGAGTAAGCCGCGTTGCAGTGGCCGGGTTCAGCCAGCTTCCAGGGTTCCCAGCGTCTCAAAATGGAGCTTTTGGCGGGTTTTTTTGCAGAGCAAGGAGACCAGTCTGAGAAACACCCCCAATCCCCAAATCCAACAGGTTGATAACCCTGAAAATCTTGGGAGCCACAATCATCGACTTGCGCGAATCAGATTCTGCCAATCCGCAGTGTGCTTCCGATTGAAAAAGCATGCCTCTACCTGGGCGCTAAAAAGGCGACAAACATCCAACAGGGACAGTTGGCAATGAAAGCTGCACATTCTGCGCATAGGTGTCATTTCAGGTCAGCTTGGTTGAAAATAGTTTGTGCTGGTTAAGATTGGTTCAGCGCCATCGTTTTTTCCAAGAGGTCACCTATGATAGTGCGTGATTGATTAAGCTGCCCGCTTGTCCAAAACAGATCATACCGCATACGTGTCTCAGGCGGAACCCCAAAGATGCGTGGCCTCCTCTCAACAACCAAGCAAAAGCGGTCCCCTAGAATGAGACACATCCGACTGAGCTGGCTCAAGTAAACCGCGTGGCTTACCTTTCCTCGTCTCCGAGGCAATGGCGGGCGTAGCGGATCAACCCTTGAGGTCTGAATCTGGGCGTTTGGTAACAGTCACTTGTCCAAAGCGAATCGACCGGATCTGACCTTTCGGTTTTTCTGGTTTGGTCCATGTTTTAGTCATGGCCCAGAAATGCTAACCTTATATAATTTCTGGGTCCTTTTGTCAACTGAGTCAAGCTATGTATTATGTTGACCCCGGGTCTAAGTAACACCTGTCCCATTAGTAGGGGATGGGGCCCAGTCCAATAGTGGCCTGAATCTCCACTATCCAGGGCCAACATTAGTAGGCAACAACGGAACTTCCTTTTGAAACTAGCCTAGGTCCCCCACTAGCGCCCTTTTTCCCTTTTGTGACGGAGAGTTCCCCTACTAAAATAGACTACACAAAAAAGGGTACCCTTATTCTAACCTCTCTAGTAGAGGACCTAGCAACAGAGGTGTCAAGGCTTACATTGTATACGGGTCCCTTAAAACTCAACTGAGTTTTGCAGACCCACCGAACTGCTGGACCGCTTGCCAGGTGACTTTACAAAGTGTGGGCGCCCAGACTTTGGTTGTGCGGAGCGGTGACATCGCATGCACTTGTGCAGTTAAGTGTGCAGGTGTATGTGTGTGTGTGTGTGCTCGAGTGTATGTGCTGTGTGTGTGTCTGTCTGTTTGTGTGTGTGTGTGTGTTTGTGTTGCGTTTGTCTTGCGTTTGGGTGGCTGGACCCTTCTGTTCTGGGGGGCCGGATGGCTTGACGGTGAAAATCACGAAAAAGATCCCCAATTTTAAGACACACCCACGAGACCCTTTGGGGGGAGGGCTGAAAGGAAATCAACGGGAAACCAACCATTATGGGGTTCTCCCATCTGAAGACAACTTATCACTACACTTTTTCTGTGTTCAGCGGGCGTTTGCAATTATCTCTGTTGTGATAAAAGGGAAACTTCTTTGTTTGTACTGGTACCTGGACCCTCAAACTACCCATTCAAAAGGGATTTCACCCCATAGTGTTGGGAGAATAACCCATTTGTATAGGTTGAAGGTCCAGGTAGCTCTTTTGAATTTCACTGTTTCACATTGGAGTACAAATTTCACCTGGATCCCCTTCCCCTCAAGGCCTCTCTCAAGTTACAGGTGCGCGCCCCGTCCTTCGTGCAGAAGCCGCGAATTTACATCCAAATTGTTTGCCCTGCTTCTCACTTGCCTGCAAGTGCACAAATGTCCACTGGAAATTAGTTCGGCTTCAAAACTGGCATGTGCAATTCCATGGCTGTTGGTGGGAGGGTAGCTTTCACTTCCACCGTTCGGTTTTCCAGCAACAACAAGCGAGCATGTGTGCGTGTTTTATCCAGCCGGTGCCCTTTCAAGCATGGGCAAGATAAATATTTACTTGGGGAGAGGAGCCTCGTTTTTCAGTGCCATGTGATTTGTGTTGTGCTCACACCTGACAAGAACCCGCCTCGCACTGCATGACTTTGCTTGATTAAGCAATCTCCCCATAGCTTGGGCAAACATTGCCTACTTGGTTGAAGCGGCTGCAATTCGAAAAGAATTGGTTAAAGAAAGCGGAGAGGCATCTTCCCCCAATAGTGGTCATAGGTGATTATATATAGTTTGTCCTGGTCTTTGATGTGACCAAATCGCCCCTTAGACCCTGAGGAAACTCTTGGTTTTCATTTAAGCCTGTCGACATTTTGCAGAGGCAGTTTCAAGAAAGTGTCACACATGCCCTGTGGCCTCCCATTTCTGTTTGGGTGCATTGGCTGAACATCGCCCTGGCCCCAAAGGGTGTGCTTTTCCCATGGGCTGATTGTGGACCCGTCTTGACGCACAGAGTCGTTGCCACCTCAAAAGTGGTGGAAAATCTCCTCGTTCAGCCACCCAAATGAATGTCCGGAACTCAAAGAGTCCGAAGGGTCCGGACCCGGTTCCGGGAGGGTGCCAGGGATCTTATGGGGTTTCTGTTTCATTGAGGGTATGCACCCTTTTTGGAGAGGAATCCATTTGTCCCGTTGGGGTCCAAAGCCACCCCAGATTGTTTGACACATCCTCACCCGGCGGGGAAGCTGTGCGGGTGTGGCCAAAAGACCGAAAAAACCGGTTTCCCGCAATCCTCTCAGATCTGTTTGGTCGATTCGAGGACATTATGAGTTCATGGGCGACGGCATGGTGTGCGAGATCTCCTTAGTCTTCACTGCCCTCAGACCCCTGTCAAAGTTACAGGCGCGGAAATCGGAAAAATGCTTCTGCGAAACTCGAGTTGGAAGGTCGGCCATTCTCAACTCACCTATATAGTGGGTCAAGATTAAACCACCAGGATATGGACCGCAGGTTGTAGTCCATGTTGGCATTTATCCAGGATTCCCTTTTGATAAATAGCCTAAAAGTAAGTTTGCCCTTTTGGGGGTCCTGCACGTTTCCCAACCAGCCAAAGAGTCAACTTGCTGCATGCGGTAGGATCCGCCTGTCTAAGCTTAAGCCCAAATACATATACCCTCATATTCTCTTTGGTGCATTTTGCTTGGATGTTAGGACTTTAACTGTTTGCCAACCAATGGGGTTTCCATGAAACCACTAAAAGTTAAACTTTTAGCAGGGGAGAAGAAAGCAACCGAGTTATATATATATATATATTATGTTTATACAATATGTATACATCATTAGATTCATCATGTGGGTATTGCCTTTGCAAGAATGCTCTGGGGGTGTCTACCACCTATGTCTCATGCACACTACATACAGCTACAGGTACAAGTACTTATGCTCCGTTTCTTCTTTTTGGGGGTGGGGGGTCGGCGGGGGTATGTTATCAGGGTTCTAACTGTACAGCTGGTTTACTCTGTTTACAACCTAGCCTAACCCAGTGCTTCCAGTTACCACTATAGTAACCAGGCGAAACCATTGTAAACCTAGCCTTTGTTTGAGGCCAAAAAGGGGGGGGGGGGCTTTTTTCGGTGGCTTCCTTTCAGGACATCGAAAGACCCTCTCTTTTTCTTTTGGGGGGGAGGGGGTTCCCCGAATTGATGCACACATGTGTGTGTGTGTGTGTGTGTCCTTTCTGTGGGGTACACCTTTTGTTGCTTTTGGTTTGCAGGGAACCCGCAAGGAACAGGTTTCTTGTGGGTCCCGCCTAAACAACCAAACAAACCTGCATATATATTCAAGTGGTGTTTGCCATAGCCACCTTTGACAAAGACCATGGGGAAGTTGAGCCAATCTAAGGGTGGAAGTACATACCCCTTGTTCATACCCCTTGGCTTGTGTGGTTTCCACTTTATAAGGGGGATATGGTATGAACATCAGCAGGCCTCTCAGGGGTTCATTTGTCCAAGGGGTATGTACAAGCACCCCTGGAGCCGAAGATTCTGTAGGTGCGATTCCCTCTTTTTGTCCCCCGAAAGGGTCGTTTTAAGCATACCTGTTGGTTGCCAACGAACATGCGGAACTTGTGGTGTTCCTGTTGGTTCCCGTTAAAACCACCAAAAGAAAAAACAAAACAAACTCATATGGCTACTGTATCAATTCTAATAGGGGGCCACCTGAAAAGTGGTTGGTGGACATGAATCCCCACCTAAATGATGTCCACCAAAGGGTCCCCAATTAAGATTCAGGCCTGTAGCTTCCGTTTGGGGCCAGGTTTAAGCGTGAAATATGTCAAATGTTTGGCGCCCTGCCAGTAGAGTTAATAGAAGGGAGGCCTTCCTGGCTTCCCCACTGCCCGGCTGTATCGGCTGCCCCCGAAAAACCCGGGCAACTACACAGGGCTCCTTAACACATACATTTTGCCCATTTGAAACATGTTTTTTTCCACAAAAATAAAGGGAAACCACAATTTACAAGGCAATGTTCAGGTGTATAATGTAAGGATCCCTGCTACAAGGAGCCCATTGAGGAAACAACAACACAGCTTGCAACCTTATCCATGATGAAGGCTCTCTTTTTGGAAAGCCTTTGAGCTTGGGCTGCAAGTTGTTGAAGCTTAAGTTAGTGGCAGTTTGGGCCCCCGCCCCCCGCATCCCTACCTATGGACGGAGACTTTGTCCCAGTGGGGATGGAAGAACCCTATGCATATGGCTGTGGCTCAATAAACCGTGGACACATGGACCAAAACCCGCGTAACCCCTCCAGTTTAATTTTCATATTGGGAGACAGCTACCAGGGTTTCCGACTTGTAGATTGGCCGAATATTTTTGGGCAGGTCATCAGTTTCTCAAGGATTTGCGTTGCAGTGGGAGCCATGGACTGGGGTGTGGGTGTGCCGTGTGGGTGGGGGGATTTTGGCGGGGAAAAGCACCGTTGGTGAGTGGGAATCACGAAGTCTGATTTTTTCACCCAAAGGGTTTTCTTGAGAAAAAAAAGCACGCTTATATGGACGTGTCCTTTTTTAGGGGAGCCCATGTTGGCTTTTTAGGGTCTTCCAAAAAAATCTCACTTATATGGACCTGTCCTTTTTTCGGGGACCCCATGTTGGCTGTTTTTTCCTTTTGGCTTTCCTGCAAACCCCGCCAAAAGAGGGGTACCAACTCAAGCAAAGACACCCATACATGGGAAACCAACCGGGGACTACTTCCAAAAACATAGAAAGGCACCGGACCCCGCTCACCTCTTTGAGTTGTATGTTTGGCGAAGGTCGGCTGAACCAACCTGAAAAGGGTGGCAGAAATTTGTTCCAGACCTAGCGTTGTTCCAACAATGGACATGGACGGGTGGGTCCTTTGCAAGAGGATGGAAGTCTCCCAAAGTCCTTTCCACTTCCTAGGATTGGACATGCTATTTTGCAACCTAAAGGACAACTTATAAATTTGGTAGCATATGCAAAGGTTGCAGTAATTCCTAGGCTTCCTATAGTCCTAATGAAACAAAATAGAACCAAAGTGACGCCAGGGGGAAACCAGTCAAACCCTACTGCTGAAGTCCTTTGTCTACTGAAAGACGCCAACTTCTGGGGAGGGGAGGGGAAGACTCCGCCAGGTGTGGCTGGATGCTGAAGCCGCCCACGGCTCGCTCCGCAAGACGCGAGGCGGCGGAAACAGGGACGATGGTCCTTCGTCGGTGGGCTGTGGCCGGTTTTTTTTCTCCCTGTTTTGTGTTTTTTGTCTTTTGTTCTTCTTCTCTCTATTCTATTTGGGGCTTCCGACATTCCTTGGCCTCGCACAAAAAAGAAAAAAGAGTCAACATCAAGCTAGTTGGGTCAGGGTTCCCTAGATGTATCGTTGCGGTGGCACACGTCGCCGTTTTGGGCCGGTTGAAGGTGAGTTGCCCAAGGCGAAATTTCGGGAACCCTGGCTCCTGCGAGAACTGACTGGGGCCCCTGAGGCTCCGTCTTTGAGTCAGTCCCTTTGAGAACCCAAAATGGTGCACAAGGGCCTTAAGAGGCTACCCCTCCCAAATGCTACGGTAAAACATGGACGATTTTCGCGATTTTCGAAATTTCCGGAAAAGTCCCGAAATCTGGACCCTGCGAGAAAGAATGGACCATGGTTTGGGCACAGACCATGTTTGCTCCCTAAATTCCCTTTGGAACCTTTGGCCCTGCTGCAATTCCGTGGGTCGAATGGGGTGGGTGCCTTTACTATCGTCATCACAGGAGAAACATGTTACCTAGACTCTCCATGACCCGAATCAAAAATGGGTCCATGACCCCATTATTTTGGGTAAGGACCAACTATTTTTCAAGGGTGACTCTCCATGACCCTTTAATCAAAAATGGGTCCATGACCAGCCATCATTTTGGGTACTGACAGTTCACCCATTTTTGAAAAATCGTGGAGACTCCAGCTAGTCATGTCCCGCATATGAGTCAACCTCAGAATTATCAAAGACCACTTTATCAACGGCGTTTCATTCAATACTGGTTTTTTGCATTTTCCTTGGAGAACGATAGGGGACTCACAAAAAACGATACCCCTGAACATGGTTTGTGCTGGACCTTCGAGCTGGAGCTGCCGAAGTCTAACTTGTGTACCGTGCCTGTACTGAAAGCTGCGACTTGCGACCTGGAGGTTGCTGCCAGCAAGCAAAAGCCGCTTAGACTGACACGTGACCGCCGCAAGCTGCGACCTTCGAGCTGGAGCTGCCGAAGTGTAACTTGTGCACTGCGCTTGTGGTGAAAGTTGCGACTTGCGACCTTGAGGTTGCTGCCAGCAAGCAAGCCGCCAAGACTGATATATGATTACCGCAAGGCAGAGAAGGCTATTGTGTGTTTGCTTGGCTCTAACAGCTTATGGAAAATTGTGAAAATTTTCGTCACGCGACACACGCCCAGAACGATACCCCGGTCGATACCCCGTCGATACCCCGAGCATTGGCCCGAGTTGCAAATGTGAGGCCTAGTGCATTTGCTTACAAAAGACTACGCGTGTGGTTCCAGTGCTGTGTTTGCGTAGAAAGTTTGTCGGGTGCTTTTCGAGTTCGCGCGGCGCTATAGGGGTTTGCGTAGAAAGTTTGTTGGGCACGCGTGGTCACCGCGAAGAGGGTTCACCGGGTTCACCGGGCACTTTCCAAATTCTCACGGAGTCGCAGCGAGGGCGCTTTGACAATCCTCGCAGAGGGTTCATTGGGCACTTTACGAATTTGCACGGCGCCACAGCGAGAGCGCTTGGGCGCGCAGGATCACTGCAGAGGGTTCACCGGGCACTTTCCAAATTCGCACGGCGTCGCAGCGAGGGCGCTTTGACACGCGCAATCCTCGCAGAGGGTTCATTGGGCACTTTACGAATTTGCACGGCGCCACAGCGAGAGCGCTTGGGCGCGCAGGATCCCTGCAGAAGGTTCATCGGGCAGTTTTAAAATTCGCACGGCGTCACAGCGAGGGCGCTGTGGCACGCGCAATCCTCGCAGAGGGTTCATCGGGCGCTTTACAAATTCGCACGGCGCCACAGTGGGAGCGCTTCGAGGCGCGCGATCCCTGCAGAGGGTTCATCGGGCACAGCACGAGTACGCGAAACGTGGAGAACGATAGGGGACTCACTAAAAGTAGAATGAATACACCCCACGCAGCAAATATAGACGCTGGCTCATATATCGGGGTTGGAAAGGAGAAGGTCGGCAGCTCTCGTTTCTGCGAGACTTGCAAATAAAGCGCCATCGCAGGGGTGGTTTCCCATTTGCCCTCTGCAAAAAGGTTCGAATCCCCCAAGCCCTGGGCTTGAGCCCCCATAGACCCTGCCCCTTGAGCAGGAGGGTCCAAACCAACACATCCGCCAAGCACCTTGGAACCCGACCGAATCCAGGCTTGCCCCAACAGGGGCGGATTGAATGCAGAGCTGGGAACACGTTGCAAGCCCTCCCACAAAACATGGCTTGGTGAAGGGCGCAATTATTGTGCTTTCCAAGAATGGGTCTGTTCAAAACACCTGGCTGTCCTTTGCAGGGATCCTTCTCGCAGAATGTGTCAATGACACATGGGGTCGTGAAAGCTCATTCCATGAGTTCCTGGACTTCATACTTTGGTGAATCAAATTGAGTTGTTTTTGGCCAATCCATTCGACTGGACGTGAGAAAGAGTGAAGATGGAGAATCGACCCTCATAAATTTCCGTCCGGTCCGCCGGAAGCTGACATAGAGCAAAAGATCAGTTTGGGCCCCACACCGTTGACTTGTGTTTTTGTTTCTCTCAAAATTGGGAAGCCTTCCAGATGGTGTCCTTTTGGTGTTCATGTAAGACCATCCAGGGATTTGGAGTGAGACACCACCCAAAAATAGTTGTAAATACCGTAAATACCTCGGACCTTGAAGAGTTCCCTTCAAAGAAGTGCCACTTCACTGAGTTGAACCTGGATTTTCCATGCAAGTTTGATGTGGGGCGCCCATTTGGATGTTTTTCTTTTGGTTTTTTCAAGAAAAGCAACACATGGAAACACACCTAGCGATCGGCCCATGTTGGGGATTGCCTTTGAGACAGACTCATTACCGTGCATCTTTTGGAAAAAATGTTGCCCTCTGGGTGTTTTAATGTTCTGAAAGGAAGGACTCCTGGTAAGAATGGTTGGAAGTTTGCCTTGCAGCGAATTGCCTGGACCTTCAAAGGACCGATAATTGCCTTGGTATCACTTTTGTGTGGGTCATTTCGGCAGAAGAAGATCGGAATCGGGGCATTGGTCGTGTTCGGCTTTCCCAGGCCCATCCGATCCCATTTGAGTCGATTGATTTGAGGTTTCCGCCGCGGATTTGAGGTCAGCCCAACTTCCTCCCAAAAAAGGGATGCCCAGCAGCCAATTTTTGCCATCTCCTTTTGGTGAAACGCATCCGCCGGCTCCCTTCTTGGAACCTCCAAAGTGGAGTTTGCAATGGACACCACTAGTCAACTGCAACTTTTGAACGGGAAATCCAGTGACCCCTTGGAACAAGTGACTTGTTCGTTGATCACTTGGTCGGATCTCCCTGAAATGGGTGGTTTCAGGTTCCCTTAAGCAACCCCAAGAGATACCCCGAAAGCGGCCATCTCAAGGGTATGTGTCAAACTAAGACACCATGTCGACCACCCAAACAATGTTAAGCTCCAAAGAAACACCCACACACACCCACACACACACACACATTTCTCTTTGCAGAGGGTTGTTAATTGCTTGTCCCGGTATCCCACCCAATAAATAACACCTTATCTTCGAAACTTGCCCTGTCAAATACGAGTTTCTTCTTAAGGCGCGGGTTTACCCTCGCAATGCTTACTCCCGGAGTTCCGGGACTTTAGACATGTCTTTGGGTTTGCGCCATTCCATATAGAGTTTCAACTTGATCCGCTCAGCAGGTGAGTCACAAGCGGGTCTCTCTTTTGTTTTAGGGAACCCCCAAAAAGTCTTGTTTATTCCCTTTGGCTTCCCGTTATAAACCTACCGAAGCACGGGGTACCTTTCGCCTCCATATATATATATAAAAAGGGGGGGAAAAAATAAACGCCGCCGGCGCCCCCCGCCACCCCATTCGCACGCTTGCGAAAGCGGGCAGGCGATTTCCGGGCCGGCAGCTTCGTCCCTGGCTCGCAGGGCCGGGTGCTGCGCGTCGCCTCAGGACCCGTGGGAAACGTCGCCAGGCGTTTTTGGGCGCGACTTGTCCCTACATTCCCCCAGTTTAGTAGTGCCCTTCTCTCCCCTTTTTTTGGGGGAGGGTTCCCCTACTAAAATAGAGTACAGAAAAAAGGGCACCCTTATTCTAACCTCTCTACTGGAGGACCTTAGTTTCAGCATGCATTTCAAGGAAGCCAAATCGTGGAGGCTTGATCTCGATGTCTTTTCATTTCTCCTTCCCTGCCTTTCGAAGCGGCAAGTGTGTTGGTGATTAGTCTTCTCGTTTTGCGGTTCTGTCGGTTGCTATAGGTTCGTCGTTGTTTGGTTCTGCTCATATCTTCGGTGGGAGGCAAGAAAGAACCGCAGGATCCGGGTTTCCGCAGCGGTTGTTCCTTGGGCGAAGACTTCACGACATCCCGTTCCGGAAAGGGTGTGTGTGTGTGTGCGACGCCCTTGGAAAGGAACTCCTTTCTTTTTCTCAGGATTTTTGGAAGTGCCCTTAGCAAATCGTGTTTGCTCAACATTATGATGTGAGGCTCCCTTCGGTGAATGATTGGGTAATGTGCGCCCAGAAACCCAGAGGCTTCCAGGGTGAGGTGTGAATGTCTCCCGAGGTCTATAGGGTTGACGAAATAGGAATCATACTCCAAATCTGGGGTCGAATGTTTCTTCTCCCAACGGGGGAGATGAGGGGAAGCCTTGAGTGTGGATATGGGTTTTGCAGATTCCATTGGGGTACCACCTTCAGCTGTTTTGGAGGGGTCCCTTGAACACAGCCCATACATTGTTCAAGATTCGTTGAAGATGGACCAGTTTCCAGCTACTGAAGCTGCTTGTAAGTGGTTGTTCCGTGTTTCCAAGTAACTGGGTGCATTTTTTTAGCAGGCCCTTTGGTGGATATCAAACTTCGGTCGGGATTCATGTCCCTTTAGAGGTGACTCCAACTCTTAAGAGGATCATACCTGGCAAGCGGTTGCAACTCGCGCAGCTTTCGCGGCCACCCCGACATGGGAGGGGCCTTGAAACCACGGGGACTGATCGGATGGTCAAATACAAAGTCAGAATCCAAGAAGCAAGTGAACCATCCATCAGCCTTGGTCCCAGCCATCTGGTTCCTTAGCTGTTTAGATTTTTAGGGTTCAGTGGCAGCCCTGAAATTCGGGATCTGAGCACCGCCCAGTTAGGTGTTTGGCTTTTTATTGTTGGCTTGGTAGCAAGCACTTTTGCCCTGATTCCTTAGGGTCTTTTAGATCTTTTGAGCTGGTTCAGTGGGGGGGATTCCTTAAGCCCACCAAAAGTGGAACTGTTACCAGGGGATCTGACAGCACAGGCCCGCGACCACGGTGTGAGAATCCACCCAATGCTTCTAGTTACTAGCTACCAGTTAAGACAGATAGTTATCCTTGAACTCTTGCCGGGCTTCTGTATTTTTCTCTTGTTGCTGGTTGTCATTGTTATTTTGTTCCTTCCTTGGTTTTATTTGTTTCTTCCTTTATGTTCTTTTAATTTTATTTTACGTTCTTTCTTTCTGTCTTTATTTCTTTATTTATTTCTTTATTTTTTCTTTCTTTCTTTTGACTTTCTTTCTTCCTTCCTTCTTTCTTTCTTTCTGTCTTTCTTTCTTTCTTTCTTTCTTTCTTTCTTTCTTTCTTTCTTTCTTTTCGTTCTGTTGTTTTCTGTTCCCACGGGATCGTTACCTTACCTGCAAGTCTAAAGTTTTGGGTTGCTCCGCTCGGATCTTGGAAACAGCAACGCCGGCGTCTTGATCCGGAGCAGAAACTCCGAAGAAGGTTTCGCCTTTTAAGGAACATTTACCTGGCTCAATGGGGCACATGCTGTGGATCGACAAAATCCTACATTAGTTGGGATGGATGAAACCCGATTTGAATATTGATACAGTTACCCCAAACCATGCAGGTATGGGCACATAGTTGCCGAACCTGAACCCATAATATGTCGGTTGTCTGGAAAAGGCCTTGAGTTTCCACCAGGATTAGGGAGAAGCCTCCCCCCCCCCGCCCCGAGATGATATTTTCCTCTTGGCTTCGAACCAACCCGAAGATATTACGCTCAAGAACATCCACACCCAACTGGGAACCCTGAACTCAACCCTTATAATGTTCTATAGCGCGTGGTGGTTGATACGCCCTCCAAGACACGCGCCCAACTTGCAAGTGAACCAACCACACACGAATGGATTTCCTTCTAGGTGCCCCAGTAGTGCCGCTCTCTCCTTTTCTGGGTTCTCCAACTAAAATGGGCTACAGAAAAAAATCGGGTACCAACTTATTCCAGCCTCTCTACTGGAGGACCCCTTGTTTCCTGTCCATTTTTTTCCCACCAACCCTGGGAACCCTGAATAGAACCCTTAGAATGTTCAGGAACCAGAGGCGGTTGACACGCCCACCACACAAGGGGATTTCCTTGTTCCCCATTCAATGTCCCACCCTTTCGGGAAGGCGACGGCTACATTTTCATCTTCTCCCCAGCAGAGGGCAGCGCCGCCCTGGTGGACAACGAGCTCACCGCGGTGTCGGCCGCTCGCCGGCCGAGGGGGATCGGAGGCGGAGAAAAAGGCGGAGACGTGTTTTGGGACATTTCCGCTGTGTGTGCGTGTGTTGTTTTTTTGAGAGTAGCCTTTTTGGGGCTCATGTCCTTTGTGTGTGGTTTTTTTGAGGGTAGCAACTTTTCCCAGTTGCCTAGTGGGTTGCTTCCTTTTTTCCTTTGTTTGGGAAGGGTTCCGATTCCTTTAAACTCAACCAACCAAGGATGCCCTTTTTTCCCATGGTCACCGGGCATCTGCGCTTTTGGGCTGGTTTGAAGGGAGAGCAAAGGCAGAACTGACGCCATTTTCTGTTGGGCCCGAAGGATTTGGCACATGCCCGTTTCTTAGGGTCCGTCGGATCGGCACGGCCTGGGGCAGGGGCTTGTGACTTTCTGAACTGCAAACTCAAATTCACAAGACAGAACAAAACATGAACCCCAACAAACGCAATACATATGTACATAATTCGGCCAGGTCCAAGAAAACATGACATGAACCCCAACAAACGCAATAAAGATGTACATATAAAGATGTACATGATTCGGCCAGGTCCAAGACAACATGAACCCCGACAAGCGCAATCAAGATGTACATGAGCATTCACCTAATCATTTACCATAGTAACGATACTGAGAAAGGGTCACCAACTTTCGGGAACTTCGATCTATGGTGCGCAAAATAAGTTCCAAACCGCTTAGACTAGCACTTCGGTTGGAAGAGTTCGCCTGCAAGATCCCACGGTTTGCACGACCCGCTTTGGGGCGATAAATGGGTCTAGGGCTACCTGATCCAACTTTCTAGAAAACCTCCGGAATCCGAGGGAAAACGGATCCGATGTTTGAGACAAGAAGGATGGGAATCAAGCCCTGGAGTGGGGCGAATGGAACGGGTCAGGGCCCAAAGAACTGCGGCGCCAGCGAGTGAGCCAACAGAGCCCAGCCAGGGTCACCCACTGCCAACTTGGTAGCTAGGTTACCATGGACAGGGGTGGTCCCAACCCCTGCCCTGGCTAGCATGATTATACCCTACGTACTAAGTTGGCTGGACATCCAGGTACTCGGTTTCACAGAGTTTGTGTTGGTGAAGTGCAGTTCGGCGAAAGTAGATGGCACAGCTCCCCCAGTTTGGGGTTTCGTCGTCGTTCCTTGCCAACAGAAAGCCAATAAAGCCATACTGTGGATGGACGAAATCCTGGACCACCTAAGAAACCCTGGAATGGTGATTCGCCTGTAACTTTCAACGAACAATGGTTTCCCATGGCTTCAAAGTGTGTAGGATTGTGTCCATCCACAGTATTATTGTATGGACAAACTCCACTTCGCGCTAGTTGGGATGAATGAAATCCTATTGAATACTGAGATTCACAACCTACCATCTGGAATTTCGTCCATCCCGCAATAATTTGTGTAGGAAGATATAGCGCAGATACAAAATCCTTCGGACTGGTCACTCACTCCCTTAGTGCCGCAGACTCAGGCTAGCACGAGCGGCTCAGATGGGGCCATCTATGCGCCCCGGACGAGTTGTTGTTTTGCCGAGGTGGCGGGCTCGCGTTGTTCCTTGTTTGGTGGTTCTAAACATTCCTCACTCTCTGAGTTTTGGACTTACTACTTTTTAGGAAGACCATTGTAGCGGCAAACAAAGAGTTCGAAGTTTTATGCAAGCTAGGTATATATATATAACTATGCATCCTCGCATGTATATGCAGATAGAACATACTCATATATACATAGCTATATGTTTACGCATGCCATTGTTGTTTGATCCGAAGTATTGTGGCGTGCAGCTAAAAGCTCGCCGATCGGAGACAAAAGGGCTCACCCAGGCCGACGATTCCTTACTTGGGTTCTGCATGCTCAGTCAGTATGTGGAGAAGGTTCACGTTCGATCAAACCTGATTCCTCAATCAGAGGGGGTTGTGACAACTTCCATTTGCTTAAGAAGTCTTATTTTTGCCCCTGCTCTTGAGCAGGCTTTTCCAGACGTCTCCGCCAATTTGAAGGGCCCAATCTGAAGGCTCTCAAGCTCGATTTGCCCCGAGGCCTTGGGGTTTGCCCGATGTCCCCTCTAAGTGAGGCTAATGGCCAAGGGAAACCCCGGAAAGTAGAACCCCTCGTTGATTTTGATTTGGGGGTGTCCCCGTTTAGTGCGGATTCAGACCACTTTTGGAGGGGACACCCCCCCTTTTAATAGGACATATTAATTAATGTGCGGTAACACTAGCCTAATCGCTTTGGGCTTTTTGCTGGAGTAAAGGCCTGAATAGCTCAATTTCTCGAGGATACCCAGTGAATGACTTACTCCCCAGATGCACATGGTCCCGAAGAAAATACTGATTGGATCAATCCGATTCAGAGGAACCCTCTTGGGAATCCCCCGGCTGGTACGATCCCCTGAAATCCGAAGTTGACATGTTCACCCCAGATGCATTTTTTCGCCTGGCTAGTTTGATAAGGCGGTGTCCGCACTAAAGTTGAGAGTCTGGATCGCTTTCGTGGGTGACACCCCCCCAACAAAACCTAGGATGGGTGGATTAAATTAAGCCAACGTTGATATTATTTTGACACATACGCAACAGAATGGGCAAATACAGTGAACGGCAATTTACCATCAATTCAGCATTGACTGTGGCTGGTTTACTTGTGATGTGAAGGGCATCCACCGCAATGTGAAGCCCGGATTAATAAAGCCCTGGTTGATTAATGGGAGTGCCCCCTCCAAAAGTGATGAATCCCCACAAAATGGGAACACTGTCAAAATGAACCAGGGGTTCTACTTACATCCGGGGTTCCCATTATCAACCATAAGGGTCAAGAAGTGATAGCTCCTCCTCCAACCCTCCTTTGTAGGGTCCATGATCCACCGTGCTTAGATATTCAACCACCCTCAGGTAAGTAGTTTATAACCATGGCCAATTATAAGGGGACCAACCCCAATTACCTAGGTGATGACCATGGTTACCTGACGTTGCTTGGACATCCAAGTAGCGGATCATTTCCCAAGTGATGGCCCATGGAATTCCCCTTGGAATTGGACTTTCACCCAAGATCATTTCTTTTTGGACTTCCATGTTCCGTTTCCCCTGAGGTCTCCCGTCTCCCGTCTCCCTCCCCGATTTCAACACAAAAAGACTACAAACCCAAAAGCAAAACCAAAAAGAAGAAGAAGAAGAAAGCAACCAACTCGGGGAACAAAAGAAAACAAACACAAAAACAAAAACACAAAAAGCAAAATAAAGCAACAAGCTCGAAAAACAAAAGAAAACAAAAACAAACAAAAAAAAGGCGAACCCCCGAGTCCTGCGAGGTACCGGTTGGGGCCATGGACCAGGGCGAGACCCGCGAGCTGAAGCTCTACTTTGCGGTCCGGTGGCCCAGTCCGGCGTCGATCTGCGAGTCGAGTGGACGGGGATTTGTTACGTTGGTTTGTTTATTTTGTGTTTTGTTTTTTTTGGTCGATATGTTGTCTTCTGTTGTTTTTTTTTGCACGTCGTTTTTTCCCTCGAGATTTTGTCGTTCTTTGTTTGTGTGATCTTTGGTCTTCCGGATTTGTGGCTTGGGACTTGTTTTTTCTCCGGGTGGTTCGGAGCTTTGGTGGGTTGACACCTCCGAAACTTTGCCCAACAGATCCTAAGTTGTTTGTCAGGCAGGTTGACACCAACCCGTGAAGAATCCGCCAAGAGATCTTGAGTTGTCTTTCAGGCAAGACGAATGAAGCCGAATCTGAGCATACATGTTTTCCTGTTTTTTCTCCGTGAACTCGAGAAGCGGGGCAAGGCTTGGTGTGGCAATCAAGCAAAGTTCGGTGGCTTGCTCGTTGGCTTGTTTGGTGTGGCGTGTTGATTGGTGGGTGGTCGTTGTTTGTTTGTTTGTTTGTTTGTTTGTTTGTTTGTTTGTTTGGTTAATTGTTTGTTTGTTCGTTCGTTTGTTGGTTCGTCCGTTCGTTTGTTTGTTTGCTTGTTCTCTGGTGTGTTGGTTTGTTGGTTTGTTGGTTGGTTTGTTTGTTTGTTTGTTTGTTTGTTCGTTCGTTCGTTTGTTTGTGTCTGGCGTTTTTTGTTGCTGCTTGTCGGTGGAAAGAACACTGCCCTAGCTGAAGAATTCGACGTTGCGTTTCTCGAAGTCTCGGCGGGACTCTCCATGATCCTTACTCTTTGGTTCAGGTTGGCTGCTTTCTTTTGTAGTTCTGGTGTTCTAGTAGTTTGCTCTGTGTGTTCTACCCAAAGGCTCACGACTATTGCCCGGGCCAAATCAAAATGGGTTGCTGTTTGAGGGCCCTGGGCTGTATCGAGGGGTCGGACCCTGGGAGAGTCCATGAGCCACTGGGTAGTTCTTTGGTTTTGGTTGGTTCTGGCTTCGGCTTTTGTTGTTGCTTGATGAGACTCGGGAGGAAGCCTGGGTTTAGGGGCCCAAGTTCCCAATGTAAAATCAAGGGCCCGTAGGTGCACTGTCGAAAGAGACGCAGGTTTCTCGCATTTCCCTTTTGAGTAAAGAAGCTGATTCCCGAATAAAGGAAACCACCAGTTGGATGGTTTATCTCGGGTTCACCTTGCCATTTCTCATTCCCTGCCTATCGCGCCAACACGTTTGAACTTCAGTCTGATCGGCGTTTCCTGTGTACCGCTCTTTGGAAGCTACCGGGGAAATCGAGTGCCTACGGCTTGGATCCGGATCTTTTGGGATGCTTTGAGAGGGTCTCTATTTTAGGTTGCATGGTTTTAAAGGGAAACCAATAAGGAAAAAATCACATTTGGGACCCCTAAAAAATGAGCTTGAATAACTCAGAATACATAGTTTTGTGTGTTTGTTTTTTAAGGTTCGGGAAGCTGAGGTCCCACCAAAATTTGATACACGGGGTTTCAAGCACCAAGCCAAAAAGCACTGAGGGATGAAGCACCAAGCACCCCACAGACCCCTCACCTCACCTCTCAAGGCTTTCATTGCCAAGGCTGATATTCGCTCCCCAAGTTGCCGGACTTTAGCCACTTTTGGGGTGTGGGAGCTAACTTTCCCATTTTTCGGGGATCCTTCTTTCTCCGGAAACACATGGAAACGGCCGGTTCTCGAAAAGAACCATGGAAAGAATGGACCCTTGCAAGGAATCAAGCCTTAGAATATGAGTGGCAAAGACGGTCCACTCAGCTCAGGAAGTACATGGCCAGGGTGGAAGATGGCAGGTTCACAGCCCTCCTTACCGCCTAACGAGGTGGGCCAGATGCCCAACAGCTGGGAAGTCGACGTTGCTGTGACTGGCAGTGGCAAGTAGCGCACAGCTGGTGAGATCACACCACTCAGGTGCTCGCTCTGTCGCCACTTCAACTGGCAGCGACATTTTCGGGAGCAAGCGCCAGCGAAAGTCTCCGTGTTGTGAGTCACACGAAACTGTGGGGCTTCGGAAAGAACACGGAGGTGCTCTGGCGCTGAGCACGTGGGGCTGTGCTAGATGCCGCCGTTGTGAACCGGAGGTAACGGAGGAAGCAGGTGCCCTTGGGCTGCTTGAAAAACAGAAGCCAAAACGAAACCACCCATTTTTTGGGGGAGGGGGGTGCGACAGTTTGATACCTATGTGAGAAACCGCCAGTTGAAGGGTTATTTTTTTTTTAACGACTGCAGAAACAAGGTTCCTCAACGGATGCATCCAAAGACCACCGAGCAAAACTGGATTTTGGACTGGCCCTAGGCTTCCCCAAAGGCCCAAAGGGGGGGGGGAACTCGACTTTTGGCGACTTTCAAAAAAATCTGAACGGGTTTTGAGAGCCCTAAGCATCATTGACCCCTCCATTCAAGAGGGCAGAACCCAAGGTTTTGCACCTCAAAACAAAGCTGTTTTGAGGGCCCAAGATGTTTAATCTCAGGCTTTATCGAGCTATGCAGGGCTCCCCTTAACCTCAGGCTTAACCTCAACCTCCATGGGCCGTTTTGGTGTTTTTGATTTGGGTGGGGGTACCTTGCCCATTTTTTCCAGGGATCCGAATCTTTCTAGAAAACCGCCGGAAACCCAGCAAAATCGCATCCGGTTTTTGGACAGAACGACGCTTGAAAAGAATGGACACGAAATCAACCCCTAGACTTTTTGGTTGCTCGCTCGGTTCCGCTCAGGCCGCGGGCGCAGCCCAGCTGCCGCTGCTGCAGCAAAGGTCTGCGGCACTGGCGCCAGGCAGATGCGACCGCACGACGCGAATCGCTGGTCGTGGGTCCCAGCCGTGCGGTTCCACTAGGTCCCCCAGCTAGGTGCCCTTTGACCGTTCCTTGTTTGGGGGAGGGTTCCCCTACTAATATGGACTACAGCAAAAAAGGTCCTTAGGCTTTTTGGGCGGTTTTAGATATGTTTTTGGTGGTTTGGTGTAGTTGTTGTGGATTTGTTTGCTGGCTATTTGCGGTTTTAGAACTCGAGATGGTTTTCGTTGTTGTTAGTTGGCACTAACATTTGGTTCCTTGGGATTTTTGGGTCTTTTAGTTGGTTCACTGGGGGGAGGTTCCATTTAACCCGAATTCCTTCACATCATTCGACTTATAGCGAATGACGTCCTTCATGCATTTGGCAACCGCGACGGGTGGCGTGCACAAAGCCGTCGGGCGTTGAAGGGTCCGTGCCTTAAAGGCTTCCGTGCACGAGGCATCCGACATGGTGGGGAGAACGTGGAGGTCCGGGAGGGCTGTGACCCCCTGAAGATCTCCTATGAGCATGGCAACAACCTCCTGTGGATCAAGCGCACTTGATGCCAATGTCTGGTCTGGGATCAAGCAGCCAGACGGCCCTCGCCAAGCCCCCAACAGTTAGGTGTTTGGCTGTTTTTAGTTGGTTTGGTGGTAGTTGGCACTAAACTTAAACCCCTGAATGTTCACCATTTATTTTCCAGGGCTGGAGAGGGCCAGGATTCATCAGAGGGAGGCGCAGCCTTGAAGGCAGGTACTTTGTGCGAGCTTGTGAAACCTTATTTTTTAAACAAGTGCAATCAGACATGTGCTGTTTCCGGCTAGCTGTTCTCTTTGGTTTCTGGAATGGCAACCCTTGAGACTATGAAAAGAGGTTATATTGAAAAAAGTATTGCCAATCACCATTTTTTTTTTGGGGGGGGGGGGCGGAATAGCCGGTAGTCTTTAATCAGAGGGGGGTGTGGGAGGCGCCTCCAAAAAACTGATAGAGATGATAGAGGGTTTTTTGGCCAAGCCCTTGTGAGCGGCTTTCGCGCAGTAAGTATTGGCTGGAAGTCGGCTGGGAAAACCGGGCGTCTTTAATCTGAGGGGAATCACCAATCAAGTGCCAACATGGGGTGCTTTAACGAGCTTATTCTCCGTTTGGCGCTTGGGCGCCGGGATGCTTCGTTGCTTGATGTAAAGCAGGGACCCCGGATCAAATCAACCAGAAAATTGCCTTAGCCCCGCGGTGCGTATGAAACACCTGCGTTACTCATCAAGGGGTCCGCGTTCAGTGGGGATTCCTTTATTTCAGGGCGACTGAGTGGGACCCCCGATGAATCGCTTGGGGGGAGGGGGAGGGGGTTCTTAATTAGGGGTCGACATTGCTGGGCTGTTCCTATTTACAGGAAAGGATAATTTATTTGAGGCCAGGATTGGATTTTGAATCTGGGGTCAAAATTACTAAATTTGAGTCTGATGGCTTCTTCGCACATGTTAAATGGGCCTTTTTAAGGGTATGCGTTAACCAAAAGGAACACAATTTGTGGGGTCCCAAAAAAAAGGCCCCGTGAAATGGCTGTGGGTCAAAAATGCGTACCCAAAGTAGAAGCCTGGTAAATGGAACCAAGGACTCAAATCTGCGGTCCAATTCCTGGTGGTTTTATTTTGACCCACACCCAAATATGAATTCCCTGTCAAATGCGCTGCTCCCCGAGTAGGCCCCACCCAGACTTTGGGGCTGGGCCCCTTTGCCTTTTCGGCCAAACACGCATTTCTTGGTGGCGAAGCCAGCCATCCGGTTCCTTAGCCTTTTAGCTTTTTAGGGTTTAGTGGGGCTTTCCATTTCACTTTTTGCAGGGGATCTGAGGACTGCCCAGTTTTGCGGAGGTCTGTGTCAACAAACAAATTAACAAAGCCAGTGGATAGTTCATGCCAGGGTTCAGATATGGCTGTGTTGTTTGTTGGGCCCTCTTGGTGTGGTTTAAGCGGGAAATCACGGGGACACCGCTGAATTTTAAGGGGGTCCCCTTATTTCAAGACACACCAATCTGGCGCTGCTATAGGGAAGCAATCGGCTGAATGGAAGCGATGAGCAGTCAAATTCCCCGTTGTGTTGCGGAATAAATTATTTTGCTGGGTTTCAATCAGCTACCAAGTTGCCTTCAGTACAACCCGCTTTTCACCAAAAACAACCAGCGTCCCTTCTTTCTCAATAAATGGCTGTACCACAACCAAGCCACAAGTCCAGATTTTTGAGGTTCCGGGTGAAGAAAAGACCCTTCGCCCTTGGAACGAGTTGTGGGCGAGTTGCATTCTCAGCGGGAAAAGACCCTGGGCCGACAGAAAGGAAACTTCCTAGAGTCTCCATGGCCCTTTACAAATGGGATCATTACCCTAAACAATGGGGTCATGGACGATTTTTTAAAGGGTTATGGAGACTCCGGGTTGGGGTGAATTTGGGTTTGCAACCAGGGTTCCTCGCCACTCCGGTGGGGCAAGTCGGACTGTGGCCGTACAGGCTTGTATGGAATCTGCTTCCGGGTGGTGACCCTCAATGGTACCCATTGTGGGGTAGAGTAGGGGACCGCTAAAGTTGTGATTGTTTTCTTTCTCTTCGAACTCAGCACAAAATTGGGACAACCGCAGGTCCTGGATCGACCACCACGGAGCCTACGACCACCACAACCACCACCACCTTGGCATATGCCCGGGACTCGGAACTGGTTGGGGTGGGCATTTTGTGGTTGTGTTGGGAGGTATGGATGCTTGCATACCGCTAGTAGAATCAATATATATATATATATGCTTTTTGGGCAGTGTGTAAGGTCTACATGAGTGACAAAAAGGAAACCTTCCTCCAACACCTTTACCAGAAAATATTACTCATGCCTAACCACACCATGACTGAAGGAAGCCAGCTGAGGAGCAGACCCAAAAGGGAAAAGTTCAGCTACCCAAGCATGGGCTGGATCTGCAAATTCCAGATTTTCTGCGGACACAGCTCGGGCCAGTGGTTTTTTGCTTTTCGGATGTAGACAGAAACAATATAGCCTCTGGTCTACTAACATGGAATTCGACTGAGGGTTCTTCAAGACCAGTTTCCTTTCAAAGGGACCCTTTGGTGGGTTCCATGCTGGTGGACAGGGGTAACGTTCAAGCGAGGGTCGGTTGATGTCCATTTCCATGTCAGCGATTGCGCTTTGTCATCCCTAGTTTGCCAGATGCTCGATGTATTAAACTTCCTTTGACCCCCGTCGACCCCTTGTTTTTGCCTTCCACCCATGGTGCAAAGTTAGCCTTCACATGTGGCCATGGGTCAAAAGCCCGTACAATCCAAGGGTAGCCTCAAACAAGCAATAACATGGCTGTGGGTCAAAAACAATGGTACCATTTTGGGGTAGGTGCACCGTGCACCGCCCATTTTAGTCTACTTTAGTTGGGATTGGGATGTTCACTGGGGGGCGAGGTTCCTATTTTGAGAGTTGCCCATTTCGACGTTCAAATCATCCAACTCAGAATGGCAGGGGTTTCGCGTTGTTTTTTCCTTTCAAATACGAACCAAATGGCGGACCATGTTGAGACCCCAATTGGCTGTATCTTTGTTTAGTGGTTTCCTTTTGGTGTCCCATAAAAACCAAGCAGCAGAAACTGTTCTACCATGAGAAGAGCCAATGGCCAACCTTTTGGTTTCCCTTGAAAAACCCAATCAACATGATGTTTTTTTTTTCACATGGTTGAAAACCCATTTGGATGTGCCTTGGTTTAGGAAGTGTAGGGCCCAAAATGGCAATTTTCCTTTTGGTTTCCCTTTGACACAAGGAAGGGGTGCCACCTCAAAATAGTATATGGCACAAGAGCCATCGATTTCCGCTTGGTTCTCCTTCAAAATCCAACCAACAGGGGGCCCTCCAGCAACAATTTCCTCTTGGTTTTCCCTTGAAAAATCCAACCAAAGGAGGTCCCCCAACACAATTCCCGTTTGCTAGCAACCATTTTCCTCTTGTTTTTTTCTTGAAAAATCCAACCAAAAGGGGCTTTTGCAGTTGGGACCTCCCCCACTGTCGGGTCGAGTCTCAGCTCGCAGGTGATGGAGTCGCAGAACCTGAAGATCGGAGTTCGCCCCAACGGAGGCCTCCGAAAGATTCCTCTGGTTCGACCATTTCAACCGGCGAATCCGGATTCCGGTTCAGGGCTTTTTTGTTGGTTGTTTTTATTGGTTGTTTTGTTTGGTTGTTGTTTTGGTTGTTTCTTCTTTGTTGTTTTTGTTGGTTGGTTTTGTTGGTTGTGTTTGTTGGTTGTTTGTATTGGTTGCTTTTGTTGGCTTTTTTTTTGATTGCTTTGTTTGGTTGTTTTTGTTGGTTGTATTTGTTGGTTGTTTTTGTTGGGTTGTGTTTGTTGGTTGTTGTTTTTGTTGTTTTTATTGTTTTGTGTTTGGTTGTTTTTGTTCGTTGTTTCTTTTGGTTGTTTTTGTTGGTTGTTTTTTTGGGTTGTGTTTGTTGGTTGTTTGTTGTTGTTTGTTGTTTTTGTTGGTTGTTTCTTTGGGTTGTGTTTGTTGGTTGTTTTTGTTGGTTGTTTTGTGTTTCCTTGTTTTTGTTTGTTTTTTTGTTGGTTGTTTTTGTTTGGTTGTTTTTGTTGGTTGTTTTTGTTGGTTGTTTTTGTTGGTTGTTTTTGTTGTTGTTTTTGTTTTGTTTTGTTTTGCGGGGGGTGTTTTTGTTGGTTGTTTTTTTGGGTTGTGTTTGTTGGCTGTTGTTTTTGTTTGTCGTTGTTTTGTTGTTGTTTTTGTTGGTTGGTGTTGTTTGTTGTTGGTTGTTTTTCTTGGTTGTTGTTTTGTTTGTTGTTTGTCTTTTTTTGGTTCAACTTAGCTTTCAGTTGGTTTAGTGGCTGGGTCTCCGAATTTCACCCGCCACTTTTGCTTTGACCCGATGAGTTGGACAGCCCAGTTAAACAAGGAATTGGGGGAGGGGGAATGCGACCGGAGATCTCCATTAATGGCTCCATTTTCCGTTTTGTAATAGTTCTCGAAGAGAAAACCAACAACAAAAGGATCCCTCTGCCAGAACCAAGGTTCAAACCCCTAAACCAATCCAAATCACAGATGCAGGGTTACCTGACCATATCTTCAGTCCAACCTTCAAACAACCAGACAACAAGCAACTCACTTCCTGAGTTGATTGGCCAAAAAGCAGTCCAAACTGTTTTTGTCACTAGAATGGTCCAAACCCAAAAATATAAAGTCCGAAACGGAACTCAGGGAGTGAGACAACCAAATTATCCACCAAATTATCAGATCTCGGCGATTTCCATTTTGCTAGTCTTCATGTTGTGTTTCAAGGTAGACTAAACATGGAACAGAAGCAGAACATATGTTTCTGTGAACTCCAAATGTAGCCCAATAAAGGTGTTGCTGTTTGAGGGTGTCCTTTATGGATTTGGTTTTTTGGAGGAAACCTATTTGGGTAGGATGTTAAAGGGAAGCCAAAGGAGAACCACGTTTGAAGGCGTCCCCCACTGTACGACGGACGCATAAAGGACGGTTTGAGTGCTGGACCCTCAAACCACCCATCAATATATATATATATATATAATTATATATATATATATACAGGGAATTCACCCACCACATGTTTGTGTTGCAAACAAATCACGTGTTTAAGTTGCATTTGTGAGGGTCCAGGCGGGTCATGTGTCTTTTGAACCTTGATATTGGACTGAACATATGTTCCTGAATCCTCAAACCACGCATATATAAACAGGGAAATTACCCACCATATTTGGTGTTGGATTGGTGAGGGTCCAGGCGGTCATGTGTTCTTTTATTGAACCTTGATGTTCAAAGGGAACATAGGGAGCGCAAGCCCTGTGTTTGAAGGACATATGTTTGTCATTTATGTGACCTTGAACCTCGTGCTGTTCTGCTTCAACAAGCACGCCAGCGGGTCGCCAACGGAGATGCGGCATCGTTTCCATCTATGGCGGCCATGTGGGGGTTGGAGCCCGCCTACATCGCCAAGCTAGCCGACAAAGCGCTGTGCATTCTAATTGTCACAGCACGCACACTTGCCTGATTTGACGCTTGAATCTCGCCATTGCCATGCACCAGCCAGCCGAGTTGCTTGCATGGCTGTGGGTCAAAACCAATGCTACCATTTTGGAGTAGGTGCACCACCCATTTTAGTCTATTTTTGTGGGGATTGGGATGTTCACTGGGGGCACGGGGTTTTGACCCATGGCCACTTTTGTACCTATGGGAAGATCATATTCGTGGTTAGTGCGTTCCAGTCGAATAGCACACGTCTTGCTTCCCCTGAAGGAACCCAAAATGCGACAGGTCAGTTGTTGACTTTTCGGAACTTCATATTACCCAATGATTTACATGTTAAGGTGCACTGAAATGGAGCAGGATCTTACCACGTGTTTTCGAGTCGAGGGTCAAGGTCCCACCAGGCAAAAGTGGACAATGGGTGAGCGTCGGAACCTAAAGATCCTAGCCAAAACGAGTGGCGGGTGGTTTTATCAAAAGAGGTACCGGTCCTTTTGCCATTTGGCCATTGTTGAAAACCAATCGTACCATTTTGGGATAGGTGCACCACCCATTTTAGAACCTTTTCTAGTGGGGATTGGGATGTTCACTGGGGGTACGGGTTTTGACCCATGGCCATTTGAGCCCTAATCAAAAAGTCGGACAGATGAAGGTTAGTAAGGAACACTCCCAACCATATATAGGCGCGGCCGCCTTTTGAGTTCTGGTCATTGGTTCGGGTACACCGTGTCTATACCAGGCTTGAGTGTGACATCCGTTTGGATTTTGTGTTTTGCGGCTCGGAATCCACTTTCACAGCGCACGCCACTCTTAAGACACCTACTGAAAGGCGAAGGCTCTGGTGCTGCTGCGTGACACAGTGGGTTTCCCTTTTGTGAACCTCCAAAAGTGGCAGTTTTTCTTTGGAAAACCGCCAGAAACTTTTGAAGGGGACATCCAGTGGAGGAACCTCCTCTTGGGGGGGCTCCCTTTTTGGGTGCCAGTGATGACGGGTCTGTTTGCCACCAAATTCGGGAGGGAAGACCAACTCGGTTGCCCCTGATACGCAAAGCAACCCTGCCTTGACATGTGTGTTGTTGGGGAAACAAAGAGCCGTCCACACGACCCAGTATCAACTTAGTTCGCCGGTTTGGGCAAAGTCTGGATGTTCAGAAACGAACATGAGGGCACCAGCCAAACCTCCCATCCAGGGTTAACATTCCCAAACTGGTTGATTAATCGGCGATCAACCCATGTAAGAGGTAATCCGCAAATCAGGGTGGATCAACCCAGTCAAGCTACTAAGGGGGAGCCGTTTTAAAAAGCAAACTCCAATTGGTTACCTACGGGAAAATATGGGTGTGACTTTTTTGGGGGACCCCTCAAAATGATGGTTTTCCTTTTGATTTCCCACCCAAAAAAGTGTACCCTGCCTTCAGCACTTGGTTCTGTTTGTTGTTGAGGGTACCCCTTTTTGTTGATGGTCTTACAGGGAAGTCACAAGGAAACACCGCCAGGGTTGTGGGATCAAGTTGGGTTTATCCCCACCGCGATGCAAGTTGGAATCCCCTCTTATGTCTTTTTCCTTTTTTATTTTAGGCCCTTCCCTCTTCAGACTCTTCATATATGTTTCTATCTTATTATTATTTTTGGACCCTTTTGGTTGTACAGAAGTGGATTCCATGCCCTGAGCACCACCTTTGGGGCCTGCGAGGCCTGGGCCAGCCCTTCTACCGCTCCGAGCGGGGCTGGACCAAGCTGACCTACGCGCACCAAAACTTGGAGTCCACATTTAAGGCCAGGGTTGTGGTTGATCAAATCTCCAACCACTTCTGTGATAGGGAGTCCCCTTTTATATGAACAAGATCGGCCAAAAGGAAGCTCTTTTGGTTGTATCACAGAAGTGGTCATTCCCCACAGCCCTGTTTAAGGCCTTTCAAACGCCATCTGGCTGTGGTGGTCAAAACCGTTTTGGGATCCCATTTTGGTTGGTAGGTACCACCCATTTTGGAACCTATTTTAGTGGGGTACGAGTTGGATTTTGACTCCTGGCCATCAAGCGCGCGCTGCCGGGGAGACGCGCGAGGAACGGCTGTTCTTATTCTTCGGCGCCCTACGGTGGATGGTTGCGAACTCGGTCCAACGCACCACCAAAAGAAACCCGACGGAATGGGTCGATTCCCCCTGTAAATGCCAAGGAGCCATGGTTTCAACCATGGTTTGAAAATGGTGCGAGATGGATTTCGCAACCATCCACGGTATAAAAAGGCTCAGTTGTCCAATGCGAATCGACTTTGGGTTTTCCTATTGGATCCCAGTTTGAGTGACCCCAAGGTGATCACCTTTTATGTCCAGGTCCCATAGGGGCAAGTGAGTATAGAACCCCGCAATGAGTTGCGGGCCATTTGAGTGGGGGTGTGGATTGTTTAACTACCATATTTTTTGGTTGAATAGAAATGCCTGATTGAATGTAACGCCTGCATGTATAAACATGTATAGTAGAACCATACATCAATGGGCTTTGGGTGCTGCTCATGTTTGTTTGTTTGCTTGTTCGTTTGTTTGTTCGTTCGTTCGTTTGTTTGATTGTTTGTTTGCATGCATGTTGCTTACATGGCATTTATATAAGCTTTGTACTGGGATATCCATGTTTCTGTTCATAGATAAGGATCTTCACCTAGATATAGATGCTCATGTGTTTTTGTGTTCAAGCGAATGTTCCTGTGGGAACCTCGCACCTGACAGCACGAGGAGCCAATATTTAGCCGAAGATGACACTTTTGCTGGCTCCTCCAAATCCCCCCTACGTGAGTGCCCTAAATATGGCAGGGAACTTGGACCCCCCTGATGACCCAACTTGCTGAAAACCCCCCAACGATTAGCGGATTGCGGATTGTGCCATTTGGCCCCCGGATGTCGAACAGGCTAGCGCACGGTGTTCCATCGTTGTGGGGGTTGAGAGTTGGTTGACTCAGATTGGGGGCAACCGTGCGAAAAGCACGCGTGCAGGCTGCTCGCCATTTTGCTGCGATGGTTGCGGTAATGAAGGACCTTGGGCGTGTGCCACTAATGTTTCAGGTACCAGCGGTTCAGCAAAAGCGATGTGCAAAGACAAAAGGTCCTAACAGCCAATCGCATGGGATCAGTTTTACAGTGCAAGTTTCTGAAACAAAGAAGCTCTGACAACATCTAGAGACTTCCTGAAGAATTGCCCTCGGCGAGCTTCGCTGACCCACACACAGGTGGCTAAGCTTCAGTCCTGGAGCTCGGCTCAGAGGTTCGGGACCACACCGGATGTGGAGCGCATCCGCATCAATCCGACTCACAGCTTGCTCAAGGAGTCTGTGGCCGGTGGAAAGCCGGCATCTTTGGGCCTTGGGCCCAAGGCTTGCTTCGCACTTGCTTCCAGCCAAGTCGACTCGTGCTCGCTCTGATCGCAGAGTTTGTCCAGACCGCGGCAGCCTGCACTCGCAAATACGACAACAAGGATGATGAGCTGTCAACAGCTCCCGCTTGGCTCGCTCGACTGCCTGGCTGCAGAGACTGAGAACCGATTGGGGCATTCAAGGACGAGCAGGGGCAGTTCGTGGTATCTGCCTAGATGACCCTTCAAACATGGGTCCATGACCCCATTATATATGGTAATGACTCATTTTTACAGGGTCATGTCACGGAGACTCCAGGAATATATGCATTTTATGCATACACGTATGTTCACTGAATGGTCCTTCGAGCCATTGCCTTTTGGTTGCCACATTGCTGCAGGGGCTACGTGCACAGTTCATGCGCGCGGTCGCCAGGTGGACGGGCAAGTGCTGCAGGGGCGTCAGGCGCCCAGCTCTTGGCAGGTGCCATTTATCCTACTTAAAGGGTCAATCGGGTACGTAGTAAGTGGTTAGCAACCATGGTTACAACCCACTGAACGGAGACTTATAGATTTCAATTCAGTGAGTTATAACCATGGCCACTAACCACTTACGTTATACTCTGCCCCTTTAAGTAGTACATCCACTGACCATTCTATTAGCCGGGAAATCATCATAACATACGTACTGTGGATGGTTTCGAAATCCATGTCGCTCCTAAGAAACCCAAGGGAATGATTTGATTTCCCTGCAAACGGCAACACACAATGGCTTTCCTTGGTTTTCACGTGGCCTTTTCTGGGTTTTTGGATCATTAGAAAGGCTCGGACTAAGTCCGATGGTTTTAAAGGGCGGCTGGGGCTTGCGGGGGTTTGCGATCTAGAAGGTTTGGCAGTTTGGGGTCAGACCCAATGGCCAATGGGACCAACTATGGTCGGAGAGGAACAATGTTTTGATTCGCATTAGGTGCCAAGCTGGTTCTCCAATCACTGAAGCAAATTCTTGGTTGTTCCCAGCCATCTGGTTCCTTATAGGTTTTTAGTTGTGTTTAGTTGGTGTAGTGCTAGTTTCCACTAAACCACAAGTTAAACTTGTAGCAGGGGATCCTCAAAAGAAGACACACCCACATAGTGATGTGCTCTCACGGTACTGTCAAACGGCGGCCATAAAAATCCCAGCCTTACTCAACTGACTTCCGCTCTTGGACACATTGCGATTAGTTCCACTTCATTTTGAACAGGGCAGTTGCATGGTGGATCACCGCAACAAAGTTAGCATTTTCTTCGATTTTCTTGGAGGTGAAATCAAAAGCGTGGCGTCCGGTGAAAGAAGGGCCAAGCACCAATGTTTAGGATCCACCCCTGCACCCGTCCTCCCCCTTGTTTTATCTAGATGAGACCTGACCTCTTGTACTCCTTGGTCGATGATTCCACCAGACCACCAGAGGAAAGATGATTGCCCATTTAGTTTTCTAGCGGTTGTACGGAAGGCGGAGCGGGAGGTTGGAGGGGTGTGCTATGAAAATGCCTTAGGCCGGTTGAGCACATGCTCCTTGAGTGTTGAGCGTCCCTTGGGGTTCAATCTGCTCGTTGTTTCCGGATGCAAATTTTTGGGGACACTTTGCTGGACATGATCACTATTTCCTCCCTTTCCCTTTTGGAGGGTTCCAAAGGTGGCAGTTTCAATGGAAACCACCAGTGAATTGCAACCATTGAAGGGGAAATCCAGTTACCCCTGATGATTCAGATGATGGTTTATGTCCACCAATCAATTTTGAGGTGCAAGCATAGCAATTAGCTGTGACGCTCGTCCAATCGCCACGTTTCTAAGGCGAAGGGCAGATCAGTCGATTTGACCCAGAACTCATCGAGGCGATTATTCACGATTGGGTGGTCGGTTGTTGTTAAGTTTGCTGATTATGTGTTGGTTTGTGAGTCGTGTTAACTATTGAGTTCTGGTGATGTTGCTAGCGTTGGTCATTTGTGAGTAGCGTTTGATATTTGTGTCAAGTTGTGTTGATGTGGATGGTGTTGTTGGGTTTCGAAGTTCGACAGTTACTGTTATGTTTGTTGGTTTTGTTATGTGTTGTTAAGTGCTGTCAGCTGTGTTGCTGTACTGTGATAGATTACGATTGTAGATCTTCCAGGTAGTGGCTCCTGTTCATGGTAAGTGGGAATTACGCTGGGCGCTTCCTTGTTTTTTGTTGGGTCGTTTGCGTGGTCCGGTCCGTGTGGTTCTGGGCAGGGTTGACAGAGCACTCCGCCAGGTTGCTACTTAAAGGGGGGATCGGGATGATCGGGTACTTAGTAAGTGGTTAGTACCCATGTTATAAGTTATAACCCACTAAACGGAGACCTATAACAATGTCTTGTGTGGGTTATCTCACCATGGTTACCAACCACTTACCTGACGTACCCTTCATCGATCGCCCCTTTACACCCCTTGTTTCAACTTTTGAGGGGATCTGCGAGCAACCAGCCATGGGCGGACTTTGGTGCCCTCCCATTTCTGGAGGTCGATACGATCGATGCAAATGAAGAACCTAGAGCCAGAGTAAGTTGAGGCGTAGCTGTCCTTTTCAGGTTGGATGGACATAGTTCCGCTTTAGATTTGTTTTGTGCTCCAAGGTAGGCTCAACTCCAGGGGTTAATTTCCCCGAAAGGGAAACCGCTCGGTTTAAGTCTACCGTCGGGTAGTCAACATTATCACTTTCTTTCTTTGTTTTAACTTTGCGTTGTTGGCATGCTTTTGGGTGTTTGTATTTTTGGGGTTTGTTCACTTTCAGTAGGAGGGGGGGGTGCAAACAGCGTTTCCGTACCAAGGTTTGGAAGTCAAGGTGGCGGATGGTTGCCCCAATCTTTGGCTGCAGGCGAACCACCTGCCTACCACTGTGACGGAGAATGGAGGCGGCTCAAGAAGCGAGCAAAGGACATGTAGCTTGGGACTAGGTCCCCCAGCTAGGTGCCCTTTTACCGATTCTATTTTGGGGGAGGGTTCCCCTACTAAAATAGACTACAGAAAAAAAGGTACCCATATTCTAACCTCTCTACTGGAGGACCTAGGAGATTTCCCATTTGAGCCACAAATCACAACCCGGGTAAACGAAGGTTAGTAGGAGAATCCCAATCACAAATGGCTGCAGCCGCCTTTCTGTTTCATTGTATGGCTCTGGGTAGATTATTCTAAAACCAGGTCCTGATTATGACTCATTTGCTTAGTAATGCCTGGTTCCCCTGCTGGTTTAACGGGGGATCTTTTTTTTTTGCAGGGAAGTTAGGCAAATGGAGGGGAACCAAGTCTTGTTTCCTTTGGACATATGGAATGTACAGATCAATACATTACTATAATCACAGTGTGATGAGAGATTGACGGATCTTAAGGAAGGGACATGCATACAATCTTTCTCCTCTTCATGGAAATTCCGTATGACCAGATACGTTGTTCCTGTGGAGATGCTACCTAAGAGAAGGAGATAGGTGAGGAATACCAAGATAAAGATAACATATCTGAATGTCTGGATTCCTAGTTACATCCGGCTTGCAATGGAAAGCATGAAAGTTGGGACGGTGAATTACTAAGAGAAGATGCAAGCCATGAATTCCCAAGCTCTTTGCATCGCTTTCCTGCATCTCCAAGAGTCCAGATATGAAAGATAACGGAGATTATTGGAAGGAAGAACCGATTTATTGGGAACAGAATCGCTCAATGGGATACGTTCTCTCTCCATGGGATAACATGTGAACTTTATTGGTAACCATTTATTGGTAAGAGATACGTTCCTTCAAATGTGCAGATAATAAATGTGGTTACCATAATTTTGACGTTGTATCTCTCCATTTCTTGTCAACCACATTCATTATCTCCAGATATTTGTCTCTCATATTTTCCTACATTCTACGCATTCTATGTTGTTTTTGGTTGGTTTAGTGGCGGGGTCCAGTCAATCCACCAAAAGCTTGTCATTTAGCAGGGGATCTGCAAACGCACAGTCCAGGAAATAGGTCGCCCTTCGCTTGTTGCTTTGATTTTTTTAAGGGTGGCTACACAGGGAAATGCAATCAACGGGCATAAGAGAATCCTGATTGTTTGGATTCTTGTCACCCAGGCCAAAGGCCGGAATCCAACCAAAAGCTGTTGTTTAGTAATCCATGTTCCGTTTGGATGTTTGTTTGTTGTTGTTGTTGTTCTTTTTCAACAAATATCTTGTGGTTTGTTTTTCAACGCCAGGGAAATCGCCCTCAACAGACAACCGGCTTTAAAGGGAAGCAACGGCTCACCGCGCCGCGTTTTCGAGAGGCCGGCCAGTGCCCGCGGCCTCTGCGGGGCGCATCACCGAGGAGCTGGCTTTGAACGGGGAGCCTCAGGCGCGAGGAGTTTGTCGGACGGAGAGCCTCACTTGAACCCAAAGGAGGTTGTGGAAACAGAGGTTCAAGCCATCGTTTCAACGAGGTACTGTGGATGGTTGCGAAATCCATGCAACGCACCACTCAAGAAACCCTAGAATGATGATTCCCCTGTAAATACTAACAAACAATGGTTTCCCATGGTTTCAAAGTGGTGCAGGATTTCGTCCATCCACAGTAGGACTCACTTTCTGAGTTCATGGACTTGAGTCACTTTTGGAGAAGACACAATTTGAGTGGTATATAGAAAGTTCAAACTTTTTGGAGTTCGATCCACTCATGAAGTGAGAACGCAAGCTCAGCCAGCCGTTTCAACTAAGGTTTTTGGTTGTTAGTGGTGGGTTTCCGTTACCACTATAACAGTTAGGTACTTTTGGCAGGGTATCAGAAAACGGACAGCCCAGGTTGGCTTGAATTGGGCTTGGATTGCTCTGGAAATCCCGTCCCATTTTTGTTAAAACCCAACTGGTGGGTTGGATTTGGAGTTGAGACCACCCCCTACCCAAACTACAAATCTTAAAACAACCAATTGGAGGGAAGCTGAGCTAGGGGCTCCGGAAGCTTGCCGAGAAAACAACTTTTCCCGTGGTGCAACCACACATTTTTGCCGGGGGGGCACCTTAAACATACACACCCATGTGTGCTGGGAACACCGGACATGAGTAGAACCCTGTTTGATTTTCTGATTTTCAGTGGGGATGTCCCCTTTTTTAGTGGGGGTCCAGAGCACTTTTGGGAAAAGACCCCTATTCGTAGGAGGGGTTAGCAAATCCTGGGTCAACAAAAGACTTTCCAGGTCTTTCCATGCAATTGTCTAGGTTCCAGTAATTTTGAGGATTTTGCTCGGAATTGTCCAGGGGGTTGATTCCTTTCTTTCTTCTTGTCCAGGGGGTTGCCTTTGAAGATCAATCCGACCAACACAGGGGGTGCCGATTCCTTGTTTCCCGTGGACATTTGGGAGTGGCAGTCTTGGTCTCCAGTGGCACTTTCCAGGTTCTTCAGGGGTTTGGGTCGTCGGTTTGGAACCCCAAAGTGTCAAAACCACCAAACTGCCGCTGAGATGAACGCCCAAACCTTTCGACTGGGGCACATCCATGGGCTCATCCACTAGGGCACATGCACGATACCACTTGGAGGGGCGTTTTCCAAGTCTATGCTAGTGGGGGAATATTGACTGTCGCTCGTGTAGTTTGTGAGAAAACCGTTTTGTTCTGTCTGTTTGTTAGGACACCCATTTTGCAGTGCGGTTGGGAAACCAAAAGGAAGCTAACCATTCTTGGCGTCCCCCCATTGTACATGTTGGTGTCAACACAGTGTGTTTTGTTGGCCGAACTGCTTAGGAAGGAACGGGTTCCGATACCAATGGGCAAATTCGGCTGCGGTAGTTTCAGACGGCCAAAGCGGCCCAGGCCTATGACTAGTTAAAGTGATCCAGGCTCCGTTTGGTGTCTTAAAATTAGGACCCCAAGATGGCATCGATTTCCTTCGGGTTCCCCTCTAAAAATGGACAGACCTATATATTTGTTTTGCACAAAATTGCGGATGCTTCACATACCCGGGTGAAGTTCTTGGGAAAATAAATGGATCTCAGCTTCGGAGTTCCTAAAACGAGCCAACAATAACTGACGCACATAGCAACCTGGTTGTGATGTACTCTTCCTTTTCCTTCAACAGACATATGCAGAAACATGTGTATATATTATATATACGTACATACATACATGCATACATCGCATAATATATATATATATATGCACTCGTACATGTAATGAATTATGTGTACATGTCATTCCCCCGGGCTTTTTGTTTGGACTTCACGTTTGTTGCAGACCAAGTCACTCAATGTCGAGGTGCTCGCGGGACACGAAGGGAGGTCTTTTTGAAGCCAGATCAGCCCTTGGTGTGCCTTTTCCTCTGGAAAAGAATCGCCCCTCTTGTAGAAACCCTCTTCATTTCAGTGACCACCGGAATAAATTGGCCGCCCCTTGGTAGAAGCCCGGTTCATTTCAGTGGAAACCCTTCTTGTAGAAACCAGCTTTTCAAGGGCGCCTCAGACGAACCGACCGGTCAGGCGAAGGTGATCAGATTCTTGGACTCCGAGTCGCCTGAGAGTTCAGCGGATCGGGGATACGTGGGAGTGTCGTAAAATCGGGACCCCCCAAAAAATGCCTTCGGTTTCCCTTCGGTGTTCCCTTAAAACCTCCAAACCAGGGGTACCCTCAAAGAAAGACACGCCCACATGGGCTGAGAATCACCGACTGGGAACCCAGGATCTAGGTAGAACCCCTTGATTTGGATTGGGGGGTGTCCAATTTCTGTTATTGGGAGTCCGGATCACTCTTGTGGGTGACTCCCCCCAATAGGACACCCCTTATTGCTTTTTTGGTATCATAGGTGTCCTTCTCTGGTGAGTTCGTTAGAATTAGATGAGTTCCGCTGGTTTGGACGGATTGTGTGCCATTTCGGTCACCTATCTTTGATATTTTACCAGGGACACCCATCGATATTGTCCAGTTCGGTCAGCTATGTTTGGCATTCCTTCATGTTTCCTTCCAACCAGTAGAACGCACCAACTGTTTGGTGGTGTTTTGAATTGACCTTTTGACTGCCTGGTAGGAAATTATCGAATGGAGATGCGTTATGGAAGCAACAGATGTGCCATTTGGATGCTAAATAACCCATTTGTGTTTGTCACTCTCTGATTCCGTTTCGGACTTTGGGCACTTTTGGGAAGACCAACTTAATGGTAAACACAAAGTTTAGATTTCTCGCGGCCAATCCACTCCATTGGGGGTCGCATAATAACCTCCCCCTTTGAAGGTCAGGGTGGGACTTTTGGTGGCGAGGTGTCCCACCCTGTCCAAGTCATAGGGAAAGGATGGGAGGCGGTTTTGCAGGCCTATTTGTTTTTATTTTACCCAAACGGAAGCCAACAGGGATGCGCATTGTTCAGCTTGTCCAGACTCGTTCATCGCACTTAGAAGTGATTTGCTCGGCCGAGAAAGGGCGCATGGGAGGCCTTTGAGAGGAATCAGGTGGGCGGTCAATGGGTCTGGGAAGCGACAGGACGCGTCACTGAGACATAGAGTCAGTAGGGAGGTTTATTTACGCTTTCAGCAAAAGCAACTTCTTTTTGCTCGAGGTCAGTCTAGACCAAACCCAGTTTCGGACAGCTTTTACTCAACGTTAATCGCAACAGATCGGCACCAAGCCCTATTTCCGGAGGTCCGTCAGGTGGTCAAACCTCTACTTCCCCTTCTCTTCTTGTGACATCGAAAAATGTGCTGTGCTTTGTGCCCTAGGGCTGGGGCACCCTACATCCCTCCCTTTCGGATGAGAAGCTTCAGCTTTCGGGGCCAGTCTGAGCGAGGGGTGATGTTGTGAGGGGAATCTTGCGGAGCCCTCAACCTGCAAAACCTTGCGACAGAAGGAGAAGGTGTTTAGGATGTTCGTCTTTTTACGGGGTAATTACCTTCTCGGGTTTGTGTTTGTATATTGGAAACCAAAAGAACATGCCCCACCCCTTTCATATGGGCTCGCGTTTTTTGAGTTGCTGGGGGACACCAAAGGAACACCCATGTTGGTGGGCTCTCAAGAGACGCCACAGATGTGTCTGGCGGCAAATCCCCCCCCCAACCAAAAAAAAGTGGGTGGGGGGGTGGGGGTGCGGTTGGAAGTTACTCCGAGAGAGGGCTGCACTGAGCCTCAGGACTGTACAGCTTCATGGGCGACGGCTTAGTCTTCAAAGCCAACTTCACCTTCCGCGCTTTGAGGGACTTGTCGAACCTGCAGGCCCGGCTTCCGGGGTTCTTGTAGATGCGGAGCTGTGTTCTTTTCTCCAAGAAGGCAAGAGGTTCCCAGCCACTTTTTTTGGGAGGCTTGGGATTCTGGACTTAGTTGAAAAAGCAGTTGGGGGGGGGTTGCTGGGTCCCCTTGTGGTTGGTTTGATTGGGGAAAGGGGGAACCCTCTTGCCATTTTCTGGCAAGCCATACCCTTTGAGACCAAGGTTTTTGTGTGATGTTTTTGTTGCCCCAAAAGAATCAAATTTTCCCATGCGCTCTTGTCAGATTTCTTTGGTTGGATTTCCCTGCCAAGGTGACCTTTTTCTTCGCATACATCCTTTGAAGGACCATATTTACAGCCTACTAAGTTGGTCGGGCATCCAAATTTGCCAGCTTTCAACATATCTTCCATGCAGCCAGCAAACGGATCGGTTTGGCGTTTTCTCACTGGGGGTCTTAGACAATCGGCATCGACTCGCTGGTTTTTCTAGCTCGTCTTTGCGTTGTTTTGTGTCAGTTGAGCGCTCACAAAAACCACCCAGTGTTATCGGGTACGCCCCTTAGTTGGTGGTTTGGATTGGTTTGGATTTTGATTTGAACCCTGGGATCGTTCAGAGGGTAAAGGGGAAAGCACCCTAACCACCAGGTGACATGGATCGAGTCGTGGACAGAAACAGCCACTAAGCTCACCAACTTGAACTAGAGAAGCCCAACAAACCATCATGGGCCCAGAATCGCAGCGGAGCGGACTCTCGCCCCCGCACACATGTTGCCCTTTTTGAGCCGCAACAAAAAGCAAGTTGAAGAAACAATCTGTATGGGGGTGCTTTTTTGTTTAGGGGAGCCCCCAAACTGATGTGTGTTCCTTGTGGTTCTCCTTTAAGCCAAGCTAAAAAACGGCAAGTCCGCTTTCCGTGGACTTGAAACGTCCCTTGTGCAGCTTCACTGTTCTTGGATCATGTTTTTTGGCTTTTTAGTTTTGTTTGGTTCTGTTCATTTTTACTGGGGGTCTGCAAAAAACAAAGTTTTTTCGCTACCATACCAAGAGTAGAGATGGCAGTTGTTGTTGTTTTTCTTCATTTGAAAGGGTACAGCGCGTCAGGAACACACAAATCCACATGGCTTTTGGCTTGAGTCTTGGATTTGGGACCAACAAAAATTGGGGAACTCCCCCAATCGGGGCCAAGAAAACGGCACACACAGAGGGCCATTTGGTTTCCAGAGGGGCGAGACCAATCCCCCGGTGCCCTTCTTAACCCCTTGTTTGGTTGGGAGGGTTCCCCTACTAAACTTGACGAATCAGAAAAAAAGGGTAGCAACTTATTCTAAATTGACTACACAAAAAGAAATCGGGTACCAACTTATTCTAACCTCTCTACTGGAGGACCTAGTTGATATTCTCGCAACATTGGGGTTGACTTGGGGAAGCCATGTGTTCAGCTAACAATAGGTCCATGTGTTCAGCTGGGTCCGACTTGGGTCCAAGGCTTGCCCGTTTGATGTAAAGGCGCCGTGCACCAATGGTTGGGGCTTCGTGGTGTTCAGCGAATATTAGGTCCATGTGGTCACCTGGGTGTGGCCTTAAAAAACAACAGCTGGGATTACGCAGTTTTTAGTTCGTGTTTCCATCTACAAAGGTGCCATGTTGGGCACATCTGTTGGAGCAGCCAGCTTGCTCCGACGGGGGTCCAAGGCTGGGCCAAACAAGAGCCTTCCATTTGTTTAAGAACATTTGTTATTTTCCCCTGTTGGTTTTAAAAGCAATCGATCGCTACTGGACATTTTGTACTTAAGCAAATGGAAGCTGAGCGCTGCAGGTCTGGTTGGGCACCTCCGACGATTGGATCGGGCAGACGGACCAGCCCACGAAGGAGCAAGGCCAAAACGCGACGCGACCGTTTTGGGATCCAACGGGTTAGACCTTGGCCAGGGTCCAAACAAGGAAATGTGTTGGGCCATAAACATAACTAGGTCCCTCGGTAGTGCCCTTTCTCACCCCTTTCTTTTTTTGGGTTGGGAGGGTTGCCCTACTAAAAAAGAGACTAAAGAAAAAAGGGTACCCTTACTCTAACCTCTCTTCTGGAGAACATAGGTAAAGCAGATATGCATTGTAATTCAGGTGGGTTTTGAATCACCAATGCAAGCTTGTAAACGCAGTATATACCCATGCATACGTGATTTCGAAAAGAGAGTCCTCGCAAGATATAGGGATGTGTGGTTTCCATCTTGAATTTCAGGAGCGGGGCCTGAACATGGGTGGGGTGGGGAGCGTTTGATTGGTCTCGAAAATATGGATTGAGCTCATGAATATTTTAGGCAATGTGGAAAAAGGGCTGATGCCTTCGACGGTGATCCTATGCTTGTCGCGCCCTGAAAAACATGAATAGCTCGTGACCCCAATGCATCCAACAGCTTGTTTCAGAATGGGATTGGGCACCCTCAAAATGGGCGGCTTTCTATTGGGGTCTTCTTGAACCAACCCAAAATTGGCACCCTCAACAGAGACACACCGATGTTGTGTTTGTTCCCGGGCTGACAATACCACCCCCACTTGAATGGCATGGAACATCCAGAAAGGGTTTGGACACTTCAAGCTGACAAGAGGCCTTTGTACAACACAGTGGTCCCAGATTCCTTTTGTGTCTTCCATACCCAGAGGGTCCAAGTACCTTCTGAGGAGGTACTGAACGACCCCCTTCTACCCCCGTTTTAGGCCATCCTCATGAAGTAGCAAGGGAATCCTGGGGTATTTTTTCAGGTGTACCCATGCCTCGGGCCTCAACTATTGCAAGTGGAACAAGTTGGACTCCCCAGTTCACGGAGGTTTCTCCAAAGCAATTTGGTTGGCAAAGGGAAAGAAGCCAAAGGAACTGACTCATTCCTGGGTGTTTCGGGGCCCTTCGAGAACCTTACAGACCTCAATCCAGGGCTCCCAAGGCAATGTTCCGGAGGGCTCCTACATGCTTGGTCATTGGTTCTGACCTGGAACCTAACGGTGTTTATTCTTGCTGGTTCTCAGCCATCCGGTTCCTTAGCTGTTTAGCTCTCTAGTGTTTAGTGGGGGTTTCCATTTACCCCACCCAGGCCCCAAGAGGTGATCACATTCTACTTTCAGGTCCTTTGAACAAGGGAGCATTTGAGAATTTGCTCCCTTTTTGGATGTTTGAAGCTCCCTTTTTGGACCCCTCCCTTTGAACAAGGGAGCATTTGAGAACGAGGCGGAGCCCTTTTTGGATGCTTGACACTCGCAGGAAGCCGCCTGATTTGTCGAAAAAGCCAGGCCGCTTCGCGGGCAAGAGCTTCGTGCCTGATGCCGGCGGCAACATCCTGCGGGTGCACTCAGGCTGGGCAAATCAGCACGAGGTCACCCAGGAGTCCTTGCGGTGAACGCCCTGATTGCAAGTAATGTCGACCCCATATGAATCAACCCCAAGTGTATGAATACGGGGATGTCCCTGGGTTTAGTGGGGAATCGTATTTGGAGGGCAACCCCCCCCCAAAAAAAAACTGGGGTTGATTAATATGGGAGTCAACATTAGAGAACAAGAGAATCCTCTAACTTACTGTAGTTTACTTATGGTTCTGGGTGAAGCGTGTTCGGTTTGCTTGCAACATGGGTTTTGGGGGGTGGTTCATCCGGCAACGAGAACATGTTGAGGGTGCTGTGGGGGCTTCCCGCATTGCCAGTTCGGGACTCATATTGCTTTTTGGCATCGAGGCGAGCTTCCGTGCCGGAAAGCAGGATCCTTTTTTTGGGGTGTGGCTTCTAAGGGAATCCAAAGGATAGCCGACAAAATCCATGTTCGGGTGTCGCATTCCTAAAAGAGACACCCTATCAGCCAGCAGTTTGTACGTCCCTTGGATTGTAATGTGCATTTTGTTGTATCAATCGATCACCCAAAAGCTCCGTGACTAGACTACCAGCTTGTGTCTTTTGGTGTCCGAATCGAATGTCCTCTTATGTACCTTTTCGGGTGTACTTATGTTCCTTGGCTGGATCAACTTCGAATTGCTTCCGTTCGTTTCCCTGGAACTGGATTTCCAACTGACATGACGCGACCAACACGAATCGCTTGCAGATGTGACCTAGAAGGCCACGTGTTCTTTCCAGCTCCCTTTGGTCAAATGAGTTGGGTCTTTTCCAGAAACATGAACGAGTGTTTCCTCAAATAGGGAACCGCCGTTGGTTTGTTTCCTTCGGCCTGCTAAGAAACACCCCAATACGATTCATCAATTAATGACTGCACATGAAGAACAAGACGCACCGTATGAGCGGGCGATATCGGAACACACAGGTTTATTGCTTCACACGCCCCGGCGTGCAGGTAGGTTCCAAGCTACATGGGTCCCTGGGTTTAAGCAGGGTTTGCACCATTGTCCTTTTTGGAACCTCCACAAGTGGCGATCGTTTTAATGGACACCACCAGTAAGTCGCAACTTGGGAGGAGGGAAATCCAGTGATCCCTGTTAAGCATCGAGGTAACTTGCGCCATTGCTCTGACGCCACATAAAATGGTTTGACCCTCTTTGAGGTTTGGGCGCGAACCCTGATGGGATCGCAGAAGGGAATGGTCAGAAAGGAGCTGACGGGATGCAGTGGCCCTGATTGTTCCCTTCGGGTCCATCTTAATTGTTGAATTCTGATATACCAACATTAACCTCAAAGCGAATTGACCGGGTCTGACCGTTCAGGTTTATAACTTCGGCCCATTTTTAGTGGGGTCACAAGTTTCTTTTCCTGCTTGTTCCTTGTGGCAAGTGAGCCATGCCATGTGCTTCCATATGGACAGATTCATGGCGTTTCCATGGAAGCTTCGAAGGGACTTTGCAGAGGTTCCCCGGACCCGCCTTGTTGACCGATCCCTTTTTCCCGAAACGATGCATGAACAAGTGGCAAGGCAGAAACAAGGGATGGGTCCTTTCCCAGGGGGTCCAAGTCCGAGGAGGTACTGAACGACCCCTTTTGACCCCCAAAAGCCATTCTCATGAGGTACTTGGACCCCTGGGATATTTTTGAGGTGTACCAATGCCTCGGGCCTCAACTATTGCAAGTGGAACAAGTTGGAATCCCCAGTTCAGGGAGTTTTCTCCAAATGGACCCAGTTTGGCAAAGGGAAGAAGGGGGTAGGTGGTTCCTTGGACCCTCTGGGTTTGGGGGTCCAGGTCCATTTGCGAAGGCCCATTGGGGCAGGAAGCTCCGGCTGTTCGCCGGGGACTGTAGCTCGAAGGGCGCTGGCATCCAGCACCCGGGTCCCAATCACTGCTTTTGAAGGGCAAAACCCAAGGGGAACCCAACAAGTTGGGGGGGTACTGGATGTTTTTGTATTTTTATTTTATTTTTAGTTCTCCGATTTTTTAGTAGGCTGTGTTTGGATGTGTTTGGATGTGTTTGGATGTTCTCGGATTTCAATTTCTCCGATCTTTTTTAGTAGGCTGCAAAGTTCAAGGCATTTGTTTTGGCCAAGCCAAACCGTATGGGTGCGAAAGATGGGTATGCGGCCAGCAAAAAGTTGTGAGGTGAGGAGAGCGTCTTCGTGTACTCCACCACCCCGGGCAGCCAGTCCATCATTTCTTCGCAATATGGCCAGTGGCAACAGATCACCGACTCTTGGCGATCGTTGGTTGGTTGGCCTTTTGGCTGTGGGTCAAAAGTAATGGGATCCCATTTTTGGGTAGGTGCACCACCCATTTTAGTCTATTTTAGTGGGGATTGGGATGTTCACCAGGGGTACGGGATTTTGACCCATGGCCATTTGGGCGAACAGATAGCGGACTCGGGGAAGAAGCGTCCATTGACTCACTCCCTGAGTTCCGGAACTTTAAGATTTGTGGGAACACCATTTTAGTGGCATTGGGAGCGAGAAGCGTTCGGGGAAGAAGGGTCCCTATTCGGTCGTGTCCTTCTAGCGGTACCTTTTTTGGTTGGTTGGCTTAAAGCGGAACCAAAACAGAGCCGTCTCCTATGTTTCAGACACCCACCCTAGGGTTCCCAAAGCCCCCGTGGCTAGAGTGCTTCAGACAAAAAACAATTTGGATGACAATCCTTAGGGCAGCAGTTGTGGCAGCTATGAACCCAACCGCAACGGGTGGGTTTTGTTTGAACAAGGTGTGGTTAATTGTTCTTTGAGCCCCACGGGTTCGCGGAAGAGTCGCGTATTTTGTTTTCCATTTTTTTTCGGCAACTGAGCAAAACAGTGAACATAGGTGTCCTTTTGATCGGTGAGTTTGGTTACAACTAGACTGGTTCCACGGTTTAGATGAGTATGCCCCATTTACCAGGGCCATCAAACATTTCTGCAAAAGGTTTTCTATGACAGTGAATGAAAAGAATCGGTCTTTATGGGGCTGGCTATCCACTTTTTCAATTGAGCCCCTGATGATTGATTCGGCGTTTTCTGTTGATGCTTTTCTGAAAGCCGCCAGGGCGCCAACCAGTTGTACCGGCCTTCGTTGGGCAAATGCAACCTCGGGCATTCAACCAAAAACAAACAGAGGAAAACCACCCATTTCGGGGTTTCCCCTATTTTGAGTGAAACCCATGTACAACCAGCTAAGCAGCGCTAGTTGTCTTCTATGTAGCTAACCGGAAGCCACGCCTTACTTCAGTGTTCGGCCAAGTTAGCAAGTTGTCACTAACCTGGGATCAAGCCTCCCACTAGTGGGGTTAACCCAGTCATTAGCGGGTTATCAATCAGGTGGCGCCCACTTTCTATCTTGGCGAATCGAACATCCAAGTAGCAGAGTCTTTCCACCTACCTAGCTTGACGGGTTTTTGGAAGTCTTGGGTGTTGAGGGTACCTTTTTGTTTTTCTTTCTCTTCGGTTTCCCTGCACCAACGAAAAGCTGGTCCACCATTTTGAGGAACTCCCAAGTAGTGGTCTGTGCTTCTGTACCCTTTTTAGGTTGGTTTCAAGAAGGTAGCCCTCCGTCTGGTAGGCCCCCAGAACTATTTGGACACATACCCCAAGAACCGCCAAAGCGAGCAACACCGCACATCCCCACTTTGATACGTGCAAAACCAACTTGAACCCCTGCAATGGCTTCGTTATCTTCGTTATACCACTCCCAGATTCAAGTCAGTTCCCAAAGGCCGCCTCACGCTCGGAGCTCAGCCGCTCTACTTCGGATGGTGCCTATGGGATCTACGCGCCCCGGTGGACATTGGATGTGACGTAGTTTGGTGGATGTTTTGTTGGCTGATGACTGATGTTGGTGTGCTTGGCTTTTGTTGGCTGTTTGTGTTGTTGGGCTTGTTTGGTGTTGTTGAAGGTTGTTGAATGTTGCAGAAGTTGTGGAAGTTGTGAAGTTGTGGAAGTTGCTTTCGCTGCTGCTGATGTTGGCTTTTTAGGTGCTTGGTTTGATCAGTTGTCGTGTTCTTGGTAATTTGGTGATTGATGTGTGTGTGTGTGTGTGTGTTTTTTTTCGAGGTGAGTAATGCTTGGCATTTATGTGTGTTTAGTCTTCTTTTGGTGTATTGTGTATGTGTGCGGTGGTTGGTGTGTTCTCTCTCTCTCTCTCTGTGTGTGTGTGTGTGTCGTGTGTTGGGTGTTTTTGACGTGTTTTTTTCTTCTGCTTTGTTTTTTTCTCTTTTTTTCTGCGTTTGAACATTTTTTGTTGGTGGTTGGTGTTGTGGGGTGTTCGTTTTGTTTGTATTTTGTTTGGTGGGTGTGTTTTCGTGTTTTACGTGTTTTACGTGCTTGGCCATTGGCGTTTTGATTCATGAGACTCTGGCCATGGTGTGTTTGGTGCGGTTCGGGTATTTGGCGGGGTTGTTTGGGGATGATGCGGTGTTTTTTTTTTTTTTTAGACATTTTTTGTTTAGTGTCTTTAGGTGTTGGTGGTGTTCTGGTGCTTCCTGTTTTTTTGTTGTTTTATGCGTATTTATTTGGTGTGTTGTTGGGGGGGGGGGTGCGTTTTGTGTGCTGTCGCTTTGGGTGTGTTGGCGTTCTTGGTGTCTCTGTGTGTTTGTGCGTCCGTATTGTGTGTTTTCGTTGTCTTGTCGCCTTTGGGGCTTTGGTTGCTGGTGTGTTGTCTTGTTAGCGTTGAACCGAACAAATCAATGCGAACATGCCTTTGATTGTTGTTGTTGGCGTCGTTTGTATTTGTGTGGTTGATGTCCCGCGTGCTTTGTGTTATTGTTGATTGCCTTTTTGTGTGTGTGTGTGTGTGTGTTTGCGTTTTTGTTTCGGCATGCTTCGCATGTTTCGGGTGTGTTGGGTGTTTTTGGCGGTGTTCGAGGTCTTCGCCGGTGTTGTTGTTTGTGTTTCATGCTTGCTTGATTTTGCGGTTGTTTGGTATGTTGTGTCTTGGTGTGTTTGGCCGGTTGGAGTTGTTGGTTTTTGGTGTTTTTGCATGCTTGGGTGTGCTATTGTGTGTGTTTCAAGTGTGTTGGTGTGCGCTGATTTGGTGTGTTTGGCCTTCGGGCCTTCTGGCGTGTGGTGTTTCGCTGTTTGGTATCACTTGAAGAGGGCCTCTAGAAGATTCAGTTGTTCAAACTAGGCCTTTTGAACTGCATTTTGAATAAAAGGTCCCCGATGGTTAACCTTTTGCTTGCATGTCCTTATGATAAGATGATTCACACCCACAGACCCTTGCCGTCGGTTCTCCATCCAGCCCCAAGGGCTGCTTTTGCCCATGCCCCCGGTTGCAAGTGCTGCCCATGCCCAAAGTTTGGACGGGCAGGCTGGCTTCTCTTAGGATTCCCGAATTTCTACCCTTGGCCTTTTTGAAGCAACCCTTTTCGAAGCAACCCTGGGTGGTGTTGAGCCACCAAGTTTAAGAGGCCACGGCAGGTTCGATCCAGACTCCTGATTTGTTCATGGTCCATTTGAGTGCGAGGTGTGCGGTTGGATGCCTTTTCTGTTGGCTTAATGTTGGTTGAAACGGAAGATACCAACAGGAACACCACCGTTGCAGACCCCGTTTCCATTTTTTGGGTCCTATTTTTATCGTCCATGCGTTTGACTCATAAAAACATGGTGTCAAGGCAGACCAAAGGAATCCTGCTCCAGCAAAGGGTCACCTATGTCTCAGGGTTGATTCCCGTTTCAAAAGTTCACCCTTCAGCTTCTGAGATCCCTCGAATCAGAATATGCTTGATTTTCCTGCCCGATTCCAGTTACCTCAGCAGGTATCAAAGAGCTTGTCAGCCTTCAAACAAGCCCAGGTGGTATGCCCAATAGCCCGGGAACTGTCCACCCGAAACCCTCCGAAGCTGCCGCAAGCCACCAGAGGTGATTTCTGGGCAGAGACCCCATAGCTTTCAGCTGGGAAAAACCGGAAAGAATTTGGCTCATTACTGGCTATGGTGGCGAAACACCTGGGATCCACCGGGTAATTTGCCTAATGAAGAACCCCCCATTGGTTACACATAGAGTTGGATCTGCAGGTTCCAAGGCTCCAATCACAGTGATCTGTGCAAAGTGTCCAAATCCATCGCTATCACGGGGGCTTGCTATTGGGCGGTATTTGTTCCCATATCCAGGTTGAAGAAATCGTCTAGTCTTCGTCCTTAAAGAAACAGAATCCGCCTTTGACTGGATATTTGGACTTTTTGCCGCAAAACCTGAAACTCCTGAAACTCCAATAAGTACACACTATTGCAATGCTCGCGGCCTTTGACAGATTAAAGGAAGCTTTGCGGGGGTACACGACTTACGGTAGCCACTTAGGAGACTTATAACCCATGGTAAGTGGGTCATAAGCATGGATACTAACCACTTACCTGACGTACCCGATCGCCCCTTTTAGTGGGCTACAGGAAAAGCGAAACGAACGCATCTCCCATCCTTCGCTTCGGTCATGGACCGTTTCGGATTCGAGGTGCCTTTGGGGGACATGCGCGCAGGGGAGGAGCGCTCTGCGTGCTTCTACTACGCCGCGCCTCGGCTTTTTGGAAGACGCGTTGGGCGGTTGGGGGACGATGGACGGCTTATGGGGCAGAGATTATTTTTGGTCATGTGGGTCTGTGTCAAATAGCAAAAAGGGGTTGTTGTCCTTTTGGTGTTCTTTTGAAACCACCAATAAATGGGTTGACTTTTCATACCCTTGTTAGCTGGTTTTATTAAAGAAAACTCGCAGGAAAGCCTGTTTTTCTTTTTCTTTTTAAGGGGGTGACCTTAAAACAGACATGCCCATGTTGACCCCGGATGACACCAAGTCAGCTTGGGAGCCAACCTATGTCATGCGGAATTTGAGTACTGACATGATTGTCCCATGTGCTTGACTTATTTTGGTTTTAGGACAGTGGGAGCCCTGGATTATAAACAGAGGGGTGTCCGCTTTTAGTGGAGATTGACACTTGGAAGTCAGAGGGCGGGTTTATCAGTCCGGGGTCAATAACATTAGTCAGCAACAGCACGTTGGTAAGACACTTGTCATTTGATGCTCCTGGTGTTTGTGGCCCCTCAGCCTGAAACTGGCACCCGCCGCCCGCCCACCCACACCTCCTTTATGTCTATTTGGTTGGATGTTTTACACTAACTTTTTGGGAAGCAGCTCGGATTTTGCGAATTGGACCCGGAAAAGAGTGAGTCAGTTGTCGCAGAGGGGTCTGGTCTCGCCAGCAACCAAGCTCCAGAAGTCAAGGGCTGTGGACTATAAGTATAAGTTCGGAAGGCAGTACAAGTGGCTTGTTGCCTCAATCCTCAATCCCTCCAAAACCCCTACCTTCAAGCAGCCAGTCACGTTTCCACCCACCCCCCAACCAACCTGCACCCCCCCCCCCACCCACCCCCACCACCACAAAAGCTCCGCCTTCGCCCAGAAAATGCGAGAGTCAGGCGGCCGCCGAGAGTCGGCTCGCGGAGCTGCTAGACCAAGCCTCCAAAGTAGGCGTCGCTCGCTTCCGTCGCCCGGGCTTCGGGGCTTCGGTGCGGATGGTGGTTGGGATGGAGCTGTTGAGCTTGTTCGGTCTGGTTTCCTTGTACTGTTCGAAAGGGGACATCGACACCACGCAAACTTGCCAGCCCATGTAGGTGTGACTTTTGTAAGGGGGTACCCGTCTTTTTTGGTGGTCGGAAAAAAGAGAGGAAAGGAAACCACAAGGAACACCGTTTTTTTTTGTGGGGGTCCCCTAAACAAGGACACACCCAATGTCTTCGCAGTCCTTGGCACCGAGGCTCTGAGATGCTCTAAGTGTCTCTTTTGGGTTTATGACAAGCTTTGGCTTGAAGGGTTTCCTTCAGATACCCAAATTATCTGGCTTTCTTGGCATGTGGTTTTCTTCACTTGTGTCTTTTTTGTAGGAATCGGACCCCCAAATGGACGGTGGTCCTTTTGGTTTGCCTTCCAAACGCAAAACATAGCCTCTCTAAGCATCTTTGGTACTCAAAAAGGCCCTTTGTGAAGTCCAAAACCGTTCCATGGAGGTCCGTTTCCCCCTTCCATAGGGGGTCAATGATGCTTTGGGCTCAAAACAGCGGCGCTTTCACTTTCCGTGCTTTCGCAGTTGAAACGAGCACGACTTCGACCTCCACTACTTGGGTGCCGCCGCCGCCGCCCACGTCCCCCACAACCCCCACGACGACCACCACGACGACCACCACGACCACCACCACGACTCATTCCCAGACTTACGGTCGACGGCGGATGTCCAAAGAAATTGCCGGTGAGGAACAAGGGAAGCCCTGCAATTTCCCTGCAGTGTGGTTGATTTACTTGCAATACTTGGGCATTGGGGCATCCACCGTAGCTTACCCTTTTTCACGCTTCGCCTTTGTGGCTTTCCTTCGTTTTCCCTTTCAAACAGTAAGCACACAGTTTCTGAGTCGGTATCCGTTTGGCCTAGGACTACCACTACCACGACCACGACTACCACGACAACCACCCCGTGGGTGGCCCCAACCTATCCGCCCACCACGGCACCTTCCAAGGCTGGGGCCCCGACGACATGGTTTTGCCACGTGCCAGGCATGGGTGTCGGTGCCAGTTCTTCTTCCTTCAAAGAATCAACCCCAGACATTCCAAGTACCTCAGGAGGATGGCTTTTGGGGCGGTAAAAAGGAGTCTAAGTACCTCCTTAGAAGTACTTGGACCCTCTGGGAATGTGTGAAGGTCTTCCGTCTTACGCATGGACGGAACCCAGTTTTCTTGTCCAGTTCTGTGAAATTGTCCAGATATGCATTTGGGATGGACATGAAAACAACAACCACAAAACCCAGACTTGTCCCATGCCACGTTCAGAATAACTAGTCATTTTGGCAGGACATGGGGTTTGCTCATCAAAGCATTTTAACGCCTCCGGCTCAGGCCGCCGACATTACAGGCCTGCTCCCCCCAAGATCTTCTCCCTTTTCCTCCCTAAGATCCTTTGCCCCCTTTCCCTGTTGAGATCCTTTCCCCCCTTTCCCCCCTAAGGCCTTTCCCCCCCTGAGATCTTCTCCCTTGTCCTCCCCAAGATCTTTTTTCTTGTTTCCCTTGGTTGAGATCCTTTCCCCCTTTCCCCCCAAGATCTTCTCCCTTTTCCTCCCTAGGATCTTCTCCCACCTTTCCCTGTTGAGCTCCTTTCCCCCTTTTCCCCCTAAGGCCTTTTCAGATCTTCTCCCTTTTCCTCCCGAAGATCCTTTGCCCCCTTTCCCTGTTGAGATCCTTTCCCCCTTTCCCCCCTAAGGCCTTTTCCCTGCCTGGGATCTTCTCCCTTTCCTCACTGAGATCTTTCCCCCCCTTTCCCTGTTGAGATCCTTTCCCTCCTTTCCTTCCTAAGGCCTTTCCCCCCGCTGAGATCTTCTCCCTATTCCTCCTTAAGATCCTTTGCCCCCTTTCCCCGTTGAGATCCTTTCCCCCCTTCCCTTTAAGGCCTTTCCAGATCTTCTCCCTTTTCCTTCCTAAGATTGTTTCCCCCCTTTCCCTGTTGAGATCCTTCCCACCCTTTCCCGCCTAAGGCCTTTCCCCCCCTGAGAGCTTCTCCCTTTTCCTTCCTTAGATCTTTCCCCCCTTTCCCTGTTGGCCTTTTTTCCCCCAGATCTTCTCCCTTTCCTCCCTAAGATCTTTTCCACCCCTTCCCTGTTGAGATCATTTCTCCCCTTTCCCCCCTAAGGCCTTTGTCCCCAGATCTTCTCCCTTTCCTCCCTAAGATCTTTCCCCCCCCCCTTTCCCTGCTGAGATCCTTTTCCCCCTTTCCCCCCTAAGGCCTTTCCCCCCCCTGAGAGCTTCTCCCTTTTCCTTCCTAAGATCTTTTCCCCCCTTTCCCTGTTGGGCTTTCCCCCCTAAGTCCTTTTCTCCCAGATCTTCTCCCTTTCCTCCCTAAGATCTTCCCCCCCCTCCTTTCCTCCCTAAGATCTTTCCCACCCTTTCCCTGTTGAGATCCTTTCCCCCCTTTCCCTCCCAGGGCCTTTCCCCCCCTGAGAGCTTCTCCCTGTTCTTTCCTAAGATCCTTTCCCCCCTTTCCCTGTTGGGCTTTCCCCCCTAAGTCCTTTTCTCCCAGATCTTCTCCCTTTCCTCCCTAAGATCTTCCCCCCCTTTCCTTCCTAAGATTGTTTCCCCCCTTTCCCTGTTGAGATCCTTCCCACCCTTTCCCCCCTCTGTCCCCCCCTGAGAGCTTCTCCCTTTTCCTTCCTTAGATCTTTCCCCCCTTTCCCTGTAGTCCTTTTTTCCCCCAGATCTTCTCCCGTTCCTCCCTAAGATCTTTTCCACCCCTTTCCCTGTTGAGATCATTTCTCCCCTTTCCCCCCTAAGGCCTTTGCCCCCAGATCTTCTCCCTTTCCTCCCTAGGATCTTTCCCCCCCTTTCCCTGCTCAGATGCTTTCCCCCCTTTCCCCCCTAAGGCCTTTCCCCCCCTGAGATCTTCTCCCTTTTCCTCCCTAAGATCTTTTGCCACCTTTCCCTGTTGAGATCCATTCCCCCTTTCCCCCCTAAGGCCCTTTCTCCCTCTGAGTTTTTCCCTTTTCCTCCCTACGATGTTTTCCCCCCTCTCCCTGTTGAGATCCTTTCCCTCCTTTCCCCCCTAAGGCCTTTTTTCCCCCCGCGATCTTCCCCCTTTTCCTTCCTAAGATCTTTTCCTCCCTTTCCTTGTTGAGATCCTTTCCCGCCCTTTCCCCCCTAAGGCGTTTTCCACCCCAAGATCTTCTCCCTTTTCCTCCCTAAGATCCTTTGCCCCCTTTCCCTGTTGAGATCCTTTCCCCCCTTTCCCCCCTAAGGCCTTTCCCCCCCTGAGATCTTCTCCCTTGTCCTCCCCAAGATCTTTTCCCTTGGTTGAGATCCTTTCCCCCTTTCCCCCCGAGATCTTCTCCCTTTTCCTCCCTAGGATCTTCTCCCACCTTTCCCTGTTGAGCTCCTTTCCCCCTTTTCCCCCTAAGGCCTTTTCAGATCTTCTCCCTTTTCCTCCCGAAGATCCTTTGCCCCCTTTCCCTGTTGAGATCCTTTCCCCCTTTCCCCCCTAAGGCCTTTTCCCTGCCTGGGATCTTTTCCCTTTCCTCACTGAGATCTTTCCCCCCCTTTCCCTGTTGAGATCCTTTCCCTCCTTTCCTTCCTAAGGCCTTTCCCCCCGCTGAGATCTTCTCCCTATTCCTCCTTAAGATCCTTTGCCCCCTTTCCCCGTTGAGATCCTTTCCCCCCTTCCCTTTAAGGCCTTTCCAGATCTTCTCCCTTTTCCTTCCTAAGATTGTTTCCCCCCTTTCCCTGTTGAGATCCTTCCCACCCTTTCCCGCCTAAGGCCTTTCCCCCCCTGAGAGCTTCTCCCTTTTCCTTCCTTAGATCTTTCCCCCCTTTCCCTGTTGGCCTTTTTTCCCCCAGATCTTCTCCCTTTCCTCCCTAAGATCTTTTCCACCCCTTTCCCTGTTGAGATCATTTCTCCCCTTTCCCCCCTAAGGCCTTTGTCCCCAGATCTTCTCCCTTTCCTCCCTAAGATCTTCCCCCCCCCCCCTTTCCCTGCTGAGATCCTTTTCCCCCTTTCCCCCCTAAGGCCTTTCCCCCCCCTGAGAGCTTCTCCCTTTTCCTTCCTAAGATCTTTTCCCCCCTTTCCCTGTTGGGCTTTCCCCACTAAGTCCTTTTCTCCCAGATCTTCTCCCTTCCTCCCCAAGATCTTCCCCCCCCTTTCCTCCCTAAGATCTTTCCCACCCTTTCCCTGTTGAGATCCTTTCCCCCCGATCGTTTCCCCCCTTTCCCTGTTGGCCTTTTTTCTCCAGATCTTCCCCTGTTGAGATCATTTCTCCCCTTTCCACCCTAAGGCCTTTTTGCCCCAGATCTTCTGCCTTTCCTCCCTAAGATCTTCCCCCCCCCCCCCCAGTTCCTGTTGAGATCATTTATTTCCCCCCCTTTTCCTTCTAAGGCCTTTTCCCACCCTCAGTTCTTCTCCCTTTTCCTCACAAAGATCTTTCCCCCCCTTTCCTCCCTAAGTCCTTTTCCCTTGAGATCTTCTCCCTTTTCCTCCCCTAAGATCTTTTGCAACCTTTCCCTGTTGAGAGCCTTTCCCCCCTTTTTCCCCTACGGCCTTTTTTTCTCCCCCCTTTCCTTGCTGAGATCCTTTCCCCCCCTTTCCCCCCTAAGGCCTTTCCCCCCCCTGAGAGCTTCTCCCTTTTCCTTCCTAAGATTTTTTCCCCCCTTTCCCTGTTGAGAACCTTTCCCCCCTTTCCCCCCTAAGGCCTTCTCCCTTTGCCTCCCCAAGATCTTTTCCCCCCGTTGAGATCCTTTCCCCCTTTCCCCTCGAGATCTTCTCCCTTTTCCTCCCTAGAATCTTTTCTCCCTGTCCCTGTTGAGATCCTTTCCCCCCCTTTCCCCCCGAAGGCCCTTTCAGATCTTCTCCCTTTTCCTCCCTAAGATCATTTGCCCCCTTTCCGTGTTGAGATCCTTTCCCCTTTCCCCCCTAAGGCCTTTCCCCCCCTGAGATCTTAAGGCCTTTTCCCCCCCCTGAGATCTTCTCGCTTTTCGATCCTTTCCCCCCCTTTCCCCCCCAAGGCCTTTTCCCCCCCCTGAGATCATATCCCTTTTCCTCCTTTTTCCTCCCTAAGATGTTTTCCCGCCATTCCCTGTTGAGATCCTTTCCCCCCTTTCCCCCCTAAGGCCTTTTCCCCCCTGAGATCTTCTCCCTTTTCCTCCCTAAGAGCTTTTCCTTTGCCTCCCTAAGATCTTTTCCCCCCCTTTCCCGCTTAAGATCCTTTCCCCTTTGATACAGCCTAAAAAGGTAGGTTTCCCGTTGCTTCCCCTTTGAAACAGCCCAAAAAGGTAGGTTTCCCTTTGCTTCCCCTTCGAAACAGCTCAAAAGGTGACCTTCCCTTTGTTTCCCCTTTGAAGCAGCTCAAAAAAAGGTTATTTTTGGTTTCCCCCCAAAAACGCCCAAAAAAGGGCGTCAACCAAACCTCAAACGCAAAACGAACAAAGAAACCACAAATGCGGAGGGTTCCCTGCTTTTTTGGGCTTGCCTGGGATGCAGATGGCCCAAGAAGGCTGGCCATCCAACCCCCAGACGCCGTCCGGCCGCCAGATGCTGCAGACCGCCGGGCTGCGCCTGCCGCTGCTGGAGGATGGAGGCCCATCAAGAAGCGAAATGAACATCCAAGGGTTGGCTGTTGTTTGTTTTAGTCTATGCCAAGGTGTTGAAAAGGCTGATTTGCCCCATGGCGGGCCGCTCTCTTTTTTTTTTTTTGGGGGGGGGGTTTTAGTGGGTCTGGGGTGGGGTGAAGGGGTTTAGTGGGTTTGAAGACATACATGTACCCTCAACACCTAAACCTTCTAAATGCGCTTGTCAAACTAGGCTGGTGGAAAGCAGTTCGGCCAAGTTAGTAAGGGCTTAGCCATGTGGGGTGCAACCCCCGCACTTAAGGGGACTTATAAGTGGGTTCTTACTAACTTGGCGAATCGAACACCCAAGTATCCACCCTTTTCACGGGGTCCCCGGTGTCCGATCCTTTCGTTGCACGGGTCAAAGTTTTCGGCCGTTCGGACGTGGGCCGTTCGCCGTTCGCCCGGAGGCTTGGGCCAGCCGTTCTACCACTCCCCGGAAAGGGGTTGGACGAAGCTGACCTACGCGCACCAAGACTTGGAGTGCACCGTCAAGGCGGGGGAAGGTACTGCGTCGGGTCAAAAGAACCGGAGATGTGGTTTGGGAGGTCGTTTCCCTTGACACCAACCCTCACATCTGTTGTGAGTTTCGGGACCTTCAACTCTTGGGCTTGGACCATTTGGCTGTGGCTCCAAAACATGTACCGAGATGGCGCCTGGGAAAATGGAAGAGACTAAAACCTGCGTAACCCTGGCTCATTAATTTTGAGCCGCACCCATTTCGGTGGTAAATAACCAGTTTGTTTACTTTTCTTTTGGCCAATCCACATCGGAAGTGAGAGATTCCAGAGCCACAGACCCAGCCTCAAACGTCGCATTTGTTTGGGGCATAGCTCCAAAAAGTGTGATGCCCCTGAAAGTAAACCTTGTATATGAGGCATGGTTAATATTTACCGGCATGTGCTGTGGGGAACGACATTGGGTACTTGGATGTTCGATTTGCCAAGTTACGTGGTTAGCCAATTCAGGCATAACCCCCTCTCATAACAAGGTTGATCCTTTTGAACAGGGACTTACGGTAAAAGTGGGGAACCTAGGTTACCACCAACTTCCTAACTTGGCCGAACAAACACCCATGTACGCTTACCACATGTCCATTGCGAAATGCAAGCCTCGCCAAATTCCCATGAGACACGCAAATAACAGGGGCTATGTCCCTGAAGCATTACCCAAAGGAATCAAACCTGGCAGGGCCAGAAACAAATGGGTGGCTCGTCTTTTGTTGGGTTTGGGGTTGGTTGAAAGGGAAACCAGCAGGAAGACCGTCGCGTGATTTTGGGAGAGGGGGGTCGGTCCCAATTCCTAAAACTGGACACTCCCAAATGATGGAGACTAACTCACAACGAGACGCAAGGATCGTGTCTTGACGGTGAGACACGGGAGTCCGACTCCAGGTGAATGGGGATGAAGTGGACTATGCAAGCGCCGGGCTTAGCCTCGTAAAGACTTCCAGTTGCTTAAGACTATGGTTTATTTCCATCGTTGGTTTTAAAGGGAATCTATCACTACTGGAAACAGGTGAAGTTTGGCCAGTGGGCTTAAGCAAATAGAAGAAGATCAAGCGACAAACAAAGGGCGCCTTTTTTTGCTTATGACCCGGATTCTGCGAATGACCTGGTCAAATTGCGAGCACTGGGGCTACAGCTGTTTTCTTCCTCTTTTTTTCCGCTTTGTGTTTGGCATTTGCTTCAAGTTGGAGTCAGTGCATGGACTCAGAGCAGCTCTGAATATGTTTTGAAGGGCTAGTTGTTCAAGTTAGAGTCAGTGCATGGGTGGTCACTCGCCGAAGCTCTGGCGAAGATTTTGCCACCCGAATCCTCAGACACCTTCAATGCTGACGGCTTTTTTCGCCCGAAGCAGATGTTAGCTTCGCTTCTCCGGTTTGCCTTTGCAGCCCTATTGCAGCAATTCGAAACTAGCCCTGACTCCTTTTGTTGTTGCTCACCTAAGTGTAGTTGTTCACCTAGACAATGGGCGTGTCACGTTTCCCCCCCCCCCCCCCCTTTTTTTTTCGGGGGGGGGGTAACGGGAAACCAAAGAAAAACCGCCTAGTGCGGGTTCCAAACCTGAATAATGACAAAGGTTCAACAAACCAGAAATGTAGACATGTCAGTAGTTTCCTTGTGTTTGGCGTGCTGTCCACAAACAGCCAACAAGGTGGATGTATTTGTTTACTACTCGGCCTTTGTTTTCCAGCGGCCATCCAACCCTTTCCTATCGTCTCCCAGAGACTCCAAGTACCTCAGATGTGTTTGATTGTTTTGTCTCAAAATGATGGACCTCGCCCCTCCCCCCCCCCCTCTAAAACAAAAAAGTGATTGACCTTGTGGTTTCTTATGAATTAAAAGCGACCAACAAGGGGTACCCCAAAAACGAACCGCCCCCCCAAATATATATATATATATAAATATGTATATATATATATATACACATCATTTTGGGTACCCCAAAACGACCCCCCAATATACATCAGTTTGGAAGTTGGCTAAAGTGGAGTTTGCCAGCAACAAATTCCCACAGGTAAGGGATCCTTAATTGACCTGTGATTTAATTGGGGTTCTAGTACGGCCCGGTTAAACTTCTTTGGAAGAACCAGCCTTTTTTGGGTTTGCAGAGCTCACCAGCCACGGGAATAAAAACAAGCGTTGCCACTTTAGGTCTCTTGGGGACATTAGTCGAAATGCTGCGGACCTGCACCATTTATAATATGTGCTTAATATTATATTTATATTGTATGTACATATTATATATTTTTATATACATCTACACATGAATATATATATATATATATATGTATTCATATATACATATATATATATAGCTATACATTTATACACACATACATGTTGCACCAACACACTATATACACAGATTTGCATATGTATATGTATATATACATATATTCGTATATATATATATATATACACATACTTGGTTCAATACCTTCGCACGCCGTTCCACCGGCGAAGACCGTGGCATGCGTTCCGAGGCCCGCCCGAGGAGGTGCATTGGTATCGCTCGGACCTGGCGGAGACCTCCAGCCAGCTGATCCAGGGCGGGGGCCCGGCGGCGCCTCGTCATGGGCGGCCTGGGAAGGGGTACCTGGAGGCTCCTTTTGACCCAGAAAAAATGGCTGTTCATGACCCCTTTAAAAAAAGGGGGCGATGGCTTTTTGTTTGGTGAAAGGGTTCAGAAGGAGACTCCAGGTACCGTGGGTTTGCCAACTACTTCTCAGTAAGTGGTTAGCAACCGTGGTTTTAAAGCACTGAAAGGATGCTTTTAATCATGTGGGATATAACCATGGTTATTACCCACTGTCTGAGTACCCAATCGCCCTTCAAGTAGGGTGTGGGAAACAACGGCTGGTTTGGCTAACTACTGCCTTTTTTAAATATGCGGAAGTACTGCCAAATGGAGTCTAGTAGTCACACGAATAAAACAGAACAACGGTAGTTGGGGGGGGGGGGGGGCTGGTCCAAACAAATCGACCTTTTGACCTTTTGGTTTCCAGGTTTGGTCCATATGAATTGCCAAGGTTCCGTCAGATTCTTTTATTTTCAGGTCTTTTGGCTGCGACAAACAGGAGGCCATGGATTTGAATGGTTCGGACTGGTAGACAGGAAGCGGGATCCACTGAGCTTTGTCTGCGTTATAGGGTCCCCTATTGCAATTCACACACATATGTGCTTCGCTTTTGGGGGGGCGGATTGCAAATGAGCAGGGGTTCTCTGTTTTTGCTATCACACTTCGTTTGCAATTGAGCAAGCGGTAGGTTTGTTCATGCCATCTTGGGTTTCGATGCTCTTGTGGAACAACATTCGGCTTTTGGAAGGAAAAACTCTACGCGAATCGATCGATACCTTGGGATTGGTGGCTTGTCTCAGTAGGGCTTCATCCGTCCCAACTGGTGCAACTGAATTTAGACCCCACCAAAATGGCACGGCTTTCGGATGACTCTTGGCTTCTCTTTACCCAGTTGCCCAGTGCTGCCCCTTATTTCCTTTTGTTGGGAAGGGTTCCCCTTTAAAGTCAACCAACAACACAAAGCATGACTTTGTTTCCACTGGGCATCCGAGTTTAATAGCTAGTTTGATCGTGCACAAAACCGGGTTGGGGCATCTCGTAAGAATCGTATGTCCAGGTCCTTGTGCAGTTTTTGGATGCCAATCCAGGCACTCAAGAGGAATTGGGCACCTGACTGGGGTACCACTTGCCGGTGAGATGCCCCCGAGAATTTCAGAGGAACATGGGGACCACTTGCCACTTCACGGGTAATTCTGCGTCAACAGTGTTTCACCTCCACGCTTGGCCTCATGACTTAGAGCCTTCAAAGTACACTTTGAGAACCGGTTCCTTGAAGTCCTCAAAGCCCAGAAGTCCAAAGAGGGGTCCTTGCTCCCAATCCAGGCGTTCACCACAAATAGTTTGCCGCCCTTTGGGTGGTTTGAAGGCAGCCGAAAAGGGAGAAACCACACTTTTAAGAGTCCAACCCATTTTGCTGGGCAGCACCATTTGGCAAGTAGAGTTACCCCCAACTCCCTTCATTTGTGTTGCCAAGAGAGTCTGGGATTCACTGGGTAAGTCAAACTTGCTGTTTGGGTTCACGGAACTCGAGCCCAAAAGGAAAGGGTGAAAGGTGTTTTTGAGGCGAAAGGTGCCCTTTTCAGGACATGCCAAAGCCCCAAACCCCAACCAACCCCAAACCCCCACCCCTCCAAAACCCCTAGCCTCCCTTTGTCCCCCCCTTGTTCAACACACCCACAAATCTGGCGCCGATCAAACGACCTTCCGGGTCAAAAGAAAAAGCGACAACCATGTCGCCAGGCAAAGCTGGACAGCTACTCGGATGGCGAAACAAGAGTTCTGCTTCGCTTCAGGTGTCTTACCTTTATGGCAAGCCCATGTTCGGACTGGTTGGTGTTCTTTATGGCCATTTGGAAACGGATTTTTGGACTTCAACTTGTTGGTTGCAACTTTGCAGATTTTCCGAATTGGACCCACACAGAGTGAAAAGCTGTTTGCAGAGGGTCAACAGCGACCAAGCTCCAGCGTCAAGGGCATGTTTCAGGTATGAGGTTTCAGAAAGCTTATTGTATAAGCTTGTGAGGCAGTGTATAGCTTATATAAGTGGATTGTAACCTTAAACAGCTCCAAATCCCATGATACCTGAAATGCCCTTGAAGAAGAGTGGTACGCTGGATACCACAATAATGAGATCCCAAAACAGTTGCATCAGAATGATGGAATGACCCGATGTTATATTGCGAAGCAAACCAAGCACACGACAAAACCCAATTCCATGCTAAGCTTTATAGAAATTCAGGGCTCTTTGGTGCCTTTTTTACCGGGAACTCCAGTTTTTTGGGTGAAGCCAAAAGGAATCCCGGAATCCATTTTGGTGGGTTCCCTAAAGAAAGACAGACCCAGTTGAAAGTGTTTGTTCGTGATCTTGGTTGGGGTGGCAACAAATCCAAGAAAAATGGGCCTACACCATTTTGCAAGGTGTAAATATGGAGGCTCAGCTGCCACGATGGGTGTTGACTTTCAAATGCAAACCACGGGACGAGTTGGTTTGTGCCAGGCTTAAATTTGGTTCCCCGAGCTTGGGGCTGCTGCACCCATGATACTAACTCACATGTTAGTTGGAGTATAGCTATCAATCAGTACATGAAGGCAAACATGGCGGGCAGAACCACTTTTGAAGCAGCTCTACATATCATGTTTGTGTACTCACAACGACACAAAGTGGACACCATTGAGCTTGACGTGGACAAACCACAAGTAGTTTCTATGGCTAGTCCTTGAAGGACACCAGAAGGTGATGTATAAGCTTGCAGAAAGTTCTTCTTTGAAACTATCCCATAAGCATCCTAGTACCGCATCATATTTGCGGATGTGCGGAATCTGTAGTTGCCCTTGAACCAAACCCAAAACCGTAAATGCACTGCGCTTGACTCGGCCGCGGCCCTCTAAAGGAGATCCAAGGAACACTGAACGGGAGCGGACCAGCTTGATTTCCCTCCAAGGAATCAACCCAATTGCAGTGCCACGGCCTCCAAGTTGTCTCAACCCTCAAATGGGTCGGAGGCCACGGGGCTTGATAAGTTCTTGGTTGCGGCTACCGTCTCGTTTACCTGTACGCAGGTAAAGGGCTTGCCAGCTTTTGAAAACACGAACGGAAATTGGCGCAAGGTTGCCAACTACTGAAAAGGGGCATTGTACTTAGTAAGTGGTTAGTAACCATGGTTACCCACAAAAGCCATGGTTATAAGTCTCCGTTCAGCGGGTAATTCACCTGGCTCACTAGCCCCTTACCTGACATACCGAGTCGATCGCCCCTGTAAGTGGTGGCGGCCTGGACCCCCCTTGACCGATCCTTTTTTCTGCCCAGTGGATCAAGACTTGGAGGCTCCCAGCCATCCCCTTAGCCTCTTAGCTTTTGAGTGTTTGGTGGCAGTTTCCGAATTTAACCCGCGAAAAGTTAGTCACTTTTCGCGGGGGATGAGAAAACGACCAGCCCAGCAAAAGGCGGCCTTAGAACAGCTTCAACGGACTCGGGCCACTTTGGGGGAGTGCAGGCGGGATCCGGATCCGAGCCTCGCGCAAGGAACCTACAGCTTCACGGGGAACGGCATGGTCTTCGTGGCCAACTACACCTTCACGGCCATGAGGGATCTCGACAGCGCCCAGGCCTCGCCCCCAGCTGGTCGAAGTTCGTTCGATGTTCTGGACCATAAGAAACTTGCGATCGGTGCGATGGGTATGTGGGAATGAAATCAAGGAGTCCCTGAAAGGAAACCACCAGTTGGATGGTTTAGAAGGGTAGTTCCAGGTTCTCAGTCCCTGCTATTCCCTGAGCACCAGCAAACAAAAGCATCTCGTTTTGGATAGGCACATGAATGTTCATCGAAGGGTAACTATGTAGTCCTTAGCACCTGAACTGGACACTGGAGTTGCGCACCTGGACCCCCAAAGGCTTGTTCTTGCCTTTAAACCGCTTTGTTATGGGACCCCTGGGCAGAATGGCGCCGAATGTGGTTGGGAATGCGGGGCTGGATTCTTTAGAACTTATCTTTAAGGTTTGTGCAAAGGGAACACGAAGGGACTAATCCTGTTTTCGGCGGTACCACTAACCACTGGCGAAGCAACTTCTAGAAAGCAATGGAGCAGGGAATGAGGGAATGACCCCTATAAACTAGCCCCATGGCGTCCTTTGAGGGAATTTGTAGGTTGATTGCCAAACTCTGGATCATTCCCTTCTGAGCACCAGCAAGCCTTTAACATTTGTCTTGAGGGACATGACTTGCTTCCCACAAACCACCGCGATGCGGGAGCAAGAAGTGAGAATTGTTTCCAGAAACCGTATCCGATTGGCGCTTCTTGCGGATTTCACTTTTTTTCCCACTGTTAGCAAAAACTGGCTTAGTACTCTGCAAAATACTTTCGGGAAATCCACAGATCCACAGATGGGATCCACAAATTTTAGTATCCAGGGCTAGGGGGACCCACAGTTCGCCGCACCCAAACGTCCGTCTGTCTTGATGTCAGGTCTGGCTGGGCACCTCCGACGATTGGGTGGGCACCACGGATCGCCCCACCAAGGAGCAAGGCGCGGGGAAAACGCGTCGCGCGAGGCCTCGTTGGGTTCGCCCAGAGTGGAACGAGATGGTACCCTCCTTTGATTGGCTTTTTTGGACAACCACCTTTTTAGTGTTTGTTCTCTTTTCATGTTTCTTTTTTTTGGGGGGGGCGGTCCCTAAAAAGAAGACATAGCCAGATGAAGCAAGAAGCATTAGTTTGGTTCCCAGAAGGGTGACACTTGGATGGCACATGTCCCTGGGTTTGGCTTAGGCATCCCCTTCATCTATCTACATAGAGGGAATTGCACCCTCGACCTTCACCAGGTGTATCCAGCCCCTGGTACCCTTTATAGGGAATCCAACAAGGCTGCTTAAACAATCGAAGCACATGTTTAAACAATGGGTTGGCCCCAACCTTCCCACCTGAATGATAGTCACGTAACAGTTGCCCAGTATCATTCAGACAGAACAGAACTATTATTAAACTAAGACATGCTGGTTTCAATAGTCAATGAATCGTAGATAGTTCATCACTCTAGTCCCATTCTACTCCCCACCGCCATTACTTCCTAAAATGATTCCCCTTGGAACAAAAACATGGATCCCAAAGATCGAGGTTCCATGTTTCTTGGAGTGCAAATTGTCAAGCCCATTCTCGATTCTCGATCGATAGATTCGATGCTTCCGCCTGTATGGTGAGCTCTGGCGGTAAACCGGGCTCACTATGTAGGTCCTTTATGGTTCTGAAACGGTCCCTCCACAACTCGATTCCTTTCTTTGAGCTGGCCTGAGTTTGTTTTGTCCCGAACAGGCCTGATGGTTTTGGAATGAATCTAAAACTTGCAGATGTTGCTGATGGATCACCTCCAACGCCTCCAAGAGGTCCCGGGCGATGGATTCCAGGGAAGTGGGTAGTGAAGTTGGAGTACGGGGTAGGGGTTGGGGAAGGGGAGACTTCTACGACTCGAGGGGTTGGGGAGACTCGCTCGTTCAGTTTTGGTTTTGAGTATATCTATTCTAGATTTTGCATTGCCGACTTTTGGTGGAATTTCCGCGAGACCATTTCTATTATATAGGTGACCTCGCCCATACCCAGTGGATCCCAGTTACCACTATAGTAGGTAAACAGCAATGGTCCTTTTGGTGTTGAAAGGCTGGCAAGCCCTTGGCTACCTACTATACCGGAAATGGACAGATAGGAAGGATTTATGTTGTTTCGGTGAAATTTGCCCGAAAGGAAGAACGGCCCAAGTTTCGAGCCAGATAGACTGGAAGGATAAATGGCATGCCCCCTACATCGTGCAATGTATCCATGGGGAAATTTGACAGGTCCTGGAGACCGAAAAAGAAACAGATCCCACCCAACCGTCCAACCAACGAAACATCCAACCGTCATCCGTCCCCCTCTTGGCAGGCTTCCCAGTCAAAGAGCCAAGACCTTCAAGAGGATCTTCCTCTTTTTGCGTCAAGACAAACCAACGAACCACAACAGTTCGGATGCTGGGAGATTGATTCCCCCGGCCTTTTTCGGCCAGCGAAGGTGGGGGCTTTTCCACGTGATTTCCGCACGTTTCCCGTGTGTCCCCAACCTGCCTTTTTCGCTTATTAATTAATATACACACAACGTGCCCATCATGAATTTTGTTGTATCTGGTTCTCGCCCAGGCGACTCTTTGGTTAAGGGGAGACCACAAGGGAAACCTGTCATTTTGGAGCTTCTCCCCGTGTTGAGGTATATACCCATATTGCACTTGGCCTTTGGTTTGCCCTTCCATTCAGCATGGTGGAACCTGTTTGTTTCCCCTTCACACCAGCGACATTTGTGGATGGACTAATCGCAGGTGTTACGGAGCTTTGCTACTAATGACCCTTTGACCAATTGGGTTACATACCCGGGGGGTCCATCTTGCGAGCTGTTTTTTCAGGTGATTTCAATCAACCCCGAATAGGTGGATGTGAGGATTTGACGCGCTTTTGAAGAACAATTCCACATCACTAATTGGGGTGGGGTAATAAAAGAGCAACAGACCAGATTGGGTTACAGGCTGCGTGACGATGTTGCATCCTCTTTTTGGGTTTGTCTTTTTTTGAGGCTGCCCGTTTTAACAGAAACCAAAGGAAAGCCAATGCCATTTCGTTGGTCTCCGCAAAATACACACATCCATTTGGTTGCAGAAAGCAACACACAAGTTGTACTACAAGTTAACCCATATATGAAGCCAGGTAGGACCACCCATTTGTTTCCGGATCCTGGGAATCTTTAGGGTTTGGGGCCTTAATCCTCGCTCGATCCCCAGGGGAGTTCGATGGAGCCAGCTTCCAACCAAAAGCCGGGGGCAAGGTGCTGCGTGTAAAAAGCGGCGCCTCGGACTGACGCGTGCGGCGTGTTGATTTTTCTTTGGTTCTCAAAAAAGGTTGCAAAGGATACGGTTTCTCAAGTATTATTACTTTTTACTTTTCACCCCTAGTTGGTGGTTTGGATAGGTGGTTTAGCGATTTGATCCCTGGCTTTTGTAGTGGGTAAATGGGAACCACACCTCACCAATCCAAACCACCAATCCAAACCAACAAGGAAGCTGATTCTTCCTTCAACTCACGAGTTGGGATTCCTTTGGATCACCCTGGGCGCAGATTCCCTCTAGTGGGTATTCAGGTTCACCTGGGCTTCCGAGCCATGTTTCTTGAACTCGCTCCCTGCCTTCCTGGGCTTGGAGCTTTTGGGGAAGGCAACTTTAGGGGTAAATGACAAGTTCCGTCGTTTTTTGCCGCTCCAATCAGGAAGTGAGTTTAATTAAAGGGAACCTCCAAAAGTGGCGATCATTTCAAAGGAACACCACCAGTCAATGGCAACTTCTGATTTGTGGAAATTCAGTGTCCCCTGTGCTCGTGCAGGGGACGTTGCGGCAATTTTCGATTACATGCGAAGCTGGGGCATATGAGCATCCAGTAATCCAAGTGCCGCTGTCATTGACCAGCGGTCTTTTTGTGTGGTGATTAGGTTCACTGTAAATGTTCAACTCTGGAGTGGCTTCCTTTGGTAAGCCGGGGTCACGCTATTGGCATTTTAAGTCAGTTGTTCTACTCCCAGCCAATGTGAACCTCTATGACCATGCTGGCAGAGCCAAAAGTTCTGCTAAACTGGTTATCATGCCACATGAATCTGAGGTGAGGAGTCTGTCTTCGTCTTCTCCACGAACCCGAACAGTGAATCGATCATTTTGCGGCACTACGGCCAGTGGCAGTCGGTTCAGGCGGGTTCTGAGTGGGATTCCAGGATTAGCAGCACACTGCGTGTCACTTTTAGGAACCCCCTACAAATCAACATGGAACCAACAGGGACTCCATTTCCCAAAAAGGGTTTCCTCTACAAATGGGTGGGTTTTCTGGTTCCATGTTAATCTGAGGGGAGTATTCCACCAGGTCGTTCAACCCCAAAACTATCTCCATGGACCCTTCTTTGTAGTATATTGTTACCAAGACATGATGCTCGGTGAACAAAACATCACTGCCTCCGGAGAACATTGTAATTGGCCCAAATCCAGGGGCAAACTGATTTTCAAGACGGTGGCTGGCAAAGAAAATGGAGAAGCCTCTTTCGCATTATCGTTGATATTGTTGTTTCATCGGATACAGGACATTCGGGAAATCCTCGGCAGCCCCTAGGGTTTACCCAATGTTCCACGTCCTTTGCAGGAACGCTTTATTTTTTTGCCCTTTTTGGCCCGCTTTGTTGTTTTGTCGGTGGCAATGGATTTGCGTGCAACCGTGCGTAATCCTTTCACCGAAATAGCCACAAGGGGGGGTTCTTCAAAAGTACGGATCCTTGGGAGGATTTTCTTGACAAGAAGCTAGACTTTGTAATGTGGTTCCAAGGGAATCCTCCCTGGTTCGATTGTCCAATCCTTGTGCTGCCTTTTAAAAGGGCGACAGAAGGTGGCACCATCCAAAATCGAGCCATATTTTTCTTGTTGCTGCGACGGGTAGGGAATGACCAAGTCAGGTCTCAGGAATGAACCGGAAGGGGATTCCCTTAAAGGAATCCAAAGTGGGGTCCCCCACTTTCGATGCAGAATTTGCGACTTGCTTTTCGAGGACTTTTCACATGGAAAATGATGGCACGGCTGCTGGCACGCTGCCGTAGCCTTAACAAGGCCTTGGTATGGGTACACATGGGTCACCCATGGTCACCCTTATCACACAAGGCATTTGTTTCCAGGCTTTGAATTGGTTCACAGTCGCAGACGTCTGCAACCCGGATTGAATTGTTTTAGAGTTGGCCAAATTCTAGGTGAACTAGTTGTGCGGAGTTGAAGCTAGGTGAAACCATGTCTCACAACTAAACGGGGGAGAGGATTTCTTTGGGGAACCACCAGGCGGCCCTCCACACCGAGTTGGATGCGAGCCTTTGCTCTCCTTTGCGCATGAACTGAAGCAGGGTCCTTTTGGTTGCTCAAACTAGCGTACAAACATGCCAGTGCTGCAGGCCCTTTTCTTCTTCTTGCCAGTGTCATGTCGACAAGAGTGCTCACTTTGTTTGCGTTTAGGTTGGACCTTAGGCGGGAAGAAACAAACAAAGCCCTTATTTCAATGACGTTTGCAAGCCTCACGGCAGATTTTGGACGGCTTGCCCATGACTTTTCGATGTTTTGCCTGGCTCTGTGCGTGTGGATGGTCGTTGGCTTGTTTGGTGCCTGCACAAAGACACGATGCCGGACCGGGTCGGGCCACACATTTTGTACCCGCGGAGTGAGAAGACTGGAAAGTGTTGGGAGGTGTCTTCATTCTGCACAAGTTATAGCGACCTCTTGGTAGGTTTCCGTTGCGAGACCTGATAAGAAGGATCGAGCTCGATGATGCAGGTCACCGTAGATTCCTAGAGTGAAGTCGCGAAATTCCATGGGAACGTTTCCAGCCTTTTTGGGGCTACAACCAGAAAGGCAGGAGACCATGAATTCAGATCCAGGCGGCGACTTTTTCGGACTTGGCCGAATCCACCTCCGATGGCGCCTATGGCATCTACGCCAGAGCCCCATGTTGCGGACGGCTTCGATGCGAAAACCTGATCCGGGGCAGACGAAACTTCAGGTGTCTTCTGGTGACAGGCAGTGGTGCCCCTTGTTTGGTGAGTTGGTTGGAAATAGATGGCGCCGGGTTGGATTGGGTTTATTCTATTTACCACAGCCATCTATTTCAAAAGGACAATATGTATACATATATATATATATATACTTTGTGACAGGTGTCTTTTATAGGTGTCCCTCTTGGTTTCCCGTTTTATTGCGATTCTACACTGGTTCCCATGACCCAGCTCCCCCAAAGGAATGTCTGGAAGGGAGGCGTACCTTCAAAGAGACCCTCCCCGTAAATTTCCCAGATACAAAGGAAGTGTACCGGGCGAGGGGCGCGGGTTTCCCAATTCGGCGTGTCTTTTGTAGGGAACCCCCCCAAAAAAGTAGCGGAGGTTCCTGTTTGTTTCCTTTTGATCCATTTGGGGTTGGGGGGTTCCCGCTGAGATATGGGTGACTCATGGCTGGCAACCTCTCCGACTCTTTGAACCTTTTGTTCCTTCCAAGTGTTGCCCAGCCAGGGGCGAAGTCCCGAGCTCCAGTGTTTTTGTTTTTTGTTTTTTACTTTTTGGAGGTGTCTTCAAAATTGAGTAGAACAACAAGCGCCCACTTTTTCCCATGAGGTCGACTAATAGTATTAGGCAAGCGGGAGCCTTGTTTCCCCATTTTCGGCGTACAAAACCACCCGGGTTCTGCATAGCAAACCCCGGAACCTTGCTTTGGTTTTTTCGGCTGATTGCCCCCTCATGCATCGTTCTCAACCACCAAATGTCATGTGGCCCATAAGGGTATAGCGCATGTTGACCGCCGTGTTATTAGGTAGGGTAGAAATTTGTCTTCATGAGCCGGCCGGATGGACATCCGGCACAACAAGAGCGTTGCAAACTCTGGATGTGGTTTTGTCATGTAGGTCTGCCTTTTTTAAGGATCCCCTTTTTGTTGGCTTTAAGCGGAAGCCAAAAGGAAAACCACATTTTTGGGGTCCCTTACAAAAACATACCCATCTTTTGTGGCCTCAGCCTTCCATTTGGAGGTATTGTTTCACGTTCCTACGTGTCGGTGACAACGTTTTTTAGGAAACCCCTTTGGGGTGAGCAACCCTGTTGTTGGTATCATCTCGCTGTTGCCTTATTCGACGTCCGGGTGTGACTCTAAGAGGATTTTCACCCGCGAACAACCCTCCTTGTACGGTCCAAATAGGGCGTGCCGTTTCCCATTGGGGTCAGGGTCGGGGAATAGCTTAGACTCTAGACAGTTTCCCTACGCGCGAAAATCGCGGTGGCAACTTTTTGCAGGTCAATTGGACGAAGCTGTTTTTGGGGCATGCGCGAGGTGAGAAAATTATTCCCATTGCCTTCGGAACTCAATCAACCTGAGGGCAGGCTTAGATTACCCTGTTGCCTTGAGTATAAGATTCGTCAAGTGAGTATGTGGCTAGTTGTTTTCACCTAATAACAAGGTTGACCCCAAGGACTTGCAAGTAACCAAACGGTTGCCAACAGCTTCGCAACTTGCCGAATCGAGCACCCAAGTAATGCTGACCCCATATGAGGGCCATCCTGAATCCCCAGTCTTCGGTTTCAATTATCGCCAAACGGGGAGAAGTAAAAGTTGTCAAAAGCTGTGCGCGCGCAAGGAGCGCGCAAGTGCGGCCCAAGGGATGCGCAAGGTTAAGGTTTTGAAGGGTTTCATGCACTGACGTTGCCTAGCTTCATGAAAGGAGCTGATGTTTGTGTTACTGCACTTGCTTGGTTCTCGTGTAGGTCACTGTTTGCAACGGTCCTGCAAGGGAGTGCGTGCTTTTGCCTTTAAACTTTTGTGAGTTGTCCAGGGCGACGGGCTGAAACACGCACACGCACACACACACACACACACACACACACACACACACACACACACACACACACACACACACACACACACACACACACACACACACACACACACACACACACACACACACACACACACACACACACACACACACACACACACACACACACACACACACACACACACACACACACACACACACACACACACACACACACACACACACACACACACACACACACACACACACACACACACACACACACACACACACACACACACACACACACACACACACACACACACACACACACACACACACACACACACACACACACACACACACACACACACACACACACACACACACACACACACACACACACACACACACACACACACACACACACACACATTCACACATCTGCAGTTTGCCGACTGCAGCGTTTTCTTCAGTCAGACGCCAAAGGAAGCCAAAACTTCTGCGGTCATGACTTCAACAACCAGCAACTGACACGACAAATCCACGCAAGTCGCGCGCATGCCGCGCGCAAGCCGCGCGCAAGTTGCGCGCACTCACGAGAAGCCCCACCAAGACATCTAGCCATTTGCTGTCTCGGATGTCCTTAGCGGCGCAGCCGCGACGTGCACTGTCCTTCTTTCAGGCTGTGTCCAAGCTGCGTGGCAGAGCTGCAGTCCTTTCTTGTGGGTCAAGAGTAGGTTGCTGGCCTAGAATTGCTGGGAGCGACCTCAGCGGAAAGTGTGGGTTGCTGTGTGAGCGATAAACACAATGCTTACGAAAAGCTGGCGCGCCATCAACACGAAATCTTCGCAAACCGAGGTCAACAAAGTCTAGTTTCTGCGCCGCTGTGCGCGCGCAAGTCCGCGCAAGTGCCGCGCAAGCGCGGCCCAAGGACCCAATCCCGGGCAAAGGAATATAGGACAACCTCCATATGAATCTCCTCCAAAAGTGCTGTGATTCCCCTCTCAACCCAGGGACACCCTTATTAAGAAACTGCGGTTGATGAATATGTCTAGCGCTACCTTCCCCATTCTTTCCAGGGATCCTTGTTTCTAGAAAACCGCCGGAAACCCAGGGAAGCGGCCGGTTGTCGAAAAGAATGATAATTAAAAAGAATGAAGAATCAACAATAGAATATGTGGTTATCCAGCCCATTCACTCGCCAACCTCCCGGCCTGCGTCAGGTTCCGCTCGGCTCCCTGCGGGCGGGGGAGAAGAAATCGGCCGCCGTCTACTATGCGGCAGCTCGTCCGAGATCGAAACCGGATCGCTGGGGCGGCTCAGTGGAGGAGGATTTTCAGTCAGACCACCCCAGTTGCCCAGTGGTACCTTTTGTGCCGGTTCCTTTTTTCTTAGATGGCACTGGGCGTCTGAGTCACACTGGACATCGTGATGCCTGATGAGAAATGGGGAGGGAGCCCAAATGAGGGCTTGGTTTGGGTTGGGCCAGGCGGCCTCCCTCCCTGACAGTTGGTAGATGGTTTGTCCCATCTGTTCCAAGTCCCCAAGTTCACAACCTTAGCTGGGTCCACCAGTATAGCGCCCTTTTACCCTTTTTGGGGGAAGGTTACCCTGCTAAAATAGACTACAGAAAAAAGGTACCCTTTTTCGAACACTTCTACTGGAGGACCTGGATAGGTTGCCAACCACTTGGGTTCACCGAGTCAATCGCCTCACGTCAGCCAGGGGACCGTTTACCGGGCTCCGAGCGCTTGCGCCGAAGGACAAACAAGTGTGCAGGATCCTAGAAGTTTGTCTTGACCAGGATGTGCGAGCCGTTGCTGCGCCACCCAAGTCCAGGAAAAGTATTAGTCCATGTCGTCAAAGCGCAGGATCCTAGAACGCATTTGGCAATGTCAACGCATTTGGCAATGTCATCAAAATTGGGGGGGGGGGACGCCCAAACATTGCAGTTGGCGCAGTTGGTCTCCCTTCAAACCAAGATGAACAAGGGTTCCCTCAAACAAGTACACACAGTCGTTGCCGAGGCCGCCGACGCGTCCCAGCTGGCCGCGCTCGTGGATGCTGCCGCGCAAGCACACGGCGCCTCGGCGAGAAAAGTTGGGCTTGTGTTTGTTCGAGGGGGATGGGTGCGGTTTTTTCAGGGGAAACCAAGAGGAAAATGTAGGGCGCGCCTTTTTTGGTAGTTTTGTGGAGACACCAAGAGGAATGCCACCATTTTGGGGGCTCCGATTCTTACAAAAAGAACAAAGACAAGCACGAAGGAGATTGTCTAAAAGGGTTGCGGACCCCAATGGTTGGTTTGCAAACCCCCCAAACCCCCCAAACCCCCCAAACCCCCCAAACCCCCCAAACCCCCCAAACCCCCCAAACCCCCCAAACCCCCCAAACCCCCCAAACCCCCCAAACCCAAACAAAGAACAACAACTC